>OY283139.1:65682989-66090577 GCA_958299785.1 Medicago lupulina
CAAATTTTGTACAAAACCATCTTAGTTTTGCATCTGAGTCAGTCGGAGTCAGTTTGAGTCGTTTTTGCCCCCAGGGGCATTTTAGTCTTTTCACATTGTTCAAATTTTCATTTTGATAATTTGTTCGTTTTAGTCCATTTTGTCAGTTTTAACTGTTTCACTTTACGTTATTTGCGGGTTACCTTTTTACTAATTTTACCTTTTTTTATTTTGCAAATCAGTCCAAATTTTACTTTTATTTGCAAGTCAGTCCATTTTTCATTTCTATTTGCAGAACGGTCCTTTTTACTCTTTTTTTGGTTGTTTGGTCATTTTTTTTCCTTTTTACAATTTAGTCCCTTAATTTTACAAATTTGCAAAAAGGTCCTTAAGTCAAATTCGGTCCAGAGGCCACGCAGGCAATGCCAGTACACGTGTCACATTCCTATTGGGTCAGAGTCCACATGGCAGCCTATATAAGGACTTGCGTGTCAGAAAAGTCAGAAATCAGAGCCACATCACTAACAGAATCCACACTCTCTCTCTTGGCAGTTAAGATCAAAACAAAAATTCACCAAGAACAATTCACAAAACCCTAACCGTTTCAGAAGCAAGCTTGAGCCAAAATCAATGGAGTTTTCGTGTGAGCTCTCAGAGATCCAATTGAATCTTCATCATTGAGCTATAATTTCTGCAATTCAAGCGCCAAATCCATCGCCAGAAGCAACGAATCCGGCGCGATCACAGAAACCGTTTGAAAAGAAGAAGAAAGTGAAGAATTCAAAGGTTCTGAACCGGTTAAGAAGAAGAAAGAAGGATCACGGTTTATTTCTGGATTTCAGTCTCAAAATCAACAACAGAATCAACATCGAAGGAGCCTGAAGGTTCAAGATTGAATCTCCGAACAAAACCAGGTGAGAAATCAGAGAAACTTACCTCCTTCATACGCATAAACATCAGCAAGACTGAATCAGCATAGATCCATACGAATTCAAAAGGTCCGGTTCAAAAAAGAATGAAACCCTAACTTCTTTTCAAAACCGTGAAGGATTTTAGGGTTTACAACGTGAATCAATCGTTGTAAACCTATGAATCCGTAAAAAGTTTCATCAAAACAAAGATTTGAACCAAAAAAAAAAGAACCAAAGAACCGATTGAAATCCGTGAAAGAAAATCCAAGATCTGCGCTGATTCAGTGAATGCATGTAATTTCCAACGGTAGATTCGTGTTTAGAACGACCTAAGGGAACGATTGAGCCATGTTTCTTCAATTTCTGGGTTGTATGAACAAAGCTAGGGTTAGGGTTTCAGAGAATCAACGGAAGAGAAGGGAGGAAGAAAGAGAAAGGGTGAAAAAAATGAAAGATCCGGACCGGTTCCCTTTTATATAGGCTTGCGAACCGGATCGGTTCAACCCGATCCATTTCTCCTGTGCCTTGGACCGTTTGATCTAGGTCCTAGTGGATCCGGATCAATCCAACGCCCCTAAGGCGCCCTGGTGATCCGGATCCGTTGGTGTGTGGGTTTGGGCTTTTTACCCGTGGGTTTTGGTTTCTTTCATGTTTTCTTGAATTTTCTCGCTATGCGCACCCCCTTCCCGCTATTTGGACCCCCTGTGCACTCAAATTTTTTGCAAAATTCTTAAAAAATTTTACTACGTGTTTTTGGTGTGTTTATGACTGTTTTTTGTGATATTTTACACACTGAAAATTGATAAAAAAGGATGAGCGTAAATTTCCCTTTTAATTGGTATGTTTTGTTGTGTTTGTGTGAATCTTCTTGTGTGATTTTTAGTCCAAGTTTGTATCACATGATTCTAGTGCTTAGCCTTTGATTCTATGATGATTACCTTTGTTTCTTGATAGATTCATTTAATCTTGGCAAGTTTAATTTTCTTTTGTTTTGGGTGCATTATTCTCAATCTTGTTAAACTTGAATCTTGTGGTATTTCCCATTTTTGTTAAGTTCGATTCTTGATACCAATTGTGTGATATTTTGCAATCTTGTTTAGTTAGAGTTTTGATGCCAATTTTGTGATGTTTTGCAATCTTGTTTAGTTAGAGCTTTGATGCCAATTTTGTGATGTTTTGCAATCTTGTTTAGTTAGAGCTTTGATGCCAATTTTGTGATGTTTTGCAATCTTGTTTAGTTAGAGTTTTGATGCCAATTTTGTGACATTTTGCAATTTTGTTTAGTGTGATTTTATGCCAATTTTGTGATAGTTTACCATTTTGTTTAGGATTAGTATTTCATTACTATTTTATCTTGTTTTACTAACCATTTTACTCTATGTTTCATGCATACCAAGCATCTCATCTCATTCCCATTTCTTCCTTTAACTCTTTCATGGAACGTTCAACTAATTCTCATGCAATGTTTAGGAAGTTTTGTTATCTTTAAATTCTTGCAAGACCATAGAATGTAAAATAGGACCCAATGTAAAGGACTATGGACTGTAATGATGTACACCGACACAAGCACCGACACGCACACACGTTGTGTGTTTACCGCTAGATGTATGTTTAGGAAGCGTGGTACTTAGAAAAAACTCATTCTTTCTTTCTCAAAAACTAATACATCACTCAAAGATTTTTTGCAATAAAGTGAAGTCAAAACTCCACCCATTTTCCCTTTATTTTCTTAAGCAAAATCAAAATGAATTTTAAATCTTCAACTTTAACCGTTTTTGTAAATAAATTGGACTAACCTCACTTGTTTCCAAATCTCATGCCTTTGAGGTCTCTCATCTTTTTCTTCAAAACTATTTTCAAAACTAAAATTGAACCAACCCACAAAAATATTTTGGAAGAGAACTACATGGAATTTTGATCCCTTAAAAGGGTATGTAGGCAAGAGACTCAAAATCTCTCCAAGTCCAATAAAAACAATACTCAAAATCTTCTTTCTCTCATTCTTAAAATCAATCCCTCTTTTACAAATAGCGATAAAAGCAAAGCGTATACATAAGACTAGTAAAACGGTTCCTATAGGATACTATAGTCATTGCGGGTGCCTAACACCTTCCCGTAGTGAAATCAGCCCCGAGCTCAGAATTTCTAAGGTTTTCTCTCGATTTTACCTTTCCCCAAGAAAAATAGAGATATCAATGATTGAAAGGTTCAAATCTAATTAATGATTTGACACCCGAAAATCGCGATAACAGAAATGGCGACTTCACTGGGGACTCCTTAGGGCTACACCTAGTTTTACATGCTTTATGTTTATGCTTTGCTTTATTGTTACATGTAAAATTTTCTTATGCACGTGTGGGGTGAGAATATCAAAAGCCCTTTACCCGGGCTAAGTGAACTTAAGATTAGGAAGAGATATAATCGACAATCCATTCCGGGGGTTGCCTCGTGCATTGGATTACGCGATCAATCTCACATAGCTGAGGCACTTTGGAGGTGATGTTGTCGGCGTGTGTTGTCATGCTTAGGCACTTTACTTCCAATTGACCGATGAAGGCTATGGACCGTAGTTACCGAACCCATCTTTGGCCTTTCTTAGGACGTAGTGCGGTGGCTAAACCGAGTGTTGCCTCGAAATTTAGTCGTCACGCGATACTACACCCAAACTAAACCTTCTTACGAATAATCATGGACAAGCATTGCTTTGTACTACCATGATATACGGAAGAGAGGTTGTGGTTTGGGAACTTTATAGAACCTTGGTTACTACTATCAAAGCCTTAGTTTCACCAGACACCGTGTCCACTTGTTGCTTTAGCCCACCGTGCTTTCTTTGTTAAACAAAACCATGCATACATGCATTCATGCATAAAATTTTTACATGCATTTATCAAAGGGTATAGACAAACTAAAATTCTTTGCAAATATAACCAGGCATGAAGAGGACTAAGTCTTACAAATTCAAAGAAGTTGATTTGGCTAGCCTAAGGGAGTTGGCACTTAAGGTTAAGAATCCGACTGGGTTTCGTCTTCGATACGGTGGTTTGCTTGGTATTCTCCGAACTAATGTAGAAGAGAAGCTGGTGCACACTCTGGTGCAATTCTATGACTCGGTTTTCCGTTGCTTCACTTTCCCGGATTTTCAGTTGGTTCCTACACTCGAGGCTTATTCTTGCTTATTGGGTTTACCTATAGCCGAGAGGGTACCCTTCACGGGCCCAGGATCCTCTCTTACTCCTTTGGTGATTGCTAAGGATCTTTATCTCAAGACTTCCGATGTGTCTAAGAATCTCATCACCAAGTCTCATATCCAAGGTCTCACTTCAAAGTACTTACTTGAGCGGGCTAATCTCGAATCTACTTGTCAGGACACCCTTGAGGCTATTCTTGCACTACTCATCTACGGGCTCGTTCTTTTTCCGAATCTCAACAACTTCGTAGACATGAACGCTATTGAGATCTTCCATTCCAAGAACCCGGTTCCTACTTTGTTAGCTGACACATACCACGCCATCCATGATCGGACTCTCAAAGGCCGTGGATATATTCTTTGCTGCATACCTCTTCTATATAGGTGGTTTATTTCTCACCTCCCGAGTTCTTTCCATGCCAACATGGAGAATTGGTCTTATTCGCAGCGGGTTATGGCTCTTACTCCCGATGAGGTGGTTTGGATCACTCCAGCAGCTCGAGTCAAGGAGATTATCACTGGTTGCGGGGATTTCCTCAATGTACCTCTTCTCGGTACCCGGGGAGGAATCAACTACAATCCCGAGTTAGCCATGAGACAGTTTGGTTTTCCTATGAGAGCAAAGCCCATTAACCTTGCTACATCACAAGAGTTCTTCTACTATTCCAATGCCCCCACCGGGCAAAGGAAAGCTTTTACAGATGCTTGGTCTAAGGTTCGAAGGAAGGATGTGAAACACTTGGGTGTGAGATCCGGTATTGCTCATGAAGCCTATACTCAGTGGGTGATAGATCGAGCCGAAGAGATTGGCATGCCTTATCCTGCTATGAGGCATGTATCCGCATCTACTCCATCTAGACCATTACCGTTGCTTCCCGCGACTCAGGAGATGTATCAGGAGCATCTAGCTATGGAGAGTGAGGAGAAGCGAGCATAGAAAGCCCGTTACAGTGAGGCTGAAAACTTGATCATGACTTTGGATGGCAGAGACGAGCAGAAGGATCATGAGAACCGGATGCTGAAGAAGGAACTAGCCAGAGTTAGGAAAGAGCTTGAGGAGAAGGATGATCTGTTGAGGAGAGACTCCAGGAGAGTCAGAGGTCGTCGAGATTTCTTTGCCAGTTTTTGCGGTTCAGCTTCGGACTCGGATTCCGAATACTACCCGGTCACCCCTTAGTTCTGGATGATAGGATTGACTATTGATTAGGTTGTTTGTTCAGCTTATGTTTCAGAAGCCTACTCCCTTGGCTCAATTTATCAAAACAACTTGCTTTGAATAACTTGTTAGTTCAATAATGTTTGCAAAGAATTCTAATTTGTCTAAGAAAACCCTTTGGTAATAAAAAAGAGTCATTTTTGCATCTGCATTTGCACATATCATGCATCATATGCATCATTCATCGGTCACAAAAACTTCCAAGTGCTCATTGCCTCCTGGTTCTTCTGCCGCAGTGTGAAAAGTGGCTCGTGCTCGAAGGATCGATCAACCTACCAGAGTACATCAGACTAGACAATACAGGAGGAGGAATCAAGTAGCTATGGAAGAAGAAAATGCACAGCTCCGTACTGAATTAGCTTCTGTGAGAGAAGAGTTAGCTAAGGCCCTCGACGCCATGACTGCTCTGATAGCCGCTCAAGAACAACCAGCCTCGTCTGCTCCAGAAACCACTGAGGCAATTCCAACATCATCTCTCGATAACCGCTTTGCCATGCCAAGGGGATACCCATACGGACTCCCACTTTTCTTTGCTCCTGATCCCACAGCAGGTGCTTCTAGTGCTGCCAACGGTAACCAAATCCCCGTCTCAGGGCATGCTTCTCTCCACACTACTCTGCCTCAGTCAACGGTCTTCACCGATCCGATTGTGCACTCTACGCCTCAGGGCGCCAATGCTAATGATCACCATGGAAAGACTCCTGTATTGGGAACTATGGAAGAAAGAATGGAGAAGCTTGCCAGGGAACTCCGTCGTGAGATCAAAGCCAACCGTGGGAGCGGTGATCTCGTTAATACTCACGATCTTTGTTTAGTGCTGAGGGTGGATGTCCCCAAGAAGTTCAAGGTCCCGGAATTTGACCGCTACAATGGGCTGACCTGCCCCCAGAACCATATCATCAAGTACGTCCGGAAGATGGCTAACCATGCGGACAATGATTCACTTATGATCCATTGCTTCCAGGACAGCCTAATGGAAGATGCCGCGGAGTGGTATACCGGTTTGAGCAAGGATGATATTCGTACTTTTGATGATCTGGCTGCTGCTTTTAAGAGCCACTATGGATTCAACACCAGGCTCAAGCCGAATAGGGAATTCCTCCGGTCCCTTTCTCAGAAAAAGGACGAAAGCTTTCGCGAATATGCACAGAGGTGGAGAGGGGCAACTGCCCGTATCACTCCCGTTTTGGACGAGGAAGAAATGACTCAAACATTCTTGAAGACCCTGAAGAAAGATTATGTTGAAAGAATGATTATTGCTGCCCCAAGCAACTTCTCTGAGATGGTCACTATGGGGACCCGCTTGGAGGAAGCTGTCCGAGAAGGGATTATCGTGTTTGAGAAAGGTGAGTCCTCGAATGCACCAAAGAAATACGGCAATGGTCACCATAAGAAAAAGGAATCAGAAGTTGGAATGGTGTCTGCCGGAACCAATCAATCTGCCACTGCCGCCCCTGTCAATGCTACACAACTGCCTCAACAATACCAGTACCTACAGTATGCCCAGCATCCGTTCTATCCGCCGTTCTACCATCAATACCCTCCACTACCGGGCCAGCCTCAGGTCCCTGTTAATGCCATCGCCCAACAAATGCAGCAACAACCACTGACTCAACAACAACCGCAACAACAACAACAAGGCCCTCAATCTAGACCATCTTTCCCGCCGATACCAATGGCGTACGCTGAACTACTCCCAACTCTGTTACATAAGGGGTATTGCACCACTAGACCTGGCAAGCCTCCGCCAAACCCGCTGCCTCCCAGGTTCCGCTCCGATCTCAGATGTGATTTCCACCAAGGCGCCCTAGGCCATGATGTAGAGGGTTGCTACGCTCTGAAATATATTGTGAAGAAGTTGATCGACCAGGGAAAGCTATCCTTTGAAAACAATGTCCCACATGTGCTCGACAATCCGCTCCCCAACCATGCCGCCGTGAATATGATTGAAGTGTGCGAAGAAATCCCTCGTCTCAATGTCCGTAATGTTGCTACTCCTCTAGTGCCGCTACATATCAAGCTGTGCCAAGCTTCCTTGTTTAGCCACGACCACGTTGCTTGCTGTGAATGTCTTCAGAACCCTATGGGTTGCAGCGTAGTCCAGACTGATATCCAAAGCTTGATGAATGACAACTACCTGACTACAAGTGATGTTTGTATGATAGTGCCGATTTTCCACGATACTCCTGTCAAGAATGTGTCTGCCAGGGAAGACGTTAAGCCTCTAGTAATACGGCTACCAGGGCCAGTGCCATACACTTCTGCGAAAGTCGTCCCGTATAAGTACAATGCAACTATGTTGGAGAACGGGAAGGAAGTACCCTTGGTGTCCTCAAGCACAGTAGGCAGTATCGCCGAAGTGACGGCTTTGAGAAGCGGCAGGGTTCGGCCCCTCTTGTTTCAAAAGAAAGATGATGTGCCAGTTGTGATTCCTACTGATAAGACTACTCCATTGTCAATCCCTCCTGTCGTTGAAAGTACCAGCCGTCCAGGCCAATCCATCGAAGATTCCAATCTGGATGAGATTTTGAAGATAATCAAGAAAAGCGATTATAAGATCGTTGACCAGCTATTACAAACCCCTTCGAAGATATCCATCTTGTCCCTACTCCTTAGTTCGGAGGCTCACAGGAACGTATTGTTGAAGGTGTTGGAGCAAGCATATGTCGACCACGAAGTCACAGAGGATCAATTTGGTGGGATAGTGGCTAACATCACTGCTTGCAGTAACCTTTGGTTTGGTGAAGATGAACTTCCAGAGGCAGGGAAGCACCACAACTTGGCCCTGCACATTTCCATGAACTGCAAAGCAGATATGCTGTCCAACGTGTTGGTAGACACTGGGTCGTCGTTGAATGTGATGCCTAAGTCGACTTTGGATCAGTTAAGTTGTCAAGGAGTCCCTTTAAGAAGGAGTACTTTCCTAGTCAGGGCTTTCGATGGTTCCCGTAAAACTGTGCTCGGAGAGGTAGATCTCCCCATGACTATTGGCCCTGAAACATTCATGATTACTTTCCAGGTTATGGACATAGATGCTTCTTACAGTTGCCTTCTCGGGAGACCGTGGATACATGAGGCCGGTGCAGTCACTTCTACCCTCCATCAGAAGCTGAAGTTCGTAAGGAATGGTAAACTTGTGACAGTGCATGGGGAAGAAGCTTATCTGGTCAGTCAGTTATCATCCTTCTCTTGCATCGAAGCTAAATCCGCCGAGGGAACCGCATTCCAGGGTTTGGTTATCGAGGGTGCAGAGCCCAAGAGGTCTAGTGCTGCCATGGCTTCGTTGAAAGACGCGCAGAAGGCCGTTCAGGAGGGTCAGGCCGCCGGTTGGGGCCAATTGATACAGCTGCTGGACAACAAACGCAAAGAGGGTCTCGGTTTCTCTCCGACGTCAGGCGTGTCAACTGGAACGTTCCGTAGTGCTGGATTTGCCAATGCAATTCCTGATGGTGGTGATGAAAGAGGGTCTAGGCCCACATTTGTGATACCAGGAGGCATGGCAAAGAACTGGAACGTTATCAATCTCCCTGTGTTTGTGCATGACTCTAAGTAATATGTCTTGCTGTTTAGGCTTTTGTTTTCAAAGTAACAATCCTTCCGCCCTGCCCAAGGCGGAAGTGACACTTTCGTAAAGGGCATGTTTGTTCCGACATCACCATTATCAATAAAAAACGTCGTTTCTTTCACGTCTCTTTTTCTTTCTTTAATGCTTTTCCCTTGGAAATAATGGTAATGCCAGAAAAAGCCAAAACATCTGTATTTTCTTATTAATTTCAAAGATCTGCATGAAAATTATTTTCTAAAAATCATCCAATCATGTCACGCAGATCGAACCAAAATGAACCCGTTGAACACAGTGACCCTATGTTTCTTCAAACTGTTGAATCCCCGGTGTTTGAGGCCGAAGATGAGGATAGTGATGACATACCAGATGAGATTGCCCGATTGCTTGAGCAAGAGGAGAAGACCATCCGGCCTCATTAGGAAGAGATTGAGTTGATCAACTTGGGTACCGAGGATAATAAACAAGAGATCAAAGTCGGTGCTGCATTGGAGGAAGGGGTCAAGAAGAGGATCTTCCAGCTTCTCCGGGAGTATTCAGATATTTTTGCATGGTCGTATGAAGATATGCCGGGTTTGGATCCCCAGATCGTGGAACACCGGATATCGACAAAACCAGACTGTCCCCCTGTCAGACAAAAGTTGAGACGGACTCGGCCGGACATGGCCCTGAAGATCAAAGGTGAGGTGCAAAAGCAGATTGACGCGGGTTTTCTCATGACAGTTGAGTATCCCGAGTGGGTTGCTAATATTGTGCCAGTGCCGAAGAAGGATGGTAAGGTCCGGATGTGTGTTGATTACAGAGATTTGAATAGAGCGAGCTTGAAGGACAATTTCCCACTACCTCACATCGATGTACTTGTTGATAATACCGCCCAGTGCAAGGTGTTCTCCTTCATGGACGGGTTTTCTGGCTATAACCAAATCAAAATGTCACCCAAAGACAGGGAGAAGACGTCGTTCATCACTCCGTGGGGGACTTTCTGTTGCAAAGCAATGCCATTCGGTCTAATAAATGTTGGTGCTACTTATCAAAGGGGGATGACCACGTTGTTCCATGACATGATTCACAAAGAAGTCGAAGTGTACGTGGATGACATGATTGTCAAGTCAAGCGATGAAGAGCAACACGTCAAATATTTGGCTAAGATGTTTGAAAGGTTGAGGAAATACAAGCTTCGGCTGAATCCAAACAAATGTACGTTCGGTGTCAGGTCTGGGAAGTTGCTAGGCTTCATTGTCAGTCAGAGAGGCATTGAAGTAGATCCTGACAAAGTCCGAGCAATCCGTGAAATGCCGGCCCCGCAAACCGAGAAGCAAGTCAGAGGGTTCCTCGGGCGTTTGAACTACATTTCTAGATTTATATCCCACATGACTGCGACCTGCGGGCCGATTTTCAAGCTACTCAGGAAGAATCAACCTGTTGTATGGAATGATGAATGCCAAGAAGCTTTCGATAGCATTAAAGAATACTTGTTAGAGCCACCGATCCTTGTCCCGCCCGTGGACGGAAGGCCATTGATTATGTACCTGTCAGTGTTGGATGAATCTATGGGATGTGTGCTCGGTCAGCAAGACGAGACTGGAAAGAAAGAGCATGCGATCTACTATTTGAGCAAGAAATTCACCGATTGTGAGACTCGGTACACAATGCTCGAGAAAACCTGTTGTGCATTAGCCTGGGCAGCCAAGCGCCTGCGTCATTACTTGATAAATCATACAACTTGGTTGATATCTCGGATGGATCCAATCAAGTATATCTTTGAGAAACCGGCGGTCACTGGAAAAATCGCACGTTGGCAAATGTTACTGTCAGAGTATGATATTGTGTTTAAAGCTCAGAAAGCCATTAGAGGGAGTATCCTGGCTGACCATCTCGCTTGCCAACCGCTCGATGACTATCAACCTTTGAAGTTCGATTTCCCCGACGAAGAGGTTATGTTCTTAAAGCCAAGAGACTGTGAAGAACCACTGATCGGTGAAGGTCCAGACCCTGATAGCAAGTGGGGGTTGGTCTTTGATGGTGCTGTTAATGCCTATGGCCGAGGAATTGGCGCAGTAATTGTGGCTCCGCAGGGGCATCACATTCCTTTCACAGCCCGGATTGTGTTTGAGTGCACCAACAATGTGGCCGAGTATGAAGCATGTATCTTGGGGATCGAGGAAGCAATTGATATGAGAATCAAGCACCTCGACATCTATGGAGACTCTGCACTAGTCATCAACCAGATAAAGGGAGAATGGGAGACCCATCATGCCAATCTGATCCCTTACCGTGATTATGCGAGACGTCTGTTAACGTATTTTACAAAGGTCGAGTTGCACCATATTCCTCGCGAGGAAAATCAAATGGCCGATGCTCTTGCTACTTTATCCTCTATGCTTCAAGTGAACCATTGGAATCATGTACCAATGATCAAAGTACAACGCTTAGACCGGCCCGCTCATGTGTTTACTGTCAGTGATGCAATTGTACAGACGGGTTCAGGCGGAGTCGACAACAAACCCTAGTATTATGATATCAAGCAATTTTTGCAAAGCCGTGAGTACCCGCCGGATGCTTCCAACAAAGACAAGAAGACGCTGCGCAGACTGGCTAGCAAGTTCCTGCTGGATGAGGATGTTCTATACAAAAGGAATTTCGATATGGTGTTGTTAAGATGTGTTGATGAATGTGAAGCAGAACAGCTAATGCACGATGTGCACGATGGCACCTTTGGGACCCACGCATCGAGGCATGCTATGTCTAGAAAGCTGTTGAGGGCTGGTTACTACTGGATGACCATGGAGCGCGATTGCTATCAATATGCCAGGAAGTGCCACAAATGTCAAATATATGCTGATAAGATCCATGTGCCTCCGCACGCTCTCAATATTATGTCTTCTCAATGGCCTTTCTCTATGTGGGGCATTGATATGATCGGAAGAATTGAACCGAAAGCTTCGAATGGTCATCGTTTTATCCTGGTAGCAATCGATTATTTCACCAAATGGGTCGAAGCTGCATCATATGCCAACGTGACTAAGCAAGTAGTAGTCAAATTCATCAAGAACAATATCATCTGTCGGTATGGTGTTCCTAGCAAGATCATCACTGACAACGGTACCAACCTGAACAATGACATGGTGCAGGCCTTATGTGAGAAATTCAAGATTGAACACCACAATTCTTCTCCTTACAGACCTCAGATGAATGGTACAGTTGAGGCAGCCAATAAGAACATCAAGAAGATTGTGCAGAAGATGGTAACAACATACAAAGACTGGCATGAGATGTTGCCCTATGCCTTACACGGCTACCGCACTACAGTCCGTAGTTCAACCGGGGCAACGCCTTTCTCTCTTGTATACGGCATGGAAGCAGTCCTCCCATTGGAAGTGGAGATTCCATCTCTCCGTGTGATTATGGAAGCAAAGTTGTCTGAGGCTGAATGGTGCCAGAGTCGGTACGACCAGTTGAATTTGATTGAGGAAAGACGCCTGGATGCTTTGGCTCACGGTCATATGTATCAAACAAGGATGAAAAATGCTTTTGACAAGAAAGTTCGTCCTCGGGGATTCAAGGAGGGTGAACTCGTATTGAAGAGAAGAATGAGTCAGCAACCCGACCCAAGGGGCAAATGGACGCCTAACTATGAAGGACCTTATGTTGTCAAGAAGGCTTTCTCCGGCGGTGCTCTGATTCTCACACACATGGATGGTGTAGAACTTCCGAATCCTGTGAATGCCGATATAGTCAAGAAATATTTTGTCTAAATATGAAAAGAACAGCGTGGTAGGTCGAAAACCCGAAAGGGCGGCCTAGGCAAAAATGCGCTTCCCGGTGGGTCAAAAACCCGAAAGGGCGATCCAGGCAAAATAAGGGACAAGAAACAAAAATGTAAAAGCTCGCTGAGATTACGTGTAACTCAGGCAAAAATGAGCGTCTCGATGAGCCGAAAACCCGAAAGGGCGATTCATGCAAAAATGAGATTGAAATAAAAGACAATTGACTGTATCTGGCAAGTTATCATTCCCCTTGGGATCTTTGCAAACTGGTGATTGGCTGTTCTCATCCGAGGTTCCGACGCCTGCGGATTCAAGAGTTTTAGATACCATAGTAGTTACTGTGTTCAATGTACCACCAACCAATAAAATTACCATTTTCCAAGCTTTGTAAATCCGTGGAGTTACGCCTTCGGCTGATTACCACCCTTATACATCGATTTGAGCCTATGCTTTTGTTTGGCACTCTAATTCTTTTTCTATTCTATCTTCAAAGCTTTATACAAAAAGGGTTCTTTCTATGTTAATAATGATGCATGTCTGGAATGAACATTCTGAAAATTGAAAATTTTTGAGTATTTTGAAAACAAGCCTAAGCAACTAGGTATATTCAAATGAACATGCATGAGCAGATCTACATTGATATCAGTTCCAATTCAAGTTACTAGCAAGCCTTCCCCCCTGTGACGGTCTGTGGTCAATGGCAAGAATGAAAAAACAGAATGAAAAGCATGAAAAATGAATATGCTCGCTAAGTCGAAAACCCGAAAGGGCGGCTTAGGCAAAAATGAGCACCCCGATGGATTGACAACTTTCAAAGGCAATTCAGGCAAAAACAGGGGCAACAAAAAAACTATTCCCCGGTGGGTCGAAAACCCGAAAGGGCGATCCAGGCAAAAATGGGATGATGAAAATAAAAATGAAAAAAGAAATAAAAAACAAACATGCAAAAGCATTGACCACAGAGGCGATGTCCAAAGCATTTATATGACTGTTCCAACAAGCAGCAATACCGTTCAGACTGTCTTCCTCTACGATTTTACAGCTTCCTGCCTTCAACGATGGTCTCGATGTATCTTCAAACGACGACATCCCCAGAAGCGGAACTTTTGCAAGTATATGTCAGAGCACGAGCCATTACGTGCCCAATATTCCAATGTTTTGCCTGTCTCTGCGAAATCATGTCTGTAAAGTGCCAATCATCATGCATTTCAAAGCATTCATACATGCATAATCATGCATCTTATGTGTTCATGTATTTGATAAAATTGTCATGTTATTCATACACATTTGCATTCTCAATTCCTATGTTGATCTCCGTCAAAATCAATCATGTCAATTTCAAATTTCTTCTGCTAATGACAAATGTCTACCTGTCGTGTCAGTTTCAAAATCCAACAATCTTGTCAACTTCAAACTTTAGCTATCCTTTCAAATTCAAGCTCCTGCCGTCATGTCAAGTCAATTTCAATTTGTTTCTACAATACAATTCGTTTCCATTAACGGCCAAGTGGCTAGTTCGCATCCAAGAACAGCTTGTGCCTGCCAATTCACTCTTGTTGTCGGTCAAGCAGCAAGTTCACATCCAAGAACAGCTTGTACCTGTCAATTTGTTTTTGTTATCGGTCAAGTAGCAAGTTCGTATCCAAGAACAGCTTGTACCTATCCTTTTGATATCCGCTGGGCGGCCAGTTCAGATCCAAGAACAGCTCGTGCTTTCTATTTTGTTTCCTGTCAGCCAAGTAACTAGTTCGTGTCCAAGAACGGCTTGTGCTTCCTACTTTTCCTGTCAGCCAAGTAACTAGTTCATGTCCAAGAACGGCTTGTGCTTTCTATATTTTCTTTCAGCCAAGTGACCAGCTCAAAATACAGGAGCAGCTTGCGCCCTTTGTTGTCAATATTCCCGGTCAAGTGGCCAGTTCGCACCCAAGAACAGCTTGTACCTGTCAATTTGCTATTGAGTCTCCCCAGCGAGTCTTGTTATTCTGTTAAAGTCTACCAATCCCGCAATGGATACGACATACTCCGTTTTTGCTATTCTGTTAATGTCTACCAATCCCGCAATGGATACGACATATTTTGTTAAAATCAGTTCTCAGTCTGTCTTGCATTCATAACACAAATGTTGCATGGCATACATAACATTTACGAACGTATTTTTACGCCCAAAATCAGTGCGAATGTCGATATTTAAGTATCTTCGTCGCGTCAAGCCAAAGACTCTGTCTCTTGACTCTCCAAGACAAAGAAACTTAAATAGGGGCAGCTGTCATACCCTCATTTTGGACCTAAAAATACTCCTTCAAATTTCCCTGCTATTTTCTAATACTTTCAAATTCACCGTGTTTACTACTGTGCTTCAACTGCGTACGTTACTGCTTCAGTCTTTTAATTTCTACATAAAATCATACAAAAGGGTATTTTGGTCATTTCCTACAAAGGAACCCATTTTAGTCCTTGCAATTTGTCCCTGAGCCTTTTCAATTTGTTTGCATGAATCATATATCAAATTTTGTACAAAACCATCTTAGTTTTGCATCTGAGTCAGTCGGAGTCAGTTTGAGTCGTTTTTGCCCCCAGGGGCATTTTAGTCTTTTCACATTGTTCAAATTTTGGGCAGAGAGGTATTTTAAAATACCTCATTTTGATAATTTGTTCGTTTTAGTCCATTTTGTCAGTTTTAACTGTTTCACTTTACGTTATTTGCGGGTTACCTTTTTACTAATTTTACCTTTTTTTATTTTGCAAATCAGTCCAAATTTTACTTTTATTTGCAAGTCAGTCCATTTTTCATTTCTATTTGCAGAACGGTCCTTTTTACTCTTTTTTTGGTTGTTTGGTCATTTTTTTTCCTTTTTACAATTTAGTCCCTTAATTTTACAAATTTGCAAAAAGGTCCTTAAGTCAAATTCGGTCCAGAGGCCACGCAGGCAATGCCAGTACACGTGTCACATTCCTATTGGGTCAGAGTCCACATGGCAGCCTATATAAGGACTTGCGTGTCAGAAAAGTCAGAAATCAGAGCCACATCCCTAACAGAATCCACACTCTCTCTCTTGGCAGTTAAGATCAAAACAAAAATTCACCAAGAACAATTCACAAAACCCTAACCGTTTCAGAAGCAAGCTTGAGCCAAAATCAATGGAGTTTTCGTGTGATCTCTCAGAGATCCAATTGAATCTTCATCATTGAGCTATAATTTCTGCAATTCAAGCGCCAAATCCATCGCCAGAAGCAACGAATCCGGCGCGATCACAGAAACCGTTTGAAAAGAAGAAGAAAGTGAAGAATTCAAAGGTTCTGAACCGGTTAAGAAGAAGAAAGAAGGATCACGGTTTATTTCCGGATTTCAGTCTCAAAATCAACAACAGAATCAACATCGAAGGAGCCTGAAGGTTCAAGATTGAATCTCCGAACAAAACCAGGTGAGAAATCAGAGAAACTTACCTCCTTCATACGCATAAACATCAGCAAGACTGAATCAGCATAGATCCATACGAATTCAAAAGGTCCGGTTCAAAAAAGAATGAAACCCTAACTTCTTTTCAAAACCGTGAAGGATTTTAGGGTTTACAACGTGAATCAATCGTTGTAAACCTATGAATCCGTAAAAAGTTTCATCAAAACAAAGATTTGAACCAAAAAAAAAAGAACCAAAGAACCGATTGAAATCCGTGAAAGAAAATCCAAGATCTGCGCTGATTCAGTGAATGCATGTAATTTCCAACGGTAGATTCGTGTTTAGAACGACCTAAGGGAACGATTGAGCCATGTTTCTTCAATTTCTGGGTTGTATGAACAAAGCTAGGGTTAGGGTTTCGGAGAATCAACGGAAGAGAAGGGAGGAAGAAAGAGAAAGGGTGAAAAAAATGAAAGATCCGGACCGGTTCCCTTTTATATAGGCTTGCGAACCGGATCGGTTCAACCCGATCCATTTCTCCTGTGCCTTGGACCGTTTGATCTAGGTCCTAGTGGATCCGGATCAATCCAACGCCCCTAAGGCGCCCTGGTGATCCGGATCCGTTGGTGTGTGGGTTTGGGCTTTTTACCCGTGGGTTTTGGTTTCTTTCATGTTTTCTTGAATTTTCTCGCTATGCGCACCCACTTCCCGCTATTTGGACCCCCTGTGCACTCAAATTTTTTGCAAAATTCTTAAAAAATTTTACTACGTGTTTTTGGTGTGTTTATGACTGTTTTTTGTGATATTTTACACACTGAAAATTGATAAAAAAGGATGAGCGTAAATTTCCCTTTTAATTGGTATGTTTTGTTGTGTTTGTGTGAATCTTCTTGTGTGATTTTTAGTCCAAGTTTGTATCACATGATTCTAGTGCTTAGCCTTTGATTCTATGATGATTACCTTTGTTTCTTGATAGATTCATTTAATCTTGGCAAGTTTAATTTTCTTTTGTTTTGGGTGCATTATTCTCAATCTTGTTAAACTTGAATCTTGTGGTATTTCCCATTTTTGTTAAGTTCGATTCTTGATACCAATTGTGTGATATTTTGCAATCTTGTTTAGTTAGAGTTTTGATGCCAATTTTGTGATGTTTTGCAATCTTGTTTAGTTAGAGCTTTGATGCCAATTTTGTGATGTTTTGCAATCTTGTTTAGTTAGAGCTTTGATGCCAATTTTGTGATGTTTTGCAATCTTGTTTAGTTAGAGTTTTGATGCCAATTTTGTGACATTTTGCAATTTTGTTTAGTGTGATTTTATGCCAATTTTGTGATAGTTTACCATTTTTTTTAGGATTAGTATTTCATTACTATTTTATCTTGTTTTACTAACCATTTTACTCTATGTTTCATGCATACCAAGCATCTCATCTCATTCCCATTTCTTCCTTTAACTCTTTCATGGAACGTTCAACTAATTCTCATGCAATGTTTAGGAAGTTTTGTTATCTTTAAATTCTTGCAAGACCATAGAATGTAAAATAGGACCCAATGTAAAGGACTATGGACTGTAATGATGTACACCGACACAAGCACCGACACGCACACACGTTGTATGTTTACCGCTAGATGTATGTTTAGGAAGCGTGGTACTTAGAAAAAACTCATTCTTTCTTTCTCAAAAACTAATACATCACTCAAAGATTTTTTGCAATAAAGTGAAGTCAAAACTCCACCCATTTTCCCTTTATTTTCTTAAGCAAAATCAAAATGAATTTTAAATCTTCAACTTTAACCGTTTTTGTAAATAAATTGGACTAACCTCACTTGTTTCCAAATCTCATGCCTTTGAGGCCTCTCATCTTTTTCTTCAAAACGATTTTCAAAACTAAAATTGAACCAACCCACAAAAATATTTTGGAAGAGAACTACATGGAATTTTGATCCCTTAAAAGGGTATGTAGGCAAGAGACTCAAAATCTCTCCAAGTCCAATAAAAACAATACTCACAATCTTCTTTCTCTCATTCTTAAAATCAATCCCTCTTTTACAAATAGCGATAAAAGCAAAGCGTATACATAAGACTAGTAAAACGGTTCCTATAGGATACTATAGTCATTGCGGGTGCCTAACACCTTCCCGTAGTGAAATCAGCCCCGAGCTCAGAATTTCTAAGGTTTTCTCTCGATTTTACCTTTCCCCAAAAAAAATAGAGATATCAATGATTGAAAGGTTCAAATCTAATTAATGATTTGACACCCGAAAATCGCAATAACACACATATTCACATAAATCAATCCAATTCATCTATCAAGAAGTTTTTATAGTGTTTAGTGCATATACAGAGGTTATATAAGTTAAAATAAACATTTTAGAATGCTCAGACGGGTCCCCTAATGCACGAAGCAAGGTCAAAATGTGGCTGACAAAAGCCTTGCCCGCTTAAGCGAAGACCTGCTTGCTTAAGCGTGCGCTTCACAGAATGGTTGGGTTTAGCTCGCTCATGGTTCGCTCGTGGATCGCTTCAAGCGACCTAAATGACGAAGGTCAAGAATTGTTCACTTACGAGCTCGCTTGTGGCTCGCTCAAGCGACCTGACTCTAGCAAAATCTGGGCAACTAGCTTGAATACTCGCTTAAGCGACCATTCATCTGGGTAGTGAAAAATGCTCTCGGATTTTCTAAACCTATCTCATCCAAAACCCAATTTTTAACCCCAGATTACCCAAAACGTGTTCTAACAGATGTTTACAGGTTCAACATACAACAATGCACAACAAAGAACACAAAACAACAACATCAAACAGCAATTCAACTTATTTTCATCAATTCTCAAATTCTCCAAAACCTAACCCCCAATCCCTCAATTCCCACTAACATCATGTTAAATCAAAATCAGAATTATACAACTATTATTATTGAGAGATAGGCTCACCCTTACCTGAATTTAGATGATTCAAAAGCTCTACAGAAATCAGATTCTCCTCTTGGCTCTTCTCCCTTGTTTTTGGTTTCTCTCCCTTTTTCCAAAACTTTTATTTTTCTTTTACATGAAAATGTTTCTGACTTCCCTTTTCTAATTCTCACTATTATTTCTTAACTCCTCCTTTCATTTCACTTAACTCCTACTAAATTCTATTAATTCTCATAAGCCCCCAAAATTTCAAATAAATATTAATTCTCACTTATTTCTATTAAATAATAAAAATAACTATATAATAAAATAACAACGCACCATATAATCACATAAATCATATAAAAGACTTAAAATCAACCAAAAATAATTAAATAATAACTAGGGCTTTACATCAACTCTCTTTCGGTATCTTTCGCTAGTTAATAATCACTTACTTCTTGATGAGTCAATAATTAGTGATTTTAAGAGTTTATTTTAGTTTATTTTATTTAGATTTTATGTGTTTTTATTTATTATTTAAAACTATTTTACTACAATTGCATGTTATTTAATTTCAGGAACAAATATGATGAAAGGTTGAATCTTAGAGCAAAACAAAGGGTTTTGAGCATGATTTAAGGAGAAAAGGATCTAAAATATGATTTGGAGCTGATTGAAGACAAAAATATAAAGATCCCGTGCAAAAATATGTCATTCCCACTTTTTGCTGTTTTGCTTCAAAGACTTGGCACTTAGGAAGATTTAATGTGATTTTAATATGCTAATTTGGTACATATTTTTGTGCTGATTTGGGACATATTTATGTGCTGATTTGGTGCATATTTTATATGATGATTTAGTACAAATCTATATCCCTATTTAGTGCAATTTTATGTTGTTCCTTTAGCAATAAATTGAGGAGTCATTCTGTGACAACTATTTCTATTAATCAAAGTCATCATCTTTTGTTCTTGGAATAACAAGTAAAAAATGTTTCTTTCGAATAAAAGTTCTTTATTTTATTTTCTTGTTATTTATTTATGTTTTTCTTTTTCTTCTTCTTCTCCATGTCTACTATGATCATGAGTGAGTAGACTTCTCTTGTCTTGAGATTGTTGGATAAGTCTAATGACATAATCCTAATCAAACCAAGCCTAAAATCCTAATTTTATGTAACCCTATTTTCTAATCTACTTCACCGTTTTTATAATGAATTAACAAGTATCAAATTCATAAAGTGACATCGGATGGTTAGTACTTGTTAATTCATAATCACAAATATCAAGCGAAGGATCGAAAAATGAAGTTTTGATATTGGAACAAGTGAAATTAGACAACGATTGTGAAACATGAAAATAGTCTAGCAAACCTTGAGACAATAAAGTTTCGAGCTTCAAGGATTTCAATAGCAATCAACCATGAAAATAGGCGTGGTTGCTAGAGAAACACACCCACTAAGACCGAAAGGAGATGTGATAGGCTAAAGAGAAACTTGTCTTTAGAAAATAGGTTCAACATAAAGTTCTAGGTTTAGGGTTTGGTTTGTGAAGAGTTTGTCACCAAGATGGACCAATAATCCCAAGGCTCTTTTATTATTATTATTTTCTTAAAACAAAATCTCAACTTCAACTTTAAATTCTCTTCTAATCGTTGTTAAGAGTTAATTGAATTCATAACTCCTGTCGGAACGATATCTTTTTATTACTACATCGGTAGACCTTGCACTTGCGGATTTACACCATCAGTAGATAGATAGTTACTAGTATAATGCTATAAATATCAAGATATAAGCAACAAGATAGTAGTAGCAATTTAGGCCTGTCATAACCTAAGTACCTAATCTAGGGTTACGCTCCTTTGAAATATATAATTAAATCAGGAACTTAATAACTAACAAAAAAAAAAAAAAAGACATATTATATTAAATAAATATCCAACAAAAATAAACAGAGATTTATCTTAGAACCCTAACCTAAAAAGATTTAGTTACATATGGTAACTAAAAAAAAATTACTAAAGATAAAAACAGACCATAGAAAATCAAGGAGAAGATAGAAACTCTCTTGAAGCTCCAAAGTTGCCTTCCTCTTGAACTGCCACAGTTATGAACGAGAAATTCTGAATGAGGAAGGCTAGTATTTATAGTGAGAGTGGTTTGGGCTAAAATTGCGGCCTTTACCCAACACGGAAGTAAGAAAAGACAGTTGCGCCCCACATTTTTGCATGCACGGGGCGCATGCCAAATGTCCTAGACGCATGTGAGTAGAGAAATTTGTTTCCCCTAGGCGCATGGTGTCTTTCTTGTGCCCAAGTTCTCCGATTTTCTATCGTTTTTAGGTCTTCGTCTTCAATAACTTGCCTTAGAACTAGGGAACATAATTCCTCCCTCTTGTAAGTCTCCTAAGGCCTCTTGAATATTCATTCTTGGCCTTCCCAAGTCGTCACAATTCTTTAATTGTTCTTGATTTGCTGATTTACATTTTTTCTTTGTGAATTACTTCAAAAACCCCTTAAAATTGCTATGTTTTCGAAAAACTAGAATGACATACTCAAATATAGAAAACATTACAAAAGTTATGAAATCATAGACAATTGCTCTAATACTCTTCCTTTTTGCTACTAAATCCTACTGAAAATAACTGAAAAAATGCTAAGAATAACGTAAGATGACCTGCCATCACAACCCCAAACTTAGATTGTTGTTTGCCTTCAAGTAACGAAAGAAAAACATAATTTATTCTTTGCATTTTTTTAGAAAAAGCATACCTTTTCGGGAATTGTGCTTAAAAATCATTCATCACATTTATTGGATACCATCTGAACCTGAATCGATACTCAAGCCCAACACCATCTGAACCTGAATCGATACCATCTCCTAAATCTGACATAATGGGAGATCAAAACACACCCCAACCTCCGCCTAGACCTATGATGGGCGATTACGGATTGGATGCCAACCGTGGCCATCTAACTCATGTTTTCCAACCGGCCAATCCGGTGGCCTTTGATATTAAGAGTTATGTCCAACAAGACTTTAAGGAAAATCAATTCGGCGGGCGTGATGATAAGAGCCCTCATGAGCACCTGAGTCACTTCCATGAAACCTGTTAGTTTTGTGTGCCACCAGCTCATGTCACCGAGAGCCAAAAGAAGCTTAGACTTTTCCCTTTTACTCTAACCGGTAGAGCCAAGGAGTGGTTGTTGTCCATATCTAGTGGAACCATTCAAACTTGGGATGAGCTCGAGCTTAAATTCCTCAAGAGATATTTCCCTATGTCCAAATACTTTGACAAGAAACATGAGATCATCAACTTTAAACAAGGGGAAAGTGAGTCCTTATACGATGCTTGGGAGCGTTTTAACCTGTTGCTTAAGAGGTGCCCGTCACACAATCTGGACGAAAATCTTACCTCCAGATTTTTACTGAAGGATTAACCACTAACAATAGGATGTTCCTTGATGCTTCAATAGGTGGAAGTATGAAAACCAAGACCGACCATCAAGTCCGAGACCTTATTAAAAACATGACCGAAAATGAGCATCGAGCTGATTCACAGAAAAAGAAGAGGGTAGTTTTTGGGGTAAATGACAACACTGCAATCTTGGCCAATCAAACAACCATGAACAAACACCTTTAAACCTTAACTAAGCAGGTCCAAGCCATAACCATGGGACAGTTACAAGCTCAACAGGCCCAAGTGCAACAAAGGTGTGATTTTTGCCAAGGAGATCATGCAAATGGTGAGTCAAGAAGAGTCAAGAAGCTGAAAGAAAGAACAATGAAGCTTCTCAGAAAATGCTTGAAACTTAAATTGGGCAGATGGCAAAGCAACTAGCTAAGCAATCAAAGGGAGGTTTCACAGGTAACACTAAAGGCAATCCCAAAAATGAGAACTATAGTGCTATTGAGTTGTGGAACAAAAAAGGTTTTGATGCCTCTAGTTCCAAAGGCTCCAAAGAAGAGTGGTGAAGAAGTGGTGGAAGATGTTGAAACTAATGTAGTTGAAAAAAATGATGAGTACGTTTTAGTTGAAAAAGAGAATGATAATGGCGTAGTTGAAAATGAACAAAAGGAAAAAAATAAAGAGGGAGAAAAAAGTGAGAAATTGATTGATGTCAACTCCATGCTCAGAAAGACAAAGAGCTAACTTCTTGCAGAAAGTGGAAAAAAGCAAGACGTTCCTTCTCATGTGAAATTGCCATATCCTCATTTATCTAAGAAGAATGAGAAGTAGGAGAGTCAATTCAAGAAGTTTATGG
The DNA here is from genome assembly GCA_958299785.1 of Medicago lupulina. Classification (NCBI taxonomy): domain Eukaryota; kingdom Viridiplantae; phylum Streptophyta; class Magnoliopsida; order Fabales; family Fabaceae; genus Medicago; species Medicago lupulina. Next base: position 65,706,163 of record OY283139.1, read on the forward strand.
AGTTGTTTACTCAATTACAGGTTAATATTCCTTTTAGTGAGGCACTTGATCAAATGTCGGTTTATGCAAAATTCATGAAAGATCTTTTAACCGGAAGGAGGAAGCCAAAAGATGATGAGAACATTGCTTTGTCTGAAAATTGTAGTGCCATACTTCAAAGGAAATTACCTCCCAAGCTTAAGGATCCAGGTGCATTCACCATTCCTTGCACGATAGGCAAAGTTAGTGTGGGAAAAGCTTTATGTGATTTGGGGGCTAGCATTAATCTTATGCCCTTGTTTATGATGAAGAAGATAGGATGTGGTGAGCCCAAACCTACAAAGATGACACTTACTCTTGCTGATCGTTCTATTTCTTATCCTTACGGGGTGTTGGAAGATGTCTTAGTGAAGGTGAATGATTTACTTTTTCCTGCTCATTTTGTTGTTCTTGACATGGAGGAAGACCTTTTCTAGCAACCGGTAGGGCACTTATTGATGTTGAGATGGGGGAGCTGATGCTTCGTTTCCAAGATGAACAAGTGGTTTTTAACATTTTTGAAGCCATGGAGCATATGAATGAAAATCCACAATGTTACCGAGTTGATGTGGTAGATGATATAGTTGAAGAAACTACTTTAGAGGAATCTCCTTCCCACCTCTTGAAAGAGTTATCGTGAATTCTATCGAAAACAGTAATGAAGACATGGGTGAATAGGTAGATGAATGTATTCAACAACTTGCAACAGGTAAACAAGAAATTTTGTGCACAAAACTTGAAAATCTACACCCACAAAAAGAAGAGGGGGCGGCCAAGGAAGAAGAGGAACTTGTAAAATTACCATAATTGAAAGAGTTGCCTGCTCGCTTGAAGTATGCTTTTCTAAGCAATGATGCTTCAAAACCAACCATCATCAGTAGTACTTTGACATCCCTTGAAGAAGAAAAATTAATGAGGGTGTTGAGGGAAAATCAAGGAGCTTTGGGGTGGAAAATTTCTGATCTTAAAGGTATAAGTCCAGCCTATTGCATGCATAAAATACACTTGGAGGATGAATTCAAACCAGTGGTTCAACCACAACGAAGGCTGAATCCAACGATGAAGGAAGTGGTCAAGAAAGAGGTGCTGAAACTCTTAGATGCTGGCATGATTCATCCCATTTCAGATAGCTCATGGGTGAGTCCGGTGCATGTTGTTCCTAAAAAGGGAGGTATGACGGTGGTTGCAAATGACAAGAATGAATTGATTCCTACTAGGACCGTGACTGGTTGGAGAATGTGCATAGACTACCAGAGACTAAATCAAGCAACAAGGAAGGACCACTCCCCTTTACCTTTCATGGACCAAATGTTGGAGAGGTTGGTGGGGCAAGCTTTTTACTGTTTCTTGGATGATTACAATCACATAGAAGTGGCTCCGGAAGACCAAGAGAAGACTTCCTTTACTTGCCCATTTGAGGTTTTTGCATATAGGAGTGTCATACCCTCATTTTGGACCTAAAAATACTCTTTCAAAATTCTTTTCTATCTCTGATACTTTTTCAAATTCACCGTGTTTTACTCTACGATTTTCTACCGCGCTTCAACTGCGTATTTTTTCTGTCTTTAATTCTCTTGCATATAAAGCCATCCAAAGTGTTTTTCTTGCATTACAAGTCATTTGAAAGTTTCTAAACCAATTGCATATTTTCCTGCATTTTATTCCAAGTTTTTGCATAAAAAATCATACAAAAGGGTATTTTGGTCATTTCCTGCAGTGGAACCCATTTTAGTCCCTACAATTTGTCTCTGAGTCTTTACAACTTGTCTGTACACATCATTAATCAAATTCTGTCTAAAAATCATGTCAGCATTGCATCTGAGTCAGTCTGAGTCGTTTTAGTCCTTAGGGGCATTTTGGTCTTTTCATATCCAAATTTTTTGACAGAGAGGTATTTTAAAATACCTCATTTTGGTAGTTTGTTCGTTTTAAGTCCATTGTGTCGTTTTTTTTTACTGTTTCACTTTACGTTGTTTGCAAAATTACCTTTTTTACCAATTTTATTTTACCTTTTTGCAAATAAGTCCAAATTCTTTTTAACTACAAGTCTGTCCAATTCTTTTTAATTACAAGTCAGTCCAAATTGTACTTTTAATTGCAGATTAGTCCAGTTTTTACTTTTTTCAGTTTAGTCCTTTAGTTTTGTTTTTTTGCAGAAAGGTCCTTAGTTCAAAATTCAGTCCAGAGGCCACGCAAGCAATCCAAATCCAGGTGTCACATTACAATTGGATCAGCGCACACATGGCAGCCTATAAAAGGCCACCTACTGTACCAGTCAGAAAAAAAGCCACATAATTCGCGCCACATCACAAACACAAAATCAGTTTCTCTCTCCATTCAGTTAGATCAAATTCACAAAAACTCAAAAAGATCAAATTCACAAAAACTCAGAAAACTCCAAGAACACGAAGAACAAACCCTAATTTTCCAGAATCACATTCAAGCATAAGGCAGTGAAATTCACCACGGTTCTCAGAGATTCATCACTGAATCATCATCATCGAACCATTTCCCCTGCAATTCAAGTGTGAATTCACCACTGAAAGTGGCGAATTCGACACGATCACAGAGGAAAAAGATTGAGAAGAAAAGGGAAAGAAGTTCAAAGGATTTGAACCGGTGAAGAAGAAGAAGAAGCAATCACCGATTTATTTTTGGAATTCAAGCCACAAAATCAACAAACAGAATCAAATTTGAAGAATTCTTGAAGATTCCAGTTCGAATCTCCGAATAAAACACAGGTGAATACTGAAACTTACCTCTTTCATACTCAAAAACATCAACAAATCCAAATCGATGTAGATCCGTAGAGGATTCGAAGAGTTTTGTTCAAAATCATGAAACCCTAAAAATCTTTGAAAAAACGTAAAGATTCCTCGGTTTGCAGCGAGTATTACTCGTTGTAAACCAACGAATCCATAAACAAACTCTTCCAAAAAGATTTGAACAAAAAAGCACAGAATAGAACAAGTTTGAAAACTGTAAAAACCCTCAAGATCTACATCGATTCAACGGATGCATGCGGTTTTCAATGATAGATTCGTGTTTAGAACAACAAGACGAAGCGATTAAGCCGTGTTTGAGTGAATTCTGGGTAGGATTGAATGAATTAGGGTTAGGGTTTCCATTGGAGGCGAAGAGAGAACGAAGAGAGAACGGAGAGAAGAAAGAGAAAGAAAGAAAAAAATGAGCGAACCGGTTCATTATTCTTTTATATAGACGCGTGGACCGGGTGGGTTCTGACCCGACCCAGCGCCCTACATCTGGGACCGTTAGATCTAGGTCTTGATGGATCCGGATCAATCCAACGCCTCTGAGATGTTCTGGAGGTCCGGATCCATCAAGTTGCGTGGGTCTGGGCCGCATAACCATGGGCTTTGGGATTTCTTTTGGTTTTCTTGAATTTTTGCTATGCTTACCTCTGTTCTTGCTACCTGAACACCTGTGCACTTTAATTTTCTTACAAAAAATTCCAAAAAATTACTATGTGTTTTTGAGGCATTTTTGATCATTTAGTGATGTTGTTACATGTTATAAAATTGATAAAAATATGTGTACATTTTTTTTATGGGTTTGTGTGCTTTGTGTATCTTTGTGAAGTTTCTTGCATGATTTTGATCTAAACTCTTGCCATGTGATATTGATATTTGGTACTTGATCTTGTGATATGTTCACTTCTGATTTCATGCCAATTTCCAATCTTGTTAGTTTAATCTTTTAGTTCACAATTTTACAATGTTAATTGTCAATTTCCAATCTTGTTAGTTTTTAGTTTGCTATTTTTCAATGTCAATTGTTAATTTCTAATCTTGTTAGTTTAATTTTTTGGTGTACAACTTTGCTATGATAATTGTTGGCTCACAATTTTGCTAGTATTGATTAGTTTCTTGTCTTGCAAGTTTATATGTTAGCTTACAATCTTGTTAGTGTAATTGATTAAGTTTCTTGTTTTGCAAGGTTACATGTTAGCTTATAACTTTGCAATGTTAATCGTTAGCTTCCAATTTTGCCATATTAATTGTTAGTTCCTTGTGTTTTCCTTTGCAAATTTAATTGTTGGCTTCTTTCTTTGCAAGTAATGTGGATTTTGTTCATTTGACAATAAAGTGTGGAAGCATGGGCATGCCTTATAATTATCATGTTTTTGTGTTTAAAAGAAACCTTTTGAAAATTGCTTTGGATGAGAATTATAGGTCATGTGCTTGTTTAAAACTTTGTGATTAGTTTTGTGCATTTTTTTTTTCATTACATCTTGCTATTACTCCTTTTGTCAATTAGTTTGTCATTTTTACTATCATTTTATCTTGCTACTAACCGTTCCATTTCATTTCATACATTTTGAGCATTACACCTCATCTTCAACCTTTAGGTTAGGTTGTATTCCATTTTCTAATCTTTAGGTGGTTATTTCTCTCTTTTTAATTTTCGCAAGACCATAGAATGTAAACTAGGGCCAAATGTAAAGGACAATGGACACTATAATGATGTACACCGACACATGCACCGACACGCACACACGTTGTATGATTTACCGTTAGGTGTATGTTTAGGAAGCGCGAAACTTATGAAAATCCGTTTTCCAAAAAATGTTAACAATTCCATCACTTGAAAACAATTTTTTCCAATAAACCTTGGAGTCAAAACTCCATTGTATTTTTCCTTTTTTCTTAATCAAAAATCCAAATACAAAATAATCCATACTTAGGCTATTTTCTTTAATAATTGGACCAACCTCACCTTTTTTCTTTCTCAAGCCTTTACGGCCTCTCTCTTTTCTTCAAAACCATTTTTTCAAAATTAAAATCAATCTAAACTCACAAAATCTTTTGAGAGAGAACTACATGGAGTTTGATCCCTTAAAAGGGTAAGTAGGCAAGAGGTCAAAACCTCTCCAAGTCCAATAAAAATAAAATCCAAACACTCCTCCCTCCATTCTTAAAAACAATTTCTTTTCAATAAATAGCGTTAAAAATAAAGCGTAGACGTAAATCTAGAAGAACGGCTCCTATAGAGTACTATAGTCGTTTATGGGTGCCTAACACCTTCCTGTAGCGAAATTTTCCCCCGAACTCAGAATTTCTAAGGGTTTTTCTCGATTTTACCCTTCCCCAAAAAAAAATAGAGATATCAATGATTGAAAGGTTCAAGCCTAATTAATGACTTGACACCCGAAAATCGCGATAACAGAAATGGCGACTTCACTGGGGACTCTTCTTGCGGGCTACGCCTAGTTTTTCATGCTTTACGTTTTACGCTTTACTTTATTGCTATATGTAAATATTTTTATGCAACGTGTGGGGTGAGAATATCAAAAGTCCTGCACCCGAGCTGAGTGAACTTAGGAATAGGCGGAGATATAATCGACAATCCAATCCGGGGGTTGCCTCGTGTATTGGGTTATGCGATCAATCTTGTTATCGCGATTTTCGGGTGTCAAGTCATTAATTAGGCTTGAACCTTTCAATCATTGATATCTCTATTTTTTTGGGGAAGGGTAAAATTGAGAAAACCCTTAGAAATTCTAAGTTCGAGGCAATTTTCGCTACGGGAAGGTATTAGGCACCCGCAGCGACTATAGTACTCTATAGGAGCCGTTTTTCTAGGTTTACGTCTACGCTTTACTTTTAATGCTATTTATTGAAAAAGATTGTTTTTAAGAATGGGGGAAAGAAGTGTTTGGATTTTATTTTTATTGGACTTGGAGAGGTTTTGACCTCTTGCCTACATACCCTTTTAAGGGATCAAACTCCATGTAGTTCTCTCTCAAAAAAGATTTTGTGAGTTTTGATTGACTTTAGTTTTTTTTGTGGAAATAGTTTTGAAGATGAGGAAGAGGCCGTAAAGGCTTGAGAAAGGAAAATTGGTGAGGTTGGTCAATTATTAAAGAAAATAGTCTAAGTAGGAATTATTTTTCATTTTGAATTTTGATTAAAAAGAGAAACAAGAAAATACAATGGAGTATTGACTCCAAGGTTTATTGGAAGAAAATTGTTTTCAAGTGATGAATTTGTTAACACTTTTTGGAAAATGGCTTTTCTAAGTTTCGCGCTTCCTAAACATACACCTAACGGTAAATCATACAACGTGTGTGCGTGTCCGTGCTTGTGTCGATGTACATCATTATAGTGTCCATTGTCCTTTACATTGGCCCTAGTTTACATTCTATGGTCTTGCAAGAAATTGAAATAAAAGAAACTACCTAAAAAAGATAAAAGATTGAATAAAACCTAAACTTAAAAGAGGTAGATGAAATGGAATGCCCAATGTGCATGAAACATAAAATGGTTAGTAAAGCAAGGTGAAAGGATAGTAAAAATGTTAAACAAAGTAAAATAATAACGAAGTATGAAAGAAGGGGAAGAAAAATGCATGCAAATTAATATTACGTACAAAGCAAGAAACTAACAAGTAAACTTTGCAAAATTGGAAGCTAACATATAAACTTGCAAGACAAAAACACTAATCAATTATACTAACAAGATTGTGAGCTATCATGTAAACTAACAAAGTAGCAAGCCAAAAGTTAAGCTAACAAGATTAGAAATTAACAATTAATATTGCAAAGATGGCAAACTAAAAGAAATTAAACTAACATCATTGGAAATTGACAATTATCATTGCAAAATTGTAAATGGAAGTTAAACTAGTAAAATTGTGAATAAACTCCGAACTATCAAGATTGAGAATATTGCAAAATTGTGAACAAGAATCAAACTAACAAGATTGAAAACTTTGCAAAATTGTAAACAAGAATCAAACTAACAAGATTGAAAACATTGCAAAATTGTAAACAAGAATCAAACTAACAAGATTGACAATGTTGCAAAATTTGTGAACAAAGATCAAACTTTAACAAAAATTGAAAATATTACAAAATTGTAAACAAGATTGAATGAATTAGCATGAAATCAGAGGGGATCATATCACAAAATCAAATGCCAACCATCAATATCAAGTGACAAGTATTTGGATCAAGAATCATGTAAGAAACTTCACACAAAAACACACAAAATATACGAATCAATGGAAAAATTAACACATATTATTTTCATCAATTTTAAACATGTAAAAATATCACAAAACAGTCAAAAACATATCAAGAACACATAGTAATTTTTTGGAATTTTTGTGAGAAAATTAAAGTGCACAGGGGTCCAATTAGCAAGAACAGGGGTGAACATAGCAAAAAATCAAGAAAACTGAAAAGAAACCAAAAAGCCCAGCGTTACCCGGCCCACACCCACGCAGGCTGATGGATCCGGATCTCCAGAACGCCTCAGAGGCGTTGGATTGATCCAGATCCATCAAGACCTAGATCTAACGGTCTACAGCGTGGGGCGCTGGATCGGGTCAGAACCCACCCGGTCCGACGCTTTATATAAAAAGTTTTGGCCCGGTTTTCTTTCATTTTTTCAGAAACGTTCTCTCTCTTCCTCTCTTCTTCTCCGTTCTTCTCTCTTCCTCTATGATGAAACCCTAACCCTAAATCGTTCAAATCAACCCAGAAATTCATGAATCATGGCTCAAACGTTTCGTTCTGTTGTTCTAAGCATGAATCTACCACTGAAAATCACATGCATCAACTGAATCGATGTAGATCTTGGATCTTGTTCGCGGATTTCAAACGGTTTTGGTTCTATTTTTTGGTTCAAATCTTTTTCTAAGTGAGTTTGTTTACGGATTCGTTGGTTTACAACGGTTGATACTCGTTGTAAACCTCGGAATCTTTACGGTTTTCAAGGATTTTTAGGGTTTCAAAACTTTTTGAACCAAACTCGTTTGAACTTCTACAGATCTACGTGGATTCAGATTCGTTGATGTTCTTGAGTATGAAGAGGTAAGTTTTAGTTCTCACCTGTGTTTTATTCGGAGATTTGGATTAGAATCTTCAGAACTCTTTGAACTTGATTCTGTTTTGCTGATTCTGGCTTGAAATCCGAAAATAAATCGGTGTTTCTTCTTCTTCTTCTTCACCGGTTCAAAGCCTTTGAGATTCTTTCCCTTTTCTTTTCAAACTTCGCGCCTCTGTGATCGTGTTGGATTTGTTGCTTTCTGCGATGAATCCAATGCTTGAATTGCAGAGGCATTGGCTCAATGATGAAGATTCACCATCGAATCTCTGAGAGCTGCCATGGATTCCATGGATTTGGCTTGAATTTGCTTCTGGAAATAGCTAGGGTTTGCGAAATTGTTCTTCAATTTTCTGAGTTTTTGTGATTTTTGATCTAACTGAATAGAGAGAGAAAAATATGAATCTGTTAGTGATGTGGCATTGTATCTGTGGCTCCCTTTCTGATTGGTACAGCGCGTGGCCTTATATAGGCTGCCATGTGGACTCTGAACCAATGAAAATGTGACACTTGGCTTTGTATTGCTTGCGTGGCACTTTGGACCAAACTGTAAAAAAAACACTTAAGGACTAAAATGCAATTGAAAAGAATTAAGGACTGAACTGCAATTAAAAAGAAAATGGAATTGGACTGTTTTGAAATTAAAAATTTGGGCGCATTTGCAATTAAAACAAAATTTGGACTCACTTGCAAAAAGTAAAATAAAATGGGTAAAATGTAATTTTGAAAACAACGTAAAGTGAAACGGTTAAAAGACGACAAAATGGACTAAAATGAACAAACTACCAAAATGAGGTATTTTAAAATACCTCTCTGCCAAAAAATTATTTGATGTGAAAAGACCAAAATGCCCTTTAAGGACTAAAACGACTCAGACTGACTCAGACTAAATCAGATGCAATGCTGAGATGATGCAGACAAGTTGAAAAGACTCAGAGACAAATTGTATGGACTAAAATGGGTTCCACTGCAGGAAATGACCAAAATACCCTTTTGTAGATTCTTATGCAAAAATTCAAAGTAAAATGCAGGAAAACATGCAACGGTTTTAGAAACCCTTTTTAATGACTTGTAATGCAAGAAAACACTTTGGATGGTTTTACATGCAAGAAAATTAGAGACAGAAACAGTAAAACATGCGGTTGAAGCACAGTAGAAAATTGTAGAGTAAACACAGTGAATTTGAAAAGTATCAGAGCTAAACAGTAAAAGAAAGAAGTTTTGGAGTAGTTTTTTAGGTCCAAAATGTGGGTATAACAGCTGCCCCTATTTAAGTTTCTTCGTCTGGAAGGTCAAGAGACGGAGTCTTTGGCTTGACGGGACGAAGATACTTAAATATTGGCTTTTGCACTGATTTTGGGCGTAAAAACACGTTTGTAAATGTCGTGCATGCCATGCAACATTTGGATTATGAATGCAAGACAAACTGAGAGTTGAGTTTAACAAAATATGTCGTATCCATTGCGGGATTGGTAGACATTAACAGAATAGCAAAAATAGGGTATGTCGTATCCATTGCGAGATTGGTAGACATCCACAAGATAGCAAATAACGAGGTTTACTGAGGAAGCAAAATAGCAAATTGACAGGTACAAGTTGTTCTTTTGGCTCGAACTGGGAACTTGACCGAGAATACTGACAAGTAGATAGGCACAAGCTGTTCTTGTATTTGAACTAGCCACTTGGCTGATGACAAAAGCAAGGTGGGAAGCGCAAGCTGTTCTTGCATTTGAACTAGTCGCTTGGCTGATAACAGACATGAAAGCACCGGTACAAGCTGTTCTTGTATTGGAACTACTTACTTGACCGATAACAAGGATGAAAGCAAATTGACACGTACAAGCTGTTCTTGGATGCGAACTAGTCACTTGACCGATAATAAGAGCAAATTGACAAGCACAAGCTGTTCTTGGACGCGAACTGGTCACTTGGCCGTTGACAGAATGAATTGATAGGCACAAGCTGTTCTCGGATGCGAACTGGTCACTTGGCCGTTAACGGAAACAAATTGTATTGCAAAAACAAATTGAAATTGGCTGACATGACTGCAGGGGTTTGAAATTGACAAGACTGTTGAAATTTTGAAATCTACATAGCAGTAGAAATTTCGAAATTGACAGAGATTGACATAGGAATTGAAAATGCAATGTGTATGAATTGTATAACAACTTTATCGGATGCATGAGCATATAGGATGCATGATTATGCATGTATGAATGCTTGAAGTGCATGATGGTTGACAACTTGCAGACATGATTTCACAAATGTAGAAAAACCATTGGAATATTGGGCACGTAATGGCTCGTGCTCTAACATGCACTTGTGAAAATCCCCCTTTGGAGATGCCGTCGTTGAAGGACGCATCGAGACCATAGCTGAGGGCAGGGAACTGTATCCCGTTCATAAACTCGTAGAGAGAAGGACCCTTCCGATGGCACTGTCATTGCTGGGTGCTTTAATGCTGAGCACACTTTTGGATATCGCATCTGTGGTCAATGCTCTTTGCATGCTTGCTTCTGCTTGTTTTTGTCTTTCATCATCCCATTTTTGCCTGGATCGCCCTTTCGGGTTTTCAATCCACCGGGGAATAAATTCTTTTCATTGCCCCTGTTTTTGCCTGAATTGCCTTTGGAGGTTGTCAATCCAGCGGGGTGCTCATTTTTTGCCTAAGCCGCCCTTTCGGGTTTTCAGCTTAGCGAGCTTATTCATTTTCATGCTTTTCATTCTGTTTTTTCAATCTTGCCATTGACCACAGACCGTACTGGGGAGAGAGCCTGCTGGTAGCTTGTATTGAAATGGACATCAACACACATTTGTTCATGCATGTCTCGTTTGAATGCACCTAGTTGCTCAGGTTTGTTTTCAAAATACACACAAAAAGTTTTCAATTTCCAAAATGTTTGTTTCAGACATATGCCATTATTAAAATAGAAAGAAAATGTTTTTTTTTTGAACAAAGCTTTGAAAGTAGCACGAAGAAATAGAGTTCCAAACAAAAGCACGAGCCCAAATCGATGTATAAGAGTGACAGTCAGCCAAAGGCATGCCTCCACGGGTTTATAAAGCTTGGAAAATGGTAATTTTATGGGTTGGTGGTACATTGAACACAGAAACCACTACAGTCCCTAGAAATTTTGAATTCACAAGTACAAAAGCCTCTGATGAGAATGACCAATGATTAGTTGCAGATGTCCCAAGGGGATGGTAGTTTGCCAGATATAGCCAATTGTCTTTCATTTCAATCTCATTTTTGCATGAACCGCCCGTCCGGGTTTTCGGCTCATCGAGACGCTCCTTTTTGCCTGAGTTACATGTAGTCTCAGCGAGCTTTTTCACATTCATTTTTTTTTGTCCCTTATTTTGCCTGGATCGCCCTTTCGGGTTTTCGATCCACCGGGAAGCGCATTTTTGCCTAGGCCGCCCTTTCGGGTTTTCGACCTACCACGCTGTTTTTTTCATATTTCTAGACAAAGTATTTCTTGACTATATCGGCGTTCACAGGGTTCGGAAGCTCTACACCATCCATGTGTGTAAGGATCAAAGCACCGCCGGAGAAGGCCTTCTTGACGACATAAGGTCCTTCATAGTTAGGCGTTCACTTGCCCCTTGGGTCGGGCTGCTGGCTTACTCTTCTTTTCAATACAAGTTCACCTTCTTTGAATTCCCGAGGACGGACTTTCTTGTCAAAAGCAGTTTTCATTCTTGTTTTATACAGCCGTCCTCGAGCCAAAGCATCCAGACGCCTTTCTTCAATCAAATTTAATTGGTCATACCGGCTCTGGCACCATTCAGCCTCAGACAATTTTGCTTCCATGATCACGCGGAGAGACGGGATCTCTACTTCCAAAAGGAGGACTGCTTCCATGCCATACACAAGGGAAAAAGGCGTTGCCCCGGTCGAACTGCGTACTGTAGTGCGGTAGCCGTGTAAAGCATAGGGCAACATCTCATGCCAATCTTTGTACGTAGTTACCATATTCTGTACGATCTTCTTGATATTCTTATTGGCGGCCTCAACTGCACCGTTCATCTGGGGCCTATAAGGAGAAGAGTTATGATGTTCAATCTTGAATTTTTCACACAGGGCTTGCACCATGTCATTGTTCAGGTTGGTACCATTGTCAGTAATAATCTTGCTGGGAACACCATATCGACAGATGATATTGTTCTTGATGAATTTAACCACTACTTGCTTGGTTACGTTGGCATAAGATGCAGCTTCGACCCATTTGGTAAAGTAATCGATTGCCACCAAGATGAAACGATGACCGTTCAAAGCCTTTGGTTCGATTCTTCCAATCATGTCGATGCCCCACATAGAGAAAGGCCACGGAGAGGAAATAACTTTGAGGGCATGCAGAGGCACATGGATTTTATCAGCATAGATTTGGCATTTGTGACATTTCCTGGCATATTGGTAGCAATCGTGTTCCATGGTCATCCAATAGTAGCCAGCCCTTAACAATTTTCTAGACATGGTGTGCCCCGAAGCATGGGTTCCAAAAGTGCCATCGTGCACATCGTGCATCAGTTGCTCCGCTTCGCGTTCATCAACACACCTCAACAATATCATATCGTAATTCCTTTTGTACAAAACATCTCCGTCCAGCAGGAACTTACTAGCCAATCTTCGCAGGGTCTTCTTGTCTTTGTTGGAAGCACTTGGCGGGTATTCACGGTTTTGCAAAAACTGCTTGATATCATGATACCAGGGTCTGTTGTCAACTACATCCGCATTCGTTCGAACAGTCACATCACTGATGGCAAACACATGAGAAGGCCGGTCAAGGCGTTGCACTTTGATTATTGGCACATGATTCCAATGGTTTACTTGAAACATGGAAGATAAAGTAGCAAGAGCATCGGCCATTTGATTTTGATCACGGGGAATATGGTGCAACTCGACCTTTGTAAAGTACGTCAGCAGACGTCTCGCATAATCACGGTAAGGGATTAGATTGGCATGATGGGTCTCCCATTCTCCCTTTATCTAGTTAATAACAAGTGCAGAGTCTCCATAGATGTCAAGATGCTTGATTCTCATGTCGATTGCTTCCTCAATCCCCAAGATGCATGCTTCGTACTCGGCCATGTTGTTTGTGCATTCAAATACAATCCGAGCGGTAAAAGGAATGTGATGCCCCTGTGGAGACACGATTACTGCCCCAATTCCTTTACCGTAAGCATTGACATCGCCATCAAAAACCAATCCCCACTTGCTATTAGGGTCTGGACCTTCACCAATCAACGGTTCTTCACAGTCCCTTGATTTCAAATACATGACTTCTTCGTCGGGGAAATCGAACTTAATGGGCTGATAGTCATCAAGTGGCTGGTAAGCGAGGTGATCAGCTAGAACGCTTCCTCTAATAGCTTTCTGAGCTTTGAACACAATATCATATTCAGACAAAAGCATCTGCCAACGCGCAATCTTTCCAGTGACTGCAGGCTTCTCAAAGATGTATTTAATCGGGTCCATTCTGGATATCAACCAAGTCGTATGGTTCATCAAGTAGTGACGCAAGCGCTTGGCAGCCCAAGCCAGAGCACAACAAGTCTTTTCGAGCATCGTGTACCGAGTCTCACAGTCAGTGAATTTCTTGCTTAGATAGTAGATAGCATGCTCCTTCTTTGCGGTCTCGTCCTGCTGACCGAGCACACATCCCATGGATTCGTCTAACACTGACAAATACATAATCAACGACCTTCCTTCCACGGGCGGGACAAGGATGGGTGGCTCTAGCAAATAATTTTTGATGCTATCGAAAGCTTCTTGGCATTCATCGTTCCATACAATAGGTTGATTCTTCCTAAGCAACTTGAAGATTGGCCCGCAGGTCGCGGTCATATGGGATATGAATCGGGAGATATAGTTCAGACGCCCGAGGAACCCTCTGACTTGTTTCTGTCTCTGCGGGGCCGGCATCTCGCGGATGGCTCGGACCTTGTCAGGATCTACTTCAATGCCTCTTTGGCTGACAATGAACCCTAGCAGCTTCCCTGATCTGACACCGAACGTACACTTGTTGGGATTCAGCCGAAGCTTGTATTTCCTCAGTCTCTCAAACATCTTGGCCAAATATTCAACATGTTGCTCTTTATCGCTTGACTTGATGATCATGTCGTCCACATATACTTCGACTTCTTTGTGAATCATATCGTGAAACAACGTAGTCATCCCCCTTTGATAGGTGGCACCAGCATTTATCAGGCCGAACGACATCGCTTTGCAGCAAAAAGTTCCCCATGGGGTAATGAACGATGTCTTTTCCCTGTCCTTGGGTGACATTTTGATTTGATTGTATCCAGAGAAACCGTCCATGAAGGAGAACACCTTGCACTGAGCAGTATTGTCAACAAGCACGTCAATATGAGGCAGCGGGAAATTGTCTTTCAGACTGGCTTTATTCAAGTCTCTATAACCAACACACATACAGACCTTCCCATCCTTCTTCGGTACAGGTACAATATTGGCAACCCATTCAGGATACTCGACCGTCATGAGGAAACATGCATCAATCTGCTTCTGTACTTCACCCTTGATCTTGAGGGCCATATCAGGACGAGTTCTTCTCAGCTTTTGTCTAACAGGAGGACATTCTGGCTTTGTTGGTATCCGGTGCTCTACGATCTGAGGATCCAAACCCGGCATATCTTCGTACGACCATGCAAAAATATCCGAATATTCTCGGAGAAGTTGGAATATCCTCTTCTTAACCCCTTCTTCCAATGCAGCACCAACCTTGATCTCTCGCTTACTATCCTCGGTACCCAAGTTGATCAACTCAATCTCCTCTTGGTGAAGCTGAATGGCTTTCTCCTCCTGTTCAAGCAGTCGGGTGATCTCATGTGGTATATCATCGTCACCCTCATCTTCGGCTTCGAATACCGGGAATTCAAAAGTTGGAGGGATCATAGGGTCACTGTGTTCAACGGGTTTATTATGGTTCAATCTGCGTGATATGGTTGGATGATTTTTAGAAAAGATTTTTCATGCAGATTTTTGAAATTAATAAGAAAATACAGATGTTTTGGTTTTTTCTGGCATTACCATCATTTCCAAGGGAAAAAGCATTAAGAAAAAACAAAAGTCGTGAAAGAAACGACAGTTTTTTATTAACAATGGCAATGCCGAAACAAACATGCCCTTACAAAAATATTACTTTCGCCTTGGGCAGGGCGAGAGGATTGTTATTTTGAAAAAACAAAACCTAAGCAACAAGACACATTACTCGGAATCATGCATGATCAAAGGGAGGTCGATGACATTCCAATTCTTCGCAATGCCTCCTGATATAACAAACACGGACCTAGGACCACTCCCAGCTGCATCATCTGTAATTGCATTGGTGAACCCAGCACTATAGAATGTTCCAGTAGATACGCCTGATGTTGGAGAGAAACCAAGACCTTCTTCGTGCTTATTCTCCAGTAGTTGTATTAACTGGCCCCACCCGGTGGCCTGTCCCTCTTAGACAGCCTTCTGCGCGTCCTTTAAAGAAGCCATAGCAACACCGACTTTCTTGGGCTCCGTACCTTCAACAGTTAAGCCTTGAAATGCAGTCCCTTCAGCAGACCCTGCTTCAATACAAGAGAATGATGACAATTGACTGACCAAGTATGCTTCTTCTCCATGTACAATAACAAGCTTACCATTCCTCACAAATTTCAGCTTTTGGTGAAGAGTGGAGGTTACCGCGCCGGCCTCATGTATCCACGGCCTTCCGAGGAGACAACTATAGGAAGCATCGATGTCCATGACTTGGAATGTGATCAGGAATGTCTCAGGGCCGATGGTCATTGGAAGATCCACTTCTCCGAGAACGTTCTTGCGGGATACGTCAAAGGCTTTGACCAAAAAAGTGCTTCTCCTCAAAGGGACCTCTCGATAGCTTAACTGGTCTAGAGTTGACTTGGGCATTACGTTCAAAGATGAGCCCGTATCCACCAATACATTTGACAGCATGTCAGTCTTGCAATTCATAGAGATGTGTAGGGCCAGATTGTGGTGTTTCCCCGCTTCTGGGAGCTCGTCTTCGCTAAACCAGAGATTGCTGCAGGCGGTGATATTCCCCATTATACCACCAAACTGATCCTCTGTGACCTCGTGATCGACATACGCCTGCTCCAATACTTTCAACAAGATATTCCTGTGGGCTTCAGAGCTCAGGAGCAAGGATAAAATAGATATCTTTGACGGAGTTTGCAACAGCTGATCCACAATCTTGTAGTCACTTCTCTTGATTATCCTCAGGATTTCATCCCAATTAGCATCCTCAATAGATTGGCCTGGCCGGTTAACATCCTTAGCAATAGGAGGAACTGGAGGTGGAGTTGTCTTGTCAACCGGAGCCGTGATAGGCGCGACGATCTTCTTTTGGAACAGAGGGGGACGAACTCTGCCGCTCCTTGGAGTCGTCTCTTCAACGATGTTGCTTACTACGCCTGGGGATACCAGAGGTACTTCTATCCCATTCTCAACCATGGTTGCATTGTACTTGTAGGGAATAGCCTTTGTGGAAGCATAGGGCACTGGCCCAGGTAACCTTATCACCAGAGGTTCAACATTCTTCTTTGGAGATATGCTCCTAACAGGGGTATCATGGAAGACTGGCATAATCACACAAACGTCGCTAGCAGTCAGATAGTTGTCATTCATTAGTCTCTGGATGTCGTTTTGAACTACGTCACAGCCCATAGGATTCTGGAGACATTCGTAACAAGCAGCATGGTCATGGTCAAATAAAGAAGCCTGGCACAACCTGACATGCTGTGGTACTAGAGGAGTTGCAACATTACGAACATTGAGGTGGGGAGTTTCTTCATATACTTCAATCATGTTCACAGCAGCATGGTTCGGAAGTGGATTATCGAGAACATGCAGGACGTTGTTCTCGAAAGACAGCTTACCTTGATCTATCAGCTTCTTCACAATGTACTTCAAAGCGTAACATCCTTCCACATCGTGGCCTAGAGCTCCTTGATGAAAATCGCATCTGAGGTCAGAACGGAACCTGGGAGGTAAGGGGTTAGGCGGAGGCTTGCCGGGCCTGGTTGTGCAGTACCCTTTGTGCAGCAGAGTTGGAAGCAGTTCGGCATATGTCATCGGTATCGGAGGGAAAGATGGTCTTGCCTGAGGACCTTGTTGTTGTTGTGGTTGTTGTTGAGCCGGTGGCTGTTGTTGCACTTGCTGAGCAATAGCGTTGACATGAACCTGAGGTTGGCCCGGTGGTAGAGGATACTGATGGTAGAATGGCGGGAAAAACGGATGCTGGGCGTATTGCATGTATTGGTACGGTAGAGGTAGTTGAGTAGCATTGATAGGAGCAACGGTGGCCATGGATTGATTGGTCTCGGTAGATACCATCCCGACTTCTGTCTCCTTATTCTTATGATGGCCATTGCCATATTTCTTCGGTGCATTTGTGGAGGATTCACCTTTTTTCGAACACAATGATGCCCTCTCTGACAGCTTCTTCTAGGCGGGTTCCGATGGTGACCATCTCAGAGAAGTTACTCGGAGCAGCAATGATCATCCTTTCAACATAGTCTTTCTTCAGAGTTTTCAGAAACGTCTGAGTCATTTCCTCTTCATCTAGAGCAGGGGTAATACGGGCAGCTGCCCCCCTCCACCTTTGCGCATACTCACGGAAGCTTTCGTCTTTCTTCTGGGAGAGGGATCTGAGAAATTCCCTGTTCGGCTTCAACCTGGTATTAAACCCGTAGTGACACTTGAAAGCGGCAGCCAAATCGTCGAAGGTGCGAATGTCATCTTTACTCAGGCCAGTATACCATTCTGCAGCGTCTTCCATCAAACTGTCTTGGAAGCAGTGAATCATGAGCGAGTCATTATCTGAGTAGTTAGCCATCTTCCGGACGTACGTAATAATATGGTTCTGAGGACAAATTAATCCGTTGTATCGGTCGAACTCTGGGACCTTGAACTTTTTAGGGACATCTACCCTTGGCACCAAGCAGAGATCATGAGTCCTGACAGGATCACCGTTTCCTCGGTTAGCTTTGATTTCACGACGGAGTTCCTTAGCAAGTTCCTCCATTCTTTCTTCCATAGTTCCAAACACGGGAGTCTTCCCACGGCAAGTATCGGTGTTGGCGTCATGAGGCATAGAGTGTACGATTGGGTCAGTGAAGACGGTTGTCTGAGGCAAAGTAGTGTTGAGAGAGGCATGCTCTGGTATGGGGATTTGGTCACCATTGGTAGCACCAGAAGTACCCGCTGCAGTATTGGGAGCAAAGAAAGGTGGGAGTCCATAAGGGCGTCCCCTCGGTATAACAAAGCGGTCATCAAGAGAAGCTGTTGGAATCACTTCAGCGGTTGTCTGAGCAGACGAAGCTGGATGTTCCGGGGCAGCCAACAGAGCAGTCATAACATCATGAGCCTTAGCCAACTCTTCCCTTAGAGAGGCCAGCTCGGTACGGAGCTGCGCATTTTCTTCTTCCATAGCTACTTTATTCCTCCTTTTGTATTGCCTAGTCTGATGCACTCTGGTAGGTTGATAGATCTTTTGAGCACGAGCCACTTTTCGAACTACGGCAGAAGAACCAGGAGGCAATGAGCACTTGGAAGTTTTTTGTGACCGATGAATGATGCATATGATGCATGATATGTACAAATGCAAATGCAAAAATGACTCTTTTTGATTATCGAAAGGGTTTTTTTAGACAAATTAGAAACCTTGCAAACATTTTTAGAAAAATGAAGAGACTAGAAAGCTGTCAAGACAAATCGTTTTGAAATGCTAAGCCAAAGGAAGTAGGCTTTGAAGCACAATCAATACAAACAACATAATCATCTAAGCCTATGGAGTGATAGGGTAATTCTTAGAATCAGACTCCGAAGCTGACCCGCAATATCTAGCATAGAAATCCCGACGACCCCTGGCTCTCTTGGAGTCTTTCATAAGCAAATCGTCTTTTTCTTCAAGTTCTTTTCTAACTCTGGCTAGCTCTCTTTTCAACATTCGGTTCTCATAATCCTTCTGCTCATCCCTGCCATCCAAAGTCATAATCAAGTTCTCGGCCTCACTGTATCGGGCCTTCCATGTTCGCTTTTCCTGACTCTCCATAGCTAGATGCTCCTGATACATCTCCTGGGTCACGGGAGGCAAAGGTAATGGCCTAGACGGCGCAGATGCGGATACGTGCCTCATAGCAGGGTAAGGCATACCAATCTCCTCGGCTCGATCTATCACCCACTGAGTATAGGCCTCATGAGCAATACCGGATCTCACACCTAAATGCTTTACCTCCCTCTTTCGAACCTTAGACCAAGCACCCATAAAAGCATTCCTTTGCCCGGCGGGGGCATCGGAATAGTAAAAGAACTCCTGAGATGTAGCAAGATTGATGGGCTTTGCTCTCATAGGGAAACCAAACTGTCTCATGGCTAGCCCGGGATTGAAGTTGATTCCTCCCCGGGTACCGAGAAGAGGTACATTGAGGAAGTCCCCACAACCAGTGATAATCTCCTTGACTCGAGCTGCCGGAGTAATCCAAACCACCTCATCGGGAGTGAGAGCCATAATCCGCTGTGAATAAGACCAATTCTCCGGGTTGGCATGGAAAGAGCTCGGAAGGTGAGAAATAAACCACCTATATAAGAGAGGCATACATCAAAGAATATATCCACGACCATTGAGAGTCCGATCATGGATGGCGTGGTATGTGTCAGCTAACAGAGTAGGAACCGGATTCTTGGAGTGGAAGATCTCAATGGCATTCATATCCACAAAGTTGTCGAGATTCGGGAAGAGAACGAGCCCGTAGATAAGTAGTGCAAGAATAGCCTCGAGAGTGTCTTGGCAAGTGGATTCGAGATTAGCCCGCTCAAGTAAGTACCTCGAAGTGAAACCCTGGATATGAGACTTGGTAATGAGATTCTTGGACACATCAGAAGTCTTGAGATAAAGATCCTTAGCAATCACCAAATGAGTAAGAGGAGATCCTGGACCTGTGAAAGGCGTCCCCTTGGCTACAGTAAACCCAAAAAGCTAGAATAAGCCTTAAGTGTAGGAACTAACTGAAAATCCGAGAAATTGAAGCAACGGAAAACCGGATCATAGAATTGCACCAGAGTGTGCACCAATTTCTCTTCCACATTAGTCCGGAGAATAGTAAGTAAACCACCGTGTCGGAGACGGAACCCGGTCGGATTCTTAACCTTGAGTGCCAACTCCCTTAAGCTAACCAAATCGGATTCCTTGAACTTGTAAGACTTAGTCTTCTTCATGCCTGTAATGTTTACAAAGTTTTTAATTTGTCTATACCCTTCGATAAATGCATGGAAAAGGTTTATGCATGAATGCATGTATGCATGAATGCATGTATGCATGATTTTGATTTAAAGAAAGCACGGTAGGTTAAAATTCACAGTTGCGGAGCTACGGATGGACACGGTGTCCGGTGAAACTAGGGCTTCGATAGTAGTAACCATGTTTCTAATAAGGTTCCCAAACTGCAACCTCTCTTACGTATATCATAGTAGCACAAGGCGACGCCCGTTCCATGATTACTCGTAAGAAGGTCTAGTTTGAGTGTAGTATCGCGTGTCGACTAAAACTCGAGACAAAGCTCGATTTAGCCACCGCACTACGTCCTAAGAAAAGGACAAAGATGGGTTTGGTAACTACGGTCCATAGCATCACCGGTCAATTGGAAGTAAAGTGCCTAAGCATGACAACACACGCCGACAACATCACCTCTAAAATGCCTCAGCTATGTGAGATTGATCGCATAACCCAATACACGAGGCAACCCCCGGATTGGATTGTCGATTATATCTCCCCTAATCCTAAGTTCACTCAGCCCGGGTGTAGGACTTTTGATATTCTCACCCCACACGTTGCATGAAAATATTTACATATAGCAATAAAGTAAAACGTAAAATGTAAAGCATGAAAAACTAGGCGTAGCCCGAAAAAAGTCCCCACCGAAGTCGCCATTTCTGTTATCGCGATTTTCGGGTGTCAAGTCATTAATTAGGCTTGAACCTTTCAATCATTGATATCTCTATTTTTTTTTGGGAAGGGTAAAATTGAGAAAACCCTTAGAAATTCTAAGGTCGGGGCAATTTTCGCTACGGGAAGGTATTAGGCACCCGCAGCGACTATAGTACTCTATAGGAGCCGTTTTTCTAGGTTTACGTCTTCGCTTTACTTTTAATGCTATTTATTGAAAAAGATTGTTTTTAAGAATGGGGGAAAGAAGTGTTTGGATTTTATTTTTATTGGACTTGGAGAGGTTTTGACCTCTTGCCTACATACCCTTTTAAGGGATCAAACTCCATGTAGTTCTCTCTCAAAAAAGATTTTGTGAGTTTTGATTGACTTTAGTTTTTTTTGTGGAAATAGTTTTGAAGATGAGGAAGAGGCCGTAAAGGCTTGAGAAAGGAAAATTGGTGAGGTTGGTCAATTATTAAAGAAAATAGTCTAAGTAGGAATTATTTTTCATTTTAAATTTTGATTAAAAAAAGAAACAAGAAAATACAATGGAGTATTGACTCCAAGGTTTATTGGAAGAAAATTGTTTTCAAGTGATGAATTTGTTAACACTTTTTGGAAAATGGCTTTTCTAAGTTTCGCGCTTCCTAAACATACACCTAACGGTAAATCATACAACGTGTGTGCGTGTCCGTGCTTGTGTCGATGTACATCATTATAGTGTCCATTGTCCTTTACATTGGCCCTAGTTTACATTCTATGGTCTTGCAAGAAATTGAAATAAAAGAAACTACCTAAAAAAGATAAAAGATTGAATAAAACCTAAACTTAAAAGAGGTAGATGAAATGGAATGCCCAATGTGCATGAAACATAAAATGGTTAGTAAAGCAAGGTGAAAGGATAGTAAAAATGTTAAACAAAGTAAAATAATAACGAAGTATGAAAGAAGGGGAAGAAAAATGCATGCAAATTAATATTACGTACAAAGCAAGAAACTAACAAGTAAACTTTGCAAAATTGGAAGCTAACATATAAACTTGCAAGACAAAAACACTAATCAATTATACTAACAAGATTGTGAGCTATCATGTAAACTAACAAAGTAGCAAGCCAAAAGTTAAGCTAACAAGATTAGAAATTAACAATTAATATTGCAAAGATGGCAAACTAAAAGAAATTAAACTAACATCATTGGAAATTGACAATTATCATTGCAAAATTGTAAATGGAAGTTAAACTAGTAAAATTGTGAATAAACTCCGAACTATCAAGATTGAGAATATTGCAAAATTGTGAACAAGAATCAAACTAACAAGATTGAAAACTTTGCAAAATTGTAAACAAGAATCAAACTAACAAGATTGAAAACATTGCAAAATTGTAAACAAGAATCAAACTAACAAGATTGACAATGTTGCAAAATTTGTGAACAAAGATCAAACTTTAACAAAAATTGAAAATATTACAAAATTGTAAACAAGATTGAATGAATTAGCATGAAATCAGAGGGGATCATATCACAAAATCAAATGCCAACCATCAATATCAAGTGACAAGTATTTGGATCAAGAATCATGTAAGAAACTTCACACAAAAACACACAAAATATACGAATCAATGGAAAAATTAACACATATTATTTTCATCAATTTTAAACATGTAAAAATATCACAAAACAGTCAAAAACATATCAAGAACACATAGTAATTTTTTGGAATTTTTGTGAGAAAATTAAAGTGCACAGGGGTCCAATTAGCAAGAACAGGGGTGAACATAGCAAAAAATCAAGAAAACTGAAAAGAAACCAAAAAGCCCAGCGTTACCCGGCCCAAACCCACGCAGGCTGATGGATCCGGATCTCCAGAACGCCTCAGAGGCGTTGGATTGATCCAGATCCATCAAGACCTAGATCTAACGGTCTACAGCGTGGGGCGCTGGATCGGGTCAGAACCCACCCGGTCCGACGCTTTATATAAAAAGTTTTGGCCCGGTTTTCTTTCATTTTTTCAGAAACGTTCTCTCTCTTCCTCTCTTCTTCTCCGTTCTTCTCTCTTCCTCTATGATGAAACCCTAACCCTAAATCGTTCAAATCAACCCAGAAATTCATGAATCATGGCTCAAACGTTTCGTTCTGTTGTTCTAAGCATGAATCTACCACTGAAAATCACATGCATCAACTGAATCGATGTAGATCTTGGATCTTGTTCGCGGATTTCAAACGGTTTTGGTTCTATTTTTTGGTTCAAATCTTTTTCTAAGTGAGTTTGTTTACGGATTCGTTGGTTTACAACGGTTGATACTCGTTGTAAACCTCGGAATCTTTACGGTTTTCAAGGATTTTTAGGGTTTCAAAACTTTTTGAACCAAACTCGTTTGAACTTCTACGGATCTACGTGGATTCAGATTCGTTGATGTTCTTGAGTATGAAGAGGTAAGTTTTAGTTCTCACCTGTGTTTTATTCGGAGATTTGGATTAGAATCTTCAGAACTCTTTGAACTTGATTCTGTTTTGCTGATTCTGGCTTGAAATCCGAAATAAATCGGTGTTTCTTCTTCTTCTTCTTCACCGGTTCAAAGCCTTTGAGATTCTTTCCCTTTTATTCTCAAACTTCGCGCCTCTGTGATCGTGTTGGATTTGTTGCTTTCTGCGATGAATCCAATGCTTGAATTGCAGAGGCACTGGCTCAATGATGAAGATTCACCATCAAATCTCTGAGAGCTGCCATGGATTCCATGGATTTGGCTTGAATTTGCTTCTGGAAATAGCTAGGGTTTGCGAAATTGTTCTTCAATTTTCTGAGTTTTTGTGATTTTTGATCTAACTGAATAGAGAGAGAAAAATATGAATCTGTTAGTGATGTGGCATTGTATCTGTGGCTCCCTTTTTGACTGGTACAGCGCGTGACCTTATATAGGCTGCCATGTGGACTCTGAACCAATGAAAATGTGACACTTGGCTTTGTATTGCTTGCGTGGTACTTTGGACCAAACTGTAAAAAAAACACTTAAGGACTAAAATGCAATTGAAAAGAATTAAGGACTGAACTGCAATTAAAAAGAAAATGGAATTGGACTGTTTTGAAATTAAAAATTTGGGCGCATTTGCAAAAAGTAAAATAAAATGGGTAAAATGTAATTTTGAAAACAACGTAAAGTGAAACGGTTAAAAGACGACAAAATGGACTAAAATGAACAAACTACCAAAATGAGGTATTTTAAAATACCTCTCTGCCAAAAAATTATTTGATGTGAAAAGACCAAAATGCCCTTTAAGGACTAAAACGACTCAGACTGACTCAGACTAAATCAGATGCAATGCTGAGATGATGCAGACAAGTTGAAAAGACTCAGAGACAAATTGTAGGGACTAAAATGGGTTCCACTGCAGGAAATGACCAAAATACCCTTTTGTATGATTCTTATGCAAAAATTCAAAGTAAAATGCAGGAAAACATGCAACGGTTTTAGAAACCCTTTTTAATGACTTGTAATGCAAGAAAACCTTTGGATGGTTTTACATGCAAGAAAATTAGAGACAGAAACAGTAAAACATGCGGTTGAAGCACAATAGAAAATTGTAGAGTAAACACAATGAATTTGAAAAGTATCAGAGGTAAACAGTAAAAGAAAGAAGTTTTGGAGTAGTTTTTTAGGTCCAAAATGAGGGTATAACAAATCTCACATAGCTGAGGCATTTTGGAGGTGATGTTGTCGGCGTGTGTTGTCATGCTTAAGCACTTTACTTTCAATTGACCAGTGATGCTATGGACCGTAGTTACCAAACCCATCTTTGGCATTTTTAGGATGTAGTGCGGTGGCTAAGCCGAGCGTTGTCTCGAGTTTTAGTCGTCACGTGATACTACACTCAAACTAGACCCTCTTACGAATAATCATGGAACGGGCGTCGACTCGTGCTACCGTGATGTACGTAACAGAGGTTGCAGATTGGGAACTTTATTAGAACCATGATTACTACTATCAAAGCCTTAGTTTCACCGGACACCGTGTCCACCCGCAGCTCTGTAACCGTAACCCACCATGTTTTCTCTATCATGCATACATGCATTCATGCATAAACCGTTTTTCCATGCATTTATCGAAAGGTCTAGACAAATTAAAAACTTTGTAAACATTACAGGTATGAAGAAGACTAAGTCTTACAAGTTCAAGGAAGTCGATTTGGTTAGCTTAAGGGAGTTGGCACTCAAGGTTAAAAATCCGACCGGGTTTGGTCTCCGATACGGTGGTTTGCTTACTATTCTCCGGACTAATGTGGAAGAGAAGTTGGTGCACACTCTGGTGCAATTCTATGATCCGGTTTTCCGTTGCTTCACTTTCCCGGATTTTCAGTTAGTTCCTACACTCGAGGCTTATTCCAGCTTGTTAGGTTTGCCTATAGCCGAGGGGGCACCTTTCACGGGTCCCGGATCTCCTCCAGCTCCTCTGTTGATTGCTAAGGATCTTTATCTCAAGACTTCTGATGTGTCCAAACATCTTATTACCAAGTCTCATATCCAGGGTTTCACTTCGAAGTACTTACTTGAGCGGGCTAATCTCGAATCTACTTGTCAGGACACTCTTGAGGCTATTCTGGCACTACTTATCTACAGGCTCGTTCTCTTCCCGAATCTCGACAACTTTGTGGACATGAATGCCATTGAAATCTTCCATTCCAAGAACCCGGTTCCTACTCTGTTAGGTGACATGTACCACGCCATCCATGATCGGACTCTCAATGGTCGTGGATATATTCTTTGCTGCGTGCCTCTCCTATATAGGTGGTTTATTTCTCACCTTCCGCGTTCTTTTCATGCCAACCCAGAGAACTGGTCTTATTCACAGCGGATTATGGCTCTCACTCCCGATGAGGTGGTTTGGATTACTCCGGCAGCTCGAGTCAAGGAGATCATCACTGGTTGTGGGGACTTCCTCAATATACCTCTTCTCGGTACCCGGGGAGGAATCAACTACAACCCTGAGCTAGCCATGAGACAGTTTGGTTTCCCTATGAGAGCAAAGCCCATCAATCTCGCTACATCTCAGGAGTTCTTCTACTATTCAAATGCCCCCGCCTGGCGAAAGAAAGCTTTTATAGATGCTTGGTCTAAAGTCCGAAAGAAAGATGTAAAGCATTTGGGGGTGAGATCCGGCATCGCTCATGAGACCTATACTCAGTGGGTGATAGATCGGGCCGAAGAGATTGGCATGCCTTACCCTGCTATGAGACATGTGTCTGCATCTGTGCCATCTAGGCCATTACCTTTGCTTCCCGTGACCCAGGAGATGTATCAGGAGCATCTAGCTATGGAGAGTCAGGAGAAGCGAATATGGAAGGCCCGATACAATGAAGCTGAGAACTTGATTATGGCTTTGGATGGCAAGGATGAGCAGAAGTCTCATGAGAACTTGATGTTGAAAAGGGAATTGGCCAGAGTTAGAAAGGAACTTGAAGAGAAAGATGGTCTACTTATGAGGGACTCCAAGAGAGCTAGAGGGCGACATGATTTCTATGCCAGATATTGCGGTTCAGCTTCGGAGTCTGAGTCTGATGACTACCCTGCCACTCCTAGTGCCTAGATGTTTCTATTGTTTGTATTGATTACGTTTCAAAGTCTACCTCCCTTGGCTTAGCATCTCAAAGGGATTTATCTTATCAGCTTCCTAGTCTCTTTATTGTTCCAATAATGTTTGCAAAGTTTCTAATTTGTCTAAAAAATCTTTTGATAACCAAAAAGAGTCATTTTTGCATCTGCATTTGTACATATCATGCATCATATGCATCATTCATCGGTCACAAAAAACTTCCAAGTGCTCATTGCCTCCTGGTTCTTCTGCCACAGTTTGAAAAGTGGCTCGTGCTCGAAAGATCTATCAACCTACCAGAGTACATCAGACTAGACAGTACAGAAGAAGGAATCAGGTAGCTATGGAAGAAGAAAACGCACAGCTCCGTACCGAATTGGCTTCTCTAAGGGAAGAGTTGGCTAAAGCTCATGATGTGATGACTGCTCTGTTGGCTGCCCAGGAACAACCAGCTTCGTCTACTCCGACCATCGCTGAAGCGATTCCAACAGCAACTCTTGATGACCGCTTTGCTATGCCGAGGGGACGCCCTTATGGACTCCCACCTTTCTACGCTCCCAATACTGCAGCTGGTATTTCTGGTGTCGGTACTTCTGGTGCTACCAATGGTGACCAAATCCCCATACCAGATCCTGTCTCTCTCCACACTACCTTGCCTCAGTCAATGGTCTTCACTGAACCGATCGTACATTCTATGCCTCAGGACACCAACACCGATGCTTACCGTGGGAAGTCTCCCATGATCGGAACTATGGAAGAAAGGATGGAGCAACTTGCTAAAGAGCTCCGTCGTGAAATCAAAGCTAACCGAGGAAATGGTGATCTCGTCAAGACTCATGACCTCTGCTTAGTGTCCAGGGTGGATGTCCCTAAGAAATTCAAAGTCCCAAAGTTCGACCGATACAACGGGCTGACCTGTCCTCAGAATCACATTATCAAATACGTCAGGAAGATGGCTAATTACTCGGACAACGATTCGCTCATGATTCAATGCTTCCAAGACAGTCTAATGGAAGACGCTGCAGAATGGTATACTGGCCTGAGTAAGGATGATATTCGTATCTTCGATGATTTGGCTGCCGCTTTCAAGAGTCACTATGAGTTTAATACCAGGTTGAAGCCAAACAGGGAATTTCTCAGATCCCTCTCTCAGAAGAAAGATGAAAGTTTCCGTGAGTACGCGCAAAGGTGGAGGGGGGTAGCTGCCCGTATTACCCCTGCTCTAGATGAAGAGGAAATGACTCAAACGTTTCTGAAAACTCTGAAGAAAGACTATGTTGAAAGGATGATCATTGCTGCTCCGAGTAACTTCTCCGAGATGGTCACCATGGGAACCCGCTTAGAAGAAGCAGTCAGAGAGGGTATCATCGTGTTCGAAAAAGGTGAATCCTCCACAAACGCACCAAAGAAATATGGCAGTGGCCATCACAAGAAGAAGGAGACAGAAGTCGGAATGGTATCTACCGAGACCAATCAATCCATGGCTACCATTGCTCCTATCAATGCTGCTCAACTACCGCTACCATACCAATACATGCAATACGCCCAACATCCGTTCTTCCCACCGTTCTACCATCAATATCCTTACCACCGGGCCAACCCCAGGTCCCTGTCAATGCTATTGCTCAGCAAATGCAACAACAGCCACCGGCTCAACAACAACCGCAACAACAGCAAGGGCCTCAGGCCAGACCGTCTTTCCCTCCCATACCAATGACATATGCCGAACTGCTTCCAACTCTGTTACACAAAGGGTACTGCACAACCAGACCCGGCAAGCCCCCGCCTAACCCATTGCCTCCCAGGTTTCGTTCTGACCTCAGGTGCGATTTTCATCAAGGGGCTCTAGGCCACGATGTAGAAGGATGTTACGCTTTGAAGTACATTGTGAAGAAGCTGATAGACCAAGGGAAGTTGTCTTTCGAGAACAATGTCCCGCATGTGCTCGATAATCCGCTCCCAAATCATGTCGCTGTAAACATGATCGAAGCATATGAAGAAACTCCTAGCCTTGATGTTCGCAATGTCGCAACTCCTCTGGTACCACTACATGTCAAGATGTGCCAAGCTTCTTTGTTTAGCCATGACCATGCCGCTTGTAACGAATGTCTTCAGAATCCTAGGGGATGTGACGTAGTTCGGAACGACATCCAGAGCCTGATGAATGATAACTATCTAATTGCCAGCGACGTTTGTGTGATTATGCCAGTCTTCCATGATACCCCTGTTAAGAGCACGCCTCCGAAGGAGAATGTTGAACCTCTAGTGATAAGGCTACCTGGGCCAGCGCCTTATGTTTCCACCAAGGCTATTCCCTACAAGTACAATGCAACCATGATTGAGAATGGGATAGAAGTACCTCTGGTATCCCCAGGTGTAGTAAGCAACATCGCCGAAGAGACGACAACTCTGAGAAGCGGCAGAGTCCGTCCCCCTTTGTTCCAAAAGAAGATCGCTGCGCCTACCACGACTCCTGTGGACAAGACGACTCCACCTGCAGTTCCTCGTGTTGCTGAGAACGCTAGCCGGCCAGGCCAATCTATTGAAGACTCTAATTTGGACGAAATCCTGAGGCTAATCAAGAAAAGTGACTACAAGATCGTGGATCATTTGTTGCAAACTCCATCAAAGATATATATCTTATCCTTGCTCCTGAGCTCTGAAGCCCACATGAATATCTTGCTGAAAATATTGGAACAGGCGTATGTTGATCATGAGGTCATGGTGGATCAGTTTGGTGGTATAGTGGGAAATATCACCGCTTGCAGTAACCTCTGGTTTAGCGAAGACGAACTCCCGGAAGCGGGGAAGCACCACAATCTGGCCCTACACATCTCTATGAATTGCAAGACTGACATGCTGTCAAATGTATTAGTGGATACCGGATCGTCGTTGAACGTAATGCCCAAGTCAACTCTAGACCAGTTAAGCTACCGAGAGGTCCCTTTGAGGAGAAGCACCTTTTTGGTCAAAGCCTTTGATGGATCCCGCAAGCACGTTCTCGGAGAAGTAGATCTTCCAATGACCATCGGTCCTGAGACATTCTTGATCACGTTCCAAGTCATGGACATCGATGCTTCCTATAGTTGTCTCCTTGGAAGGCCATGGATACATGAAGCTGGCGCGGTGACCTCCGCCCTCCACCAAAAGTTGAAATTTGTGAAGAATGGTAAGCTTGTTACTGTACATGGAGAGGAATCATACTTGATTAGCCAATTGTCATCGTTCTCTTGCATTGAAGCAGGATCGGCCGAAGGAACTGCATTTCAAGGTTTGACTATTGAAGGTACGGAGCCTAAAAAGGTCGGTGTTGCTATGGCTTCTTTAAAAGACGCATAGAAGGCTGTCCAGGAAGGGCAGGCTGCCGGCTGGGGCCAGCTAATACAACTGCATGAGAATAAGCGCAAAGAAGGACTTGGGTTTTCACCAACATCAAGAGTATCTACCGGAACATTCTACAGTGCTGGTTTCACCAATGCGATTACTGAGGGTGCTACTGGAAGTGGTTCTAAGCCCGTGTTTGTTATATCAGGAGGCATAGCAAAGAATTGGGATGTCGTTGACCTTCCTTTGATCATGCATGGTTCCGAGTAATGTGTCTTGTTGCTTAAGTCTTTGTTTTTCAAAATAACAATCCTTTCGCTCTGCCCAAGGCGAAAGTGATATTTTTTGTAAGGGCATGTTTGTTTCGGCATTGCCATTATTAATAAAAAAAATCGTCGTTTCTTTCACGACTTTTGTCTCTTTTAATGCTTTTTCCCTTGGAAATGATGGTAATGCCAGAAAAAACCAAAACATCTTTATTTTCTTATTAATTTCAAAGATCTGCATGGAAAAAAAACCTTTTCTAAAAATCATCCAACCATATCATGCAGATTGAACCATAATAAACCCGTTGAACACAGTAATCCTATGGTTCCTCCAACTTTTGAATTCCCGGTATTTGAAGCCGAAGATGAGGAAGATGATGATATACCATATGAGATTACCCGACTGCTTGAGCAAGAGGAGAAAACCATTCAACCCCACCAGGAGGAGATTGAGCTGGTCAACCTGGGTACCGAAGACAATAAGCGGGAGATCAACGTTGGTGCTGCACTGGAAGAGGGGGTTAAGAAGAGGATCTTCGAACTTCTCCGAGAGTATTCAGATATTTTTGCATGGTCGTATGAAGATATGCCGAGTTTGGATCCCCAGATCGTAGAACAACGGATACCAACAAAGCCGGAATGTCCTCCTGTTAGGCAAAAGCTAAGGAGAACTCGTCCTGACATGGCTCTCAAGATCAAGGGTGAGGTACAGAAGCAGATTGATCCAGGTTTCCTCATGACTGTCGAGTACCCCGAATGGGTTGCTAATATTGTACCTGTACCAAAGAAAGATGGAAAGGTCCGGATGTGTGTCGATTATAGGGATTTGAATAAAGCCAGTCTGAAAGACAATTTCCCGCTGCCTCACATTGACGTGCTTGTTGATAATACTGCTCAGTGCAAGGTGTTCTCTTTCATGGATGGTTTCTCCGGATACAATCAAATCAAAATGTCACCCAAAGACAGGGAAAAGACATCGTTCATTACCCCATGGGGAACTTTCTATTGCAAAGCAATGTCGTTTGGCCTGATAAATGTTGGTGCCACCTATCAGAGGGGGATGACTACGTTGTTTCACGACATGATTCACAAAGAAGTCAAAGTATATGTGGACGATATGATCGTAAAGTCAAGCGATGAAGAGCAACATGTTGAATATTTGGCAAAAATGTTTGAAAGATTGAGAAAATACAAGCTTCGACTGAATCCCAACAAATGTACGTTCGGTGATAGATCTAGGAAGCTGCTAGGGTTCGTCGTCAGCCAAAGAGGCATTGAAGTAGATCCTGACAAAGTCCGAGCTATCCGTGAGATTCCGGCCCCGCAAACCGGGAAGCAAGTCAGAGGTTTCCTCGGGCGTCTGAACTATATCTCCCGATTCATATCTCACATGACCGCGACTTGCGGACCAATCTTCAAGTTACTCAGGAAGAATCAACCTATTGTATGGAACGATGAATGCCAGGAAGTTTTTGATAGCATCAAAGATTATTTTCTAGAGCCACCAATCCTTGTCCCGCGGGTGGAGGGAAGGTCGTTGATTATGTATCTGTCAGTGTTAGATGAATCCATGGGATGTGTGCTCGGTCAACAGGATGAGACCGGAAAGAAAGAACATGTTATCTACTATCTAAGCAAGAAGTTCACTGACTGTGAGACTCGATACACGATGCTCGAAAAGACTTGTTGTGCTCTGGCTTGGGCTGCCAAACATCTGCGTCACTATTTGATGAACCATACAACTTGGTTGATATCCAGGATGGACCCGATCAAATATATCTTTGAGAAGCCCGCAGTCACCGGGAAGATTGCACGTTGGCAGATGCTTTTGTCTGAATATGATATTGTGTTCAAAGCTCAAAAAGCCATCAGGGGAAGCGTCTTAGCTGATCACCTCGCTCATCAGCCGCTGGATGACTATTAGCCTATTAAGTTTGATTTCCCCGACGAAGAAGTCATGTATTTGAAGTCAAGGGACTGTGAAGAACCGTTGATTGGTGAAGGTCCAGATCCTAATAGCAAGTGGGGATTGGTCTTTGATGGTGCTGTCAATGCTTACGGCAAGGGGATTGGGGCAATAATCGTATCTCCGCGGGGGTACCATATTCCCTTTACCGCCCGAATTCTATTCGAATGCACAAACAACATGGCTGAATACGAAGCATGCATCTTGGGGATTGAGGAAGAAATTGACATGAGAATCAAGCACCTTGACATTTACGGAGATTCTGCGCTTGTTATTAATCAGATAAAGAGTGAATGGGAGACCCATCATGCCAATCTGATCCCTTACCGTGATTATGCGAGACGCTTGCTGACATACTTTACAAAGGTCGAATTGCACCATATTCCCCGTGAAGAAAATCAAATGGCCGATGCCCTTGCTACCTTATGCTCCATGTTTCAAGTGAACCATTGGAATCATGTACCAATGATCAAGGTGCAACGTCTAGACCGGCCTTCTCATGTGTTCGCCATCGGAGACGCGATTGTTCAGACAGATGCGGATGTAGTCGACAACAGACCCTGGTATCATGATATCAAGCAGTTTTTGCAAAACCGTGAATACCCGTCGAGTGCTTCCAACAAAGACAAGAAGACCCTGCGAAG
The DNA here is from genome assembly GCA_958299785.1 of Medicago lupulina. Classification (NCBI taxonomy): domain Eukaryota; kingdom Viridiplantae; phylum Streptophyta; class Magnoliopsida; order Fabales; family Fabaceae; genus Medicago; species Medicago lupulina. The sequence goes on from OY283139.1 coordinate 65,738,774, forward strand.
ATTGGCTAATAAGATCCTGCTAGACGGAGATGTTTTGTACAAAAGGAACTATGATATGATATTGTTGAGGTGCGTTGATGAACGTGCAGCAGAGCAACTGATGCACGATGTGCACGATGGTACTTTTGGAACCCACGCTTCGGTGTAACGCCCCATTTTTATTTAATTATTTTTAGTTGATGTTTGAGTATTTTTATATGATTTTATATGACTATGTTTGACATATATGATTTATATATGATTTTTATGTGAAATATATGACTTGGTATGAATTGTGTGATATTTGGTGTGATGATAATTATTATATGATTTATGGTGTTGTGTTTTATTTAAATAAATGTTGTTTGATTATTTTATTTATTTAATAAAAAGGTAGAAAATAGTATTTATTTGGTTAAAGGGGAGTTATTATAATTAATTAGAAATTAAGTGGGAGTTAAGGAATTAAGAGGGGGTTATAGTTTACAATAAAAAGAAAAGGGGAAGTCAGAAAGAGTTTTACGTACAATTGAGAGAAGAGGAGAAAACCTAGAACCAAGAGAAGAGGCTAGAAGAAGAGAGAAGAACGCAGCTTAATTCAGGAATCATAATCTAAGGTAAGGGTGAGATTGTCTTTCAATAGTAATAGATTGTATATCTTTAATTTTGAATTTAACATGAGAATTGGGGAAGTTTATGAGAAATTGGGATTTAGGGTTGGAGTATGATTATGAGAGATTAAAGGTGTAGATTGTACTGGATTGATGTTAGGATGCAATCAGGTTATAGGCAAAACTTTATTACATTTCTGTGGATTGTTTTAGGGTTGGAAATTGAGAAAAATGGGATTTTTGGGTGAGAACTGCGTACTGTCCGTACTGACATTCATCGCTCGCCGCGGCGAGCAAAATGACTCGCCAAGGCGAGTGAGCAATGTTCATAGCTCGCCTCGCGAGCAAAACCACTCGCCACGGCGAGTAGGGCCTTAGGAAATGTGATTTTTGGAAATGTTGTTATAGGGCGTGGGATGGTTAGTTTTGTGTACCTTATTATTTTTAGAGATGACTGGGACAGTTTTCAGATTAAAAAGATGATTAGGTAGCTTTAAAATGAAGTTTTGGTGAGAATAATGTCAAAAAGGCCGAGAGCTCCCAGTTCTGCTCGCTCCCAGCTCGCCCCTAGCTCGCCTAAGGCGAGTAGCCCTTCCTTTGAGCTCGCCATGGCGAGTAGATGTACTCGCCGAGGCGAGTAGCCCTGTATCTGAAGTGAGTTTCTATGTTTGATTACTTGGTTGGTTAAATTCGGTTGGCAATAATAACGTGGTATTTGGTATATTTGTATATGTCTATTATATGCTATTGGACTTAGTTTCAAATGTTGGAGTGTCATTGATTGAGTTTGTTGAAAATGTAAGTCATACCTCGTATATGCAATTGTTGAGTTGTTGTTGTGTCGTCCAAGTTGGGGAGTGTGTCTTAAATGAGTTAGGCACAGTTGTTGTTGTGGTCATAGTAGCTGTTGTTGTTGTTATTGGTTGTATGCTGATATACACCATTGAGTTCATTTTATACTCATATGCATTTGTTGAGGGCTTATTGCCCTGGAATGTTTATCATTCAACTGTTGAGGGCTCATGCCCTGGAATGCTAGTCATTCACCCGTTGAGGGCTTATGCCCTGGGATGCTTTAACCATCCAACTGTTGAGGGCTCATGCCCTGGAATGCTTGTCATTCAACGCGCTTAAAATGGTACCACATGCATATTGCATTTGTTGTCGTCGTTAGTGCATTGTCGGAGTCGTTGTTGGTGAGTCGTTGTCGTTGTTGTGGTTGTTGTTGTTAGTTGAGTTGAAGGTGATGCTAATGTTGTTGATTTTATTAAATGATGTGTAATTGAATTACTTGTTGATATTTAGGGTGTTAGATTTATTGATGAGTTATACTTCTATTATTTATTGTTTGAGAATCTCACCCCTTCTGTTGGAATTGCTGCCTTGTGGGCAAGTGCAGGTAATGAAGACTAGTTGGATGTCGGCTCAAGTGTCTAGGGCTCTGATACGTAACGGGATGGGAAACGTTGTCTTGTTCTTTCATTCCTTTATGTATCGAATTTTAAAATAATGTTGTTGAACCTTGATTATGTTGGATATCATTTTATTGTTGAGGCCTTTGTGCCAAGATTTTGTTGAAGAAGATTTATTATGTTGAAAAGAATTTTCCGCTGCAATTATTTATGAGATTAAAGTTGTTGAAGTTAAATAGTTTTATTTTCTATTTAATAAATTTTGAAAAGCAGTGTGACATGCCCGTTTGTTGATTACTCTGATCAAATATTATATTATTACGTTGTTTTGGGAAACGGGGTGTTACAATCGGGGCATACCATGTCTAGAAAATTGCTAAGGGCTGGCTACTATTGGATGACCATGGAGCACGATTGCTACCAATATGCCAGGAAATGTCACAAATGTCAAATCTATGCTGATAAAATCCATGTCTGAGGCGGATTTGTCTGAGGTGGAATGGTGCCAAAGCCGGTATGATCAGTTAAACTTGGTTGAAGAAAAGCGTCTGGATGCTTTGGCTCGTGGACGGATGTATCAAACAAGGATGAAAGCTGCTTTTGACAAGAAAGTCCGTCCTCGAGAATTCAAGGAAGGTGAACTTGTATTAAAGAAAAGAATAAGCCAGCAACCCGACCCAAGGGGCAAGTGGACGCCTAACTATGAAGGGCCTTATGTTGTCAAGAAGGCCTTCTCCGGCGGTGCTTTGATTCTTACACACATGGATGGTGTGGAGCTTCCAAACCCTGTGAATGCCGATATAGTCAAGAAATACTTTGTCTAGATGAAAAGAACAGCGTGGTAGGTCGAAAACCCGAAAGGGCGGCCTAGGCAAAAATGCGCTTCCCGGTGGATCGAAAACCCGAAAGGGCGATCCAGGCAAAATAAGGGACAAAAAAATGAATATGAAAAAGCTCGCTGAGATTACACGTAACTCAGGAAAAAATGAGCGTCTCGATGAGCCGAAAACCCGGAAGGGCGGTTCATGCAAAAATGAGATTGAAATGAAGGACAAATTGACTATATCTGGCAACTACCATCCCCTTGGGGCACCTGCAACTGACGATTGGTCATTCTCATCAGAAGCTTTTTGTACTTGTGAATTCAAAATTTCTAAGGACTTTAGTGGTTACTGTGTTCAACGTACCACCAACCCATAAAATTACCATTTTCCAAGCTTTGTAAATCTGTGGGGTCATGCCTTTGGCTGACTACCACCCTTATACGTCGATTTGAGCCTATGCTTTTGTTTGAAACTCTATTTCTTCATCCTACTTTCAAAGCTTTATACAAAAACATTTTCTTTCTATTTTGATAATGACAATGTCTGAAACAAACATTTTGGAAATTAAAATTCTTTGTGCGTATTTTGGAAACAAACTTGGGCAACTAGGTGCATTCAACGAAACATGCATGAACGAATGTGTGTCGATGTCCATTTCAATACGAGCTACCAGCAGGCTCTCTCCCCAGTATGGTCTGTGGTCAATGGCAAGAATGAAAAAACAGAATGAAAAGCATGAGAAAATGAATAAGCTCGCTAAGCCGAAAACCCGAAAGGGCGGCTAAGGCAAAAATGAGCACCCCGCTGGATTGACAACCTGCAAAGGCAATTCAGGCAAAAACAGGGGCAATGAAAAGAATTTATTCCCCGGTGGATCGAAAACCCGAAAGGGCGATCCAGGCAAAAATGGGATGATGAAAAAATAAATGAAAGCAAACATGCAAAAAAGCATTGACCACAGATGCGATACCCAAGACGTGCTCAGCATTAAAGCACCCGACAATGACGGTGCCATCAGAGGGGATCTACTCCCTACAAGTTTATGAACGGGATATAGTTCCCTGCCCTCAGCTTTGGTCTCAATGCGTCTTCCAGCGACAGCACCTCCAAAAGGGATTTCTACAAGCATATGTTAGAGCACGAGCCATTACGTGCCCAATATTCCAATGTTTTGTCTATCTCTGTGAAATTGTGTCTACAAATTGCCAACCATCATGCACTTCAAGCATTCATACATGCATAATCATGCATCCTATATGCTCATGCACCTGATAAATTTGTTATACTATCCATGCACATTGCATTATCAATTTCTAACTTTTGCAGTCATGTCAATTTCAAACTTCAACGGTCTTGTCAATTTCAAACTTCAACAGTCTTGTCAATTTCAAACTTCAACAGTCTTGTCAATTTCAAACTCCTGCAGTCATGTCAAGTCAATTTCAATCTATATTCACAATGCAGTTTGTTATGTGTTCGGCCAAGCGGCTAGTTCAAATCCAAGAACAGCTTGTGCCTGTCAATTTGCTTCAGTTATCGGTCAAGTGGCTAGTTCGTATCCAAGAACAGCTTGTCCCTGTCAGTTTCCTGCCATTACCAGCCAAGTGGCTAGTTCGCATCCTAGAACAGCTTGTGCTTGTCAATTTGCTTCTGTTATCAGCCAAGCGGCTAGTTCAAAGCCAAGAACAGCTTGTGCCTATCTACCTGTCAGTATTCTCGGTCAAGTTCCCAGTTCGAGCCAAAGAACAACTTGTACCTGTCAATTTGCTGTTTGTTTCCCCAGTAAACTTTGTTATTTGCTATCTTGTTAATGTCCACCAATCCCGCAATGGATACGACATACCCTGTTATTTGCTATCTTGTTAATGTCTACCAATCCCGCAATGGATATGACATATTTTGTTAAACTCAATTCTCAGTTTGTCTTGCATTCATAATCTAAATGTTGCGTGGCATACATGACATTCACAAATGTATTTATACGCCCAAAATCAGTGCAAATGTCGATATTTAAGTATCTTCGTCCTGTCAAGCCAAAGACTTTGTCTCTTGACCCTCCAGACGAAGAAACTTAAATAGGGGCAGCTGTCATACCCTCATTTTGGACCTAAAAATACTCTTTCAAAATTCTTTTCTATCTCTGATACTTTTTCAAATTCAATGTGTTTTACTCTACGATTTTCTACCGCGCTTCAACTGCGTATTTTTTCTGTCTTTAATTCTCTTGCATATAAAGCCATCCAAAGTGTTTTTCTTGCATTACAAGTCATTTGAAAGTTTCTAAACCAATTGCATATTTTCCTGCATTTTATTCCAAGTTTTTGCATAAAAAATCATACAAAAGGGTATTTTGGTCATTTCCTGCAGTGGAACCCATTTTAGTCCCTACAATTTGTCTATGAGTCTTTACAACTTGTCTGTACACATCATTAATCAAATTCTGTCTAAAAATCATGTCAGCATTGCATCTGAGTCAGTCTGAGTCGTTTTAGTCCTTAGGGGCATTTTGGTCTTTTCATATCCAAAATTTTTGACAGAGAGGTATTTTAAAATACCTCATTTTGGTAGTTTGTTCGTTTTAAGTCCATTGTGTCGTATTTTTTTACTGTTTCACTTTACGTTGTTTGCAAAATTACCTTTTTTACCAATTTTATTTTACCTTTTTGCAAATAAGTCCAAATTCTTTTTAACTACAAGTCAGTCCAATTCTTTTTAATTACAAGTCAGTCCAAATTGTACTTTTAATTGCAGATTAGTCCAGTTTTTTACTTTTTTCAGTTTAGTCCTTTAGTTTTGTTTTTTTGCAGAAAGGTCCTTAGTTCAAAATTCAGTCCAGAGGCCACGCAAGCAATCCAAATCCAGGTGTCACATTACAATTGGATCAACGCACACATGGCAGCCTATAAAAGGCCACCTACTGTACCAGTCAGATAAAAAGCCACAGAATTCGCGCCACATCACAAACACAAAATCAGTTTCTCTCTCCATTCAGTTAGATCAAATTCACAAAAACTCAGAAAGATCAAATTCACAAAAACTCAGAAAACTCCAAGAACACGAAGAACAAACCCTAATTTTCCAGAATCACATTCAAGCATAATGCAGTGAAATTCACCACGGTTCTCAGAGATTCATCACTAAATCATCATCATCGAACCATTTCCCCTGCAATTCAAGTGTGAATTCACCACTGAAAGTGGCGAATTCGACACGATCACAGAGGAAAAAGATTGAGAAGAAAAGGGAAAGAAGTTCAAAGGATTTGAACCGGTGAAGAAGAAGAAGAAGCAATCACCGATTTATTTTCGGAATTCAAGCCACGAAATCAACAAACAGAATCAAATTTGAAGAATTTTTGAAGATTCCAGTTTGAATCTCCGAATAAAACACAGGTGAATACTGAAACTTACCTCTTTCATACTCAAAAACATCAACAAATCCAAATCGATGTAGATCCGTAGAGGATTCGAAGAGTTTTGTTCAAAATCACGAAACCCTAAAAATCTTTGAAAAAACGTAAAGATTCCTCGGTTTGCAGCGAGTATTACTCGTTGTAAACCAACGAATCCATAAACAAACTCTTTCAAAAATATTTGAACAAAAAAGCACAGAATAGAACAAGTTTGAAAACTGTAAAAACCCTCAAGATCTACATCGATTCAACGGATGCATGCGGTTTTCAATGATAGATTCGTGTTTAGAACAACAAGACGAAGCGATTAAGCCGTGTTTGAGTGAATTCTGGGTAGGATTGAATGAATTAGGGTTAGGGTTTCCATTGGAGGCGAAGAGAGAACGAAGAGAGAACGGAGAGAAGAAAGAGAAAGAAAGAAAAAAATGAGCGAACCGGTTCATTATTCTTTTATATAGACGCGTGGACTGGGTGGGTTCTGACCCAACCCAGCGCCCTACATTCGGGACCGTTAGATCTAGGTCTTGATGGATCCGGATCAATCCAACGCCTCTGAGACGTTCTGGAGGTCCGGATCTATCAAGCTGCGTGGGTCTGGGCCGCATAACCATGGGCTTTGGGATTTCTTTTGGTTTTCTTGAATTTTTGCTATGCTTACCTCTGTTCTTGCTACCTGAACACCTGTGCACTTTAATTTTCTTACAAAAAATTCCAAAAAATTACTATGTGTTTTTGAGGCATTTTTGATCATTTAGTGATGTTGTTACATGTTAAAAAATTGATAAAAATATGTGTACATTTTTTCTATGGGTTTGTGTGCTTTGTGTGTCTTTGTGAAGTTTCTTGCATGATTTTGATCTAAACTCTTGCCATGTGATATTGATATTTGGTACTTGATCTTGTGATATGTTCACTTCTGATTTCATGCCAATTTCCAATCTTGTTAGTTTAATCTTTTAGTTCACAATTTTACAATGTTAATTGTCAATTTCCAATCTTGTTAGTTTTTAGTTTGCTATTTTGCAATGTCAATTGTTAATTTCTAATCTTGTTAGTTTAATTTTTTGGTGTACAACTTTGCTATGATAATTGTTGGCTCACAATTTTGCTAGTATTGATTAGTTTCTTGTCTTGCAAGTTTATATGTTAGCTTACAATCTTGTTAGTGTAATTGATTAAGTTTCTTGTTTTGCAAGGTTACATGTTAGCTTATAACTTTGCAATGTTAATCGTTAGCTTCCAATTTTGCCATATTAATTGTTAGTTCCTTGTGTTTTCCTTTGCAAATTTAATTGTTAGCTTCTTGCTTTGCAAGTAATGTGGATTTTGTTCATTTGACAATAAAGTGTGGAAGCTTGGGCATGCCTTATAATTATCATGTTTTTGTGTTTAAAAGAAACCTTTTGAAAATTGCTTTGGATGAGAATTATAGGTCATGTGCTTGTTTAAAACTTTGTGATTAGTTTTGTGCATTTTTTTTTTCATTACATCTTGCTATTACTCCTTTTGTCAATTAGTTTGTCATTTTTACTATCATTTTATCTTGCTACTAACCGTTCCATTTCATTTCATATATTTTGAGCATTACACCTCATCTTCAACCTTTAGGTTAGGTTGTATTCCATTTTCTAATCTTTAGGTGGTTATTTCTCTCTTTTTAATTTTCGCAAGACCATAGAATGTAAACTAGGGCCAAATGTAAAGGACAATGGACACTATAATGATGTACACCGACACACGCACCGACACGCACACACGTTGTATGATTTACCGTTAGGTGTATGTTTAGGAAGCGCGAAACTTATGAAAATCCGTTTTCCAAAAAATGTTAACAATTCCATCACTTGAAAACAATTTTTTCCAATAAACCTTGGAGTCAAAACTCCATTGTATTTTTCCTTTTTTCTTAATCAAAAATCCAAATACAAAATAATCCATACTTAGGCCATTTTCTTTAATAATTGGACCAACCTCACCTTTTTTCTTTCTCAAGCCTTTACGGCCTCTCTCTTTTCTTCAAAACCATTTTGTCAAAATTAAAATCAATCTAAACTCACAAAATCTTTTGAGAGAGAACTACATGGAGTTTGATCCCTTAAAAGGGTATGTAGGCAAGAGGTCAAAACCTCTCCAAGTCCAATAAAAATAAAATCCAAACACTCCTCCCTCCATTCTTAAAAACAATTTCTTTTCAATAAATAGCGTTAAAAATAAAGCGTAGACGTAAATCTAGAAGAACGGCTCCTATAGAGTACTATAGTCGTTATGGGTGCCTAACACCTTCCTGTAGCGAAATTTGCCCCCGAACTCAGAATTTCTAAGGGTTTTTCTCGATTTTACCCTTCCCTAAAAAAAATAGAGATATCAATGATTGAAAGGTTTAAGCCTAATTAATGACTTGACACCCGAAAATTGCAATAACAAGGAGGATGCCCTTCGGACTGTGTAATGCGTCGGCGACCTTCCAAAGGTGCATGCTCTCCATCTTCTTTGACATGATAGAGAAGAACATTGAGGTATTTATGGATGACTTTTCTGTTTTTGGTAAATCTTACGATCAATGCTTGTCACACCTTGATGCTGCCCTAAGAAGGTGTACCGAAACTAACCTAATTTTAAATTGGGAAAAATGCCATTTTATGGTAACTGAAGGGATAGCTTTGGGACACAAAATAAGTGGGAGAGGCATCCAGGTGGACCAAGCAAAGATAGAAGTTATAGAGAAACTACCACCACCTGTTAATGTGAAAGGGGTGAGAAGCTTCTTGGGGCATGCTGGTTTCTACCGGCGGTTTATTAAAGATTTTTCAAAAATTGCAAAGCCCCTCTGTAACCTCTTGGTTAAGGAAACTGAGTTTAATTTTGATTCTGAATGTCTAAATGCTTTTACCTTGATTAAAAACATTATGGTCACTGCGCCCGTAATCATTGCTCCTGATTGGGGTTCTCCTTTTGAACTCATGTGCGATGCAAGTGATTACTCGGTTGGAGCAGTGCTAGGCCAACGTCGAGAGAAAATTTTCCATGCTATTTATTACGCAAGCAAAGTTCACAATGAAAACCAAGTGAATTACTCCACAACTGAAAAAGAACTACTTGCTGTGATATTTGCATTGGAAAAATTTTGGTCTTACCTAATTGGCTCCAAGGTTGTTGTCTTTACAGATCATGCAGCGTTAAAGTACCTGTTGACGAAGGGGGATTCAAAACCCCGGTTGTTGCGGTGGATCTTGCTCTTGCAAGATTTTGATCTAGAGATTAAAGACAAGAAAGGGGTCAAAAATGTGGTGGCTGATCACCTCTCTAGGCTTGAAAGCAGAGAGGTCACTGAAAAAGAGAAGGCCATAGTGGCTGAGTTCTCGGATGAACAACTGTTCAAAGTACAAGAGAGACCGTGGTTTGCTGACATGGCAAACTTTAAGATCGGGAACTTGATACCTGATGATCTAAGCTGGCAGGAGAGGAATAAATTCTTCAAGGATGCGTGGGATGATCCTTACTTGTTCAAGGTAAGTACTAATGGTCTGATTAGAAGGTGTGTTGCAGGTGAGGAAGCAAAAAGCATAATGTGGCACTGCCATAACTCAGCTTATGGAGCCCACCATAGTGGTGAAGGAACAGCCGCGAAGATTTTGCAAAGTGGGTTTTGGTGGCCCACACTCTTTAAGGACTGCCATGAATTTGTCCGACACTGTGACAAGTGTCAAAGAACAAGTAACATCTCAAAGAGGAATGAGATACCCCTCAATGGTATCTTAGAAATTGAACCTTTTGATTGTTGGGGCATCGATTTCATGGGACCTTTTCCCTCCTCTTACTCTAACCTTTATATTCTTGTTTGTGTTGATTATGTAACCAACTGGGTTGAGGCGATTGCTTGTGTCGCTAATGATTCTCACACGGTGGTAAACTTTTTGAAGAAGAATATCTTTCCTAGGTTTGGAACCCCTAGAGTCTTGGTCAGTGATGGGGGGAAGCACTTTTGCAACCCATATTTTGAAAATGTGCTTGTTAAATACAATGTGAAGCATAAGGTTGCTACTCCCTATCACCCTCAAACTAGTGGGCAAGTAGAGCTGTCAAATAGGCAGTTGAAAAAAATTCTTGAGAAAATTGTTGCTTCCTCTAGGAAGGATTGGTCTAGGAAGCTAGATGATGCTCTATGGGCTTATAAGACCACATTTAAGATGCATTTAGGGTTGTCACCCTATCAGTTAGTTTATGGTAAAGCCTGCCATCTCCCTGTGGAGTTAGAGCACAAAGCGTATTGGGCAATTAAGGCCCTTAATTTTGACCAAGCCTTAGCAGGTAGAAAAAGGCTACTGAAGCTCAATGAGCTTGAGGAGATGAGGTTGAGTGCTTATGAGAATGCTGTGATTTACAAAGAGAGAACAAAAAAATATCATGATAAAGTTCTGGTTAGGAGAGAGTTTAACGTTGGAGAACAAGTTTTGCTTTTTAATTCTAGGTTGAAGTTGTTTCCAGGCAAACTCAGATCAAAGTGGTCAGGACCGTTCATTATAAGGAGCATCTCTCCTCATGGAGCTGTAGAATTGGCAAAGGTCGATGAGACAGACACTTTCAAAGTGAATGCTCAAAGGCTGAAACCATATCTTGGTGGTGACCTACCTACTGAAAGGGTGGGACTCGTTCTGATGGACATTTAAAGGTTATCAACAGTCAAGCTAGTGACGGAAAAAGAGCGCTGAGTGGGAGGCAACCCACTATTCACATGCCGGTATAATTTCTTAATTCCTCTATTACTCCAAAATGTGGACTGTAAATATTTCTCTATGTCCACACAAAAAAATGTATTTTCTTTTTAAAATAATAAAAAAAAAAACTCAAATTCGTTGGCCGAATGATACTTACTCGGTGGCCGAATTTGAGCCACCCAAAAAATGTTTTTGATTCAACATTTTTTGGCTCCCGAGTGGTCAAACCTCGGTGGCCGAATTTGTCCCTTATCTGACTGTTACAACATGTTCGATGGCCGACCTTGTCCCAATCGGTGGCCGAGTTTCATAACTTCCCATACTTTACCGACCGTTACAGTCGCTCGATGGCCGACCCAGTCCGTGTGGTGGCCGAATACGACCTTTCCTATATATACCCTTGGTCGAAATTCATCATTCAGAAGTCCAAATCTTAGTGTTATGCTGTCAAAATTTCTCTAGAGCCACAAACCTCTCCAAATCTTCATATTCTACATTTCTTCCACCAATTTTAACAACCAAACCCACAAATTCATCTCAACCCATCATCAAAAATCAATTACCCACACACTAAACTTCCAATTTTCACCCAAATTCCTCACAAAACCTAACCCTATTCTCAATTTCTCTAACCCTCACCAAACCCAACAATAACCATGGCGAAAACTAGAAGCTCAAACCAAGAACCTACCATAAAGAGAAGAAAGGGGAAGGAACCAACCGAAACTTCCTCTCAACAGCCACCCAACCCACCACCACCCACCCAACCACTACCTTACCAAAGATTTGTGACTCAAGAGGCGGAGGAGAGGTACAATTTGATTAAGGGGCGTGTCTTTAACAAAGAAAGGGGCATAAACATTGATAAATGTGTGAAGAACCGGATTTTTGTGGAGAAGATTCATGAAAAAGGTTGGGATGGGATTGTGAATAAGGTAACAAAGGAGAGTAATGCAAGCATCGCATTAGAATTTTTGGCTAATGTTTATGTTGAGGGAGATAGAGGGTGGCATTCTGAAGTGAGAGGAAAGATGGTGAATTACTCTAAGTGGGCTATTAATCGTGTGCTTGGTTTAAGAGAAGTAGTGAATTATGACGTGAAGGCCCGCAAGGAGGTTTATGATGCATTCAGGAGTCGCGGGGAATGGGATTCATTGCTTGATGGGCTGATGAGAGAAGGGAAAGGTTGGATAGAAACTTTTGATAGGCCGCAAATGATTAACACGGTTGATCTGCTACCTGAGTACAAGGCATGGGCTTCTTTCATCCAAACAGTAATTGATCAAACTTTTGCAACTGCTGAGATGATAAGGGAAAGGGTGATTATTTTGCTTTCATTGATTTCTGATGAGGAGATAGATGTGGGAGAATTGATGGCTCATAGTTTACATAAGCTGGTTAGGACTGATAGGAATACTTTAGGACATTGTTGTTTGATAAACAGGCTTTGTCAAGATGCTCAGGTTCCGTTTGAACCTATTGATGTTACTGTGAGATCTTTGACATTTATATCAGATTCCTTGATAGAGGGTTTTGAGAAGGAATTGGAGAGGCATGAGCGAAATGCAACGCAACAACAGCAGCCTTAGATGATGGAGCAGGATCCGATGCCACATGTGCCACCAGCACAGGTGCAGCAGCAGGGCCTCCCTTCTTACTATAATGAGTACCGCTATGTTATGGCCAACTGGGCCCAAGATATGTCTTCTAGAGATCGAGTTCCGGCACCAGCTTTCCCACAACCTTTCTATGAGGCAACACAACTTTACCGTCAAAGTACTAATTTGATGACAGGTGCTTATGAGAGGTTCAGTAGCCCGTAGGATATGGAGAACTACTTTGAGCAGGAGCGGCAGAGGGGAGCTGAGAGAGAGGCGAGTATCATGGCTGAATATTACAGAGTTCAGGCGGAGCACAGAGCCATGTTCCAGCAGTACCACCAGCCACCATCCGGACCAGGAGGGTCTTCAGGAGCGCCACAGTGATTTGGGCACCATGTCTAGCCCAAACAACTTTTATCTTTATTTGCTTTCTGTTTTTAATTTTGTCACTTGCTTCTGTTATTTCATTATGAAAGGAGTCAAACTTGACAAATGTCTAGTTAAGATTTTATGATTCCTCTTTTGTCTTGTACTGCATCTGAGTTTGTTTATTATCAATGAATTGACTTTTCCTGAAATTTACTAGTTCAGTAACAAAGATTCCATAAACGGTTTGTCAAAAGTTCAAAGGAGGTAGTGCTTGCATGATTCTATAAGGGAAGTGTACGGCAGGAAAGATGCTTAGGTAGCCACAACTTCCAGAAACCTCAGCTTGTAAGGTTATTGCCCAAATTTATTTTTCAATTTTTACAAATGAGTATTTCCATGTAGATGCTATATCTAGGATTTGCGATTTTTCTTTGAAATTAATTGGTCATATATTGTACACACTAAGGCAAATTGCTTGTACCTTGAACCTTTGTAGCCCACCTTTGTTTATATTGAATTATCCTTTGTTTAAACCAAGTTGAGCCACTAGGATTTAGACCCCTTGTTTCGGTGACTAACCACATTACAAGCCTAGAGACCTTAGGAATGTACCCAAATTTTGTTGGAGTTAGGCATGTGTTAGTGTGATTGATATGAAAAAGTTCAAGTTTGGGGTTGCTCATGGAACTAGCAACATTTTAAGTTTGGGGTAAGGGTACTAGAGAAAAAGAAAATCACTTTGTGCTAAAAAAAAAAAAGAAAAATAAGCATGATAAAATAAGCTAGATTGTCAAAAATTGTGCAGCTAAAAAAAAATGATATAACATGCTTTGAGTAAAAAGAAAGAAAGTGATCAAGTTTTTCGTTCAAAAAATCCTCTACTCCCTTTGTTGTGAAAATTTTGGTGTGTGGTGTACTATTACTTAGTAGGATGATGTTTAACTCCATTGGTTTTGCTTTAACCTACCTTCCAAATGATCCCACCCCTAACCTAAGCCCCGTTATAACCTAGAAAGTCCTTAATAGTGTGTACATAATATTGACTTTGATTGATTCTTAGAAAATTTTCAAGTTTTGGTAATATAGTAGTCTTGCATGTCAACTGAGCGAACCTTTTTATATTTCAATTTTGTTGCGAGAAGTTGTGGAATGGATGTGTTACCAAGCAAGTTAGCTCATCATTTGCTAACTAGCGAGATGAACTTTTGACATGATCATTGGTGGAGTAAGTGTTATTTTTCTGTTATTTTTCATTTTAAGTTTGTTCCTCGAGGACAAGTAACGATGCAAGTTTGGGGTTGTGATGACACTCTTTCATTACTAGTTTAGTAGGCATTTTTCATATATTTTTAAGGGTTATTCATTGTGATTCATGGAGCAGAAAGCCACAAGACAAAAATTTGAAGTTTGTAGAAGTCAGAATTCGGCCACCGATGTTTACCATTCAACCACCGAATCTGCTGCTGATTTTCACACTCTTGTTTCAACATTTTTCAGCCACCGAACCAATGCAATTCGGCCACCGAAGTGTTTTATGGGCCACGCGTTTTCGCGAGTTCGGCCACTGATTTTACGAGTTCGGCCACCAATTCTACTGGGTTATATATAGAAAAGTGTGTTTTCGGAATAAGGGTTCACGAATTTTGAGACCTAAGGCATATTTTGGAGCAGAAGCTTTGTAGACTTGGTGGTCAGCCATCATAACTCATAGTCTATCATCCAATTCATGTATGAATCCTTCTTTTTATGTTATTTATCACTTACTTGAGCAATGAGTAACTAATCTCTTTGTGATTGAGACTGAGATGAATATGATGTAACCCTATGGGAATATTAATTTGTTGAAATTCTTTGAATATCAATGAAAGTCTAGTTTTAATTCATATTATCTTGTGTGTAATGCGTTTTGTATGTTTATCATTGACTATTAACCCTAGCTTTTTGAATATGCAAATCGTTCTTAGAGATTGAATGACCACTAACCCTGGCTTTTGACTCTGATCTAGGTAATAAGTTTAACCTAAGTAATCAAGCTAGAGATAGATCATTATTAGGTTATGACACAGGGACTGACGTTCTATTAAAACCTCCAACGGTTTCGAATTCACTTAAGAGATTAAGGGGTTGTTACTTGCGAGGAGAATTCTAGGTCAAGGGATTGGGTAGAATTATTGTGTTAATTTGTCGTTAGGCTAGATAATCATTGATTGAATTAGGAGTGCAAATTACCATAGGAGTGCGTTAGAGGATTCGAAAGTCTCGATCATACTTCGCTCTTAATTTCAAAAAACCAACTTTTAATTGTTTTCTCCGTTTATGTTACAAAACAATCCAACTGCCAAGGGCAACCATAAATTTTACACATCCTTTTTAATAATGAAATTGCTAAGTAGGAGTTGATTACAGTCCTCGTGGATACGAATTTTTTGTATTACTTCGATCGAATTTGGTACACTTGCCAAATATCAATTAGGATTCCTAATAAACATTAATGCACTGCCATCCTTCCTTCCTTGATTCAATCGAAACAGGTAAAACAGTAGAATTATTTGTCTTTTTATTTTTGACATAAACATACTTTTTTTAAGAGACCTTTTTTTTTGCTCTTGATTTTTTTTCTATTTTTTGTGTGTGTGTAGGTCCATGGTCATCTACATTTTTTTTTTCAATTTTTTCTTTTTTTGACAAATGTGTGGGTTCTACCGTTACCCCACCCCAAACTTAAAATGTTGCTAATTCCAAAGAGCAACCCCAATCTTAGTTTCAAAACATGTGCAGTCATAGTAATACCTATCTAACTCCAAGTGAAATCGAACAAGGTTTATGTAAGTGTAGGACTGTGACATGATTCATCACTAATAAAGAAATAATTTTTTTGCTTAGGTCGGCCCATCTATGAATCTTAAGACACTCACAACACACCCTCTTTACGCTCTTTGTAGTTCTACAAACGGGCAACCCTAATATACGTCTACCTTAATAAGGGTTTCAAGAGAATGGTTCGATAAAGTCTTATTCCCAGGAGACACTTGTTTCCCTAATTACTGACCAGTTACATCCTAGGTTCAACAAAGTTACTACTTAGCCTTAGTAATGTCACCTCCTAAGTACTTACTACTATGGTCAACTCTCTTTTGGTATCTTTTTCTAGTTAATAATCATTTACTTCCTAGACAAATAGTTACTTGTATAATGCTTTAAATATCAAGATATAAACAACAAAATAGTAGTAGCAATGTTAGGCCCTGTCACAACCTAAGTATCTAATCTAGAGTTACGCTCCTTTGAAATAAATAACTAAATCAGAATCTTAATAGCGAACAAAAGAATAAATAAAATAAAAGACATGTTATATTAAATAAATATCCAAAAAAAATAAACAGATGTTCATCTTAGAACTCTAACCTAAAAATATTTAGTTACACATGGTAAACAAAAACAAATTACTAAAGACAAAAACCTACGCTAGAAAATCAAGGAGAAGATATAAACTCTCCTGAAGCTCCAAAATTTCCTTCCTCTTGAACTGCCATAGTTCTGAATGAGAAATTATGAATGAGGAAGGCTAGTATTTATAATGAGAGTTTCTACCTGGGTTTGGGCTAAAAGTGCGGGCTTTACCCAACACGAAAGCAGGAAAAGACGGTTGCGCCCCGCATTTTTGCATGCACGTGGTGCATGCCAAAGGCCCTAGGCGCATGTGATTAGAGGAATTTGCATGCCCTGGGCACATGGCTTGCATAATCCACGCCATATGCATTTTTTCATGCCCTAGGCGCATGGTGTCTTTCCTGGGCCCAAGTTCTATGATTTTCCATCAGTTTTAGGTCTTCTTCTTCTTCAAATAACTTGACTTGGAACTAGGGAACGTAATTTCTCCCTCTTGTAATTCTTCCGAGGCTTCTCGAATCTTCATTCTTGGTCTTCCCAAGTCGTCACAATTCTTCGGTTGCTCTTGATTTGCCAATTTGCATGATTTCTTCGTGAATTACTTCAAAAATCCCCTAAAATTGCTATGTTTCGGGAAAACTGGAATTACAGACTCAAATATATAAAACATTACAAAAGTCCCGAAATCATTGGCAATTTCTATAATACTCCTCCTTTTTGTTGCTAAATCCTACTGAAAATAACAGAAAACATGCTAAAAATAACGTAAGGTGGCCTGTCATCAATATTCCTTTTAGCCAGCTACAAAAACCAACTATTAAAGGTAATAGAACTGAAATATAGATCCCTAAGGACGAGTATATCAAATGATTGGAATCATGCAAGAATAATATACATGCACATGTGATTTGGCCTAAATGTGTAAACCCTATGTCAATTGTTGCCTTGCGTGAGAAGCTACAACCACTATGGAGAAAATTGGGGAATGAATTCTCTAGAAAATTAAGGGATGCTATGAGTTTTCTTTTTCTTCTTTTGAGGATGCCAGAAGTGTTAGAATGGTGTTGGATCCTAGAACTGGAGCCCAGGTTTGTTGAAACTTTTTGCGTGGACAAAATATTTTAACCCTAATGCTCAAAAGAACACATCATCTTAGATATAGTTGAAAATTTATGGTTTACTCAATAGTTTTGTAAACCAAATTTTTTATTTCTATAGCAAGTAGTGTTGGTAGGCTTGTATGCACTAATTTTGTAACTGGCAAACACATGTTTGAAAGAACTTTTGTATATTTTGTATGAGTGTTGGTTGATATAGATTTAGCAAATGAGTTGAAAAACAAAATGTTATTCGAAAGAAAAGGTTACGCCATGTTTATGTGCTTTGATTATGAAAATTTACCTCAGTTTTGCAAAAATTGTAATAGTGTGGGTCATCATGAAAGCAAATGTAGAAGATACAAATCTAATGAGGAGGAAAAAAATGAAGAAGAAAAAAGAAAAAGTGAATGAGAATCATAGAAGAAAGGACAAAGAACTTTTGAAGTATTTTGTCCCTACATGCATGTTATTTAATGAGAAAGAAGTTACACCAACGACTGTTAACTTAGAGGAAGAACAAATTCAAAATGTTGATGTGGTGCAATGAGAATAATGGTAATGAGGTTGAGAATGAACAAAGAGAGACAAATCATAACAAAACAAGAATTGAAATTGAAGATTATGTGGAAAAGTTCAGGATGTTTTAATAGAGGTTGCAAGAAGCATGAACAACTCAGTAGCAAGCTCGGAAGCTTATGAGTTTATGTACGTGTTAGCCTGTGTTTTTAATGTTGGTTGTTCGAGAAGAAAACTTTTTAGTCGAAGTTAAAACTTTATTCTTGGTTTAAGTCCAGAGATAAGTTACATTCGACATATTGTAATGATTCTTGGCATATTTAAATCATTCAATTTCGATAGTAAGAATTTCAAGTCCTTTAGGAAGAGGCAAAGTCAAAGGTTGGACATACGTGGAAGCATGTTGGATTTGTTGAAGACTTATAGTTTTTAGGACCGTTAGTTTCAGTTACTTCTTGTTATGTATATATAGGAGTTTTTCATAAGAAATATGGGTCACAAATAAAAAATAGATATCTTTATGCTCAAAATACCGATACTTCTTGTTATGTTTGATTTAATGTTCCATCTTTTACATATGCATTGCAATTATTTCCTTTTAAATCTCTAAAATCCTTTGTTGATTCTGTTGAACAAGAAAGTTATCTTCATCGTTTTTGCATGCAAGTTCATGAACACCATGAACATTCAAAGATTTTCTGGAAAACATTTGTACAATATGTCCTAGGATTTCTAGTTTGATCATGCAAGTAATAAATTTAAAACAAGCGCTTGTTTACCAAAAACACTGGTAAACAGGATGCTACACACATCAATGAAAAAGAGGACTTATCTATGGTTCAAGTAAATTAGAACGCGCTCCTTTGATAATCCAAAATGATATGAATTTCGCACACCAATCATGGGCTAATCTTGTTGAACAAGAACAAGAAGATATCCTTAAGAAGCAAAATGAATAAGCATAAGCAATGATAAAATGAAAGAATAATTAACGAGGCTTTGAGAAAAGAAGACCGACAAAATATTGATGATGTTGTATTTCAACTTGAGATCATATATATATAAAACAAGAAGAAGAATCAGAAAGCTACCTCTTCAATCCCAAAATGTACTTATCCAACTAGGTCACTAACTTGTCAACCTAAGTCTTAGGGTTTCTTATGGAACATAAGGGGTTTGGATACAAGATTAGTTCTTAAGAGGTTTATAGTGAAACATAGACCGGATTTTTTCCTCATTAATGAGCCTTGGATTGATTTTCAACATGTTCCTAGCAACTGGTCCTCTAAACTAGGCCTAAAGATCTTTTCTTTAAATGATAGACATAATTTGCATCCTAACATATGTTGTATATGTAGTATTAGCTTAGTTCTTAATATTATAGATATTTCTAATCAACATGTCAACTTTACACTTTCAAAAAATTCAAAGGTTATTGGTATTTCCATTTTTATGTATTAAAACATCACATAACTATGAGGCAACTTTTGTTTGAGTTACAACAAATTCAATCTCATCATGTTCTTCTTTGGTGCTTTTCGGGAGATTTCAACACTATTTTTTGTGCTTATGAGCATAGAGGCAGATTTCCCCCTGCTAGAACACATATGAATGACTTATGTGAGTGGACATACTGCAGTAATTTAATTCATCTTCCCACTAGAGGATCTCAATTCACTTGGTATCATGGAAGGAGTGAAAATATATACACTGAGATAAGACTTGATACGGCTATATGTAATCAATTATGGATTGATAGTTACTAATCTTTGAATGTCTCATGATCAAACATAAATCAGATTCCAATTTTTATTGAATTCAAGATTAGTACAAGCACCTTTGCCTCACAATTTAGATTAGTGAAGATGTGGACTTTGTATGTTGATTGTAAGAAGATTGATGAAGATACTTTGAACACACAAATGGTTGGTTGTCCAATGTAAGTTTTGTCTCAGAAAATGAAGTTATTGAAAGATAAGCTTAGAATTTGCAACATGGAAGTTTTTGTTAATGTACATGTTTTGGTTAAAGAAGTAGAAGGAGAGTTGTAGTTCGTGCAAGAAGATATAGATAGAGATGGTCACACTGATATACTTCTAGATGAACAAAAACTAGCTCAGTTTAAACTTCAAAAAGCAATATGCATTGAAAAAAAAAATTTAGAGAAAAATCTAAAGTCAATTGACACTTAGAGTGAGACAAAAATAGTAGATTTTTTCACATATTCACCTAAATAAAACAATCAACCAAACTTATATCCTCACTGAGAGATGGTGAAAACATCGTTACAAATCCCGAGCTCTTAGCTTCCCACATCATTAGCCATTTTTAGAATATCTTTTGTTCTTCTTCTGCTTTGCAAGTTAACACAATGGTTAGGATTATATATATACTACAACATTTTTTGCTTTAGGCAACATGCAACAGCGTGGCGTAAATCCCAAAAACCGTTGCCTAAGCATTTACGCGACGGTTTAGCAGGCGTGGCTTTTAAAGCCGTTGCCTATTCTTTTCATTACGGTTTTTCACTTTTAGCTATAAAATTGTAAACCGTCGCATCTAATCTGTGAAGATGCCACGGTTTCTGTGGATAGTTTAGACCACGGTTTCTTTTTAACCACGACTCGAAATCGTTGCCTATTCATAAAGCCACAAATTTATTGTGAGTTTAAAGGCCACGGTTTCTTGTAAACCGTTGCCTCTATCATGATTTTTCTTTTTAAAAATTAAATCCAGAAATTGAGATATTTTATGATATCACTACTTCTCCCTCGTTTATAGTTTCTACAGATGATTTATTCTATTCTAAAATATTAAAGGAGCATAACAATTATTTATTTATTTATTTTAATTTGTCAATAATTAAAATTATTAAATTTGAAACCATATTGTACACAAGTTTTTAACAAATACATGTCCAAAATTAGCATTAAAATGTCTAATGAAGTTGTTACATCTTAAAAACTACATCTTCAAAACAAAATCCTCAAATTTTTAAGCCATTAAAGAAGGAAGGAATTGCCTCAGACAATACAACTAAGTAACAAACTCTACTGTGGTAAGCTCTTTCCTCTGTAGAATGAATACCAACAAATTAGGTTATCATCAATTCCGATTTAGAATTCAATTCAACATTTGATGAGTAGCTCCATTGGATACAACCTAACAATTAAATCCACCATTGAAAAGCTCAACATCAAAACTCAAGTACCTAAGGAAAATAAAATAAGGAAAATAGAGTTATTATAACTCACACAATAACACTTTTAACAAGGTAATCAATCGCACAACATTCTCCATTACACAAAAAACCATAAATTATTCAACAATTGACATTCTCAAGTAATCAATAAATATAATAATTCATACTATTATGATAAAAATTTCAAGCAAACACAATTTCAATCATTTATTAGTATCATTATGAAAATAATCTACAAGACAACACTACCACAATGTTCATAACCAACATGGTTGAATAATAATTACAATGCTTTCATGACATAGATAATAATTAAAAAAAATAAAAAATATGACAAAGAATATGAAAAAAAAACTTGTAATTTTCTTACCTAGTAAGCCACTTTCTTCATCATTCTTCTCCTCTTCATTCCCTTCAATCTCTTTATCTTATCTTATAATAATACATAACATTTCTCCTAAATATTATAATTTAAAATTTAATAAGTAGAAGAAATCAAATAGAATACAAAATAAGAAAGAGGGGAAAAAACATGGGTTATATTATGGAACAACATGAGAAGTCAAACAACATTCTAACTTTATTGCATTCAAAACATGCGATACATGATGTTGTGTATTCACTCAACAAAGATGGTGCACTAGGACCTCATGGTATTAGTGCAGTTTTTTTTCATACATATTCGAAGGTAGTTAAGAAAAAAGAGATTCGTGCAGTTTAAGATTTTTTCATCACTGACAGATTGCTCAGTAACTTTCATTCAAACATTGTTGTTATGATTCCAAAGACTAGTAATGCTCATATAGTTGGACAATACAAGCCTATTCACTACAAGAATTCATGGTTTTAGCAGCAAGTATTTGCAGCGGATTTGGGTCCCACACAAATTTGTTGCGACAATATATGCATATGCGGCGAAATAAAGCCCACACAATTGTATTTCTGTTTGAAAAAACACAAAAACCATTTGCGGCGGAAAATTGGCATTTGCAGCGGACTGAGAGTCCCACGCAACTGCCCTTCTAAGTCAGCCTCGCTTTTGCGGCGAACATACAATCCCACACAAAAGCTACTTTATGGGAACTTGCATAATGAATTTTGCGGCGAATCAAGTCCCAAGCAAATTCTGGACGCGAAATTTGAATTTTGACAATTGTTCCGGATATTGACCGACGCTAAAGGTAGGCGGGAGATATTTTGAATCTCAACTTTTGCGGTGGATTAAACTCTGATGCAAACAACACCAGAAAATATTGAAAAGGGAATTTGCGGTGGTCGTGGTTCCACGCAAAATCTAGATGCCGAATTTGAATTTTGCGGCGGACGTTGGCCGACGCTAATGCATTAATATTATGTTTTTTTTCCTTCTGTATATATATTTCACTTCTTCATCTTTCATTCATTCTTACATTGCTACTTCTCTCTACAACTTTTCTATCTTCTCTCTACATCTTCTCTACTTTAACTTTTCTATCAATATTTCTCTAATTTCTCTCTACAAATTTTATATTTCAACTTTTTTAATTTTGGTTTATTATTAATAAAATAGTAATGATATGTATTATGGTTAATAATATGGCCTAATAATATTAAATGAGATGTTTTTTTACTTATGTTAAAAGTAGTAGTATAAGTTGATTATGTTTATAGTGAAAAGTTTTATTACAAAAAATAAAATATGTATTACAACTAATGTATATTATTATTATTATTATTATTATTATTATTATTATTATTATTATTAAATTAATGTGTGTGTGTGTGTATATATATATTTTTATTATAAAATAAATAATTTTTTTAATATACATGTATGCTTTTGCACCTGAAAAAGTCCCACGCAAATGCATTCCTATAATTTTTTTTAATAAATTCAATGGCATTAGCGTGGGCTATAATCCCACGCAAAATCCATGTACTTTGCTGCGGACTGATAGTCCCACGTAAATGCCCTTTCGTTGTCAGCATGGCTTTTACAGCGTACTGAGAGCCCCACGCAAATGCCCGTTTTAGCCAGCTGCAACATGGCATTTGCGGCGGCTGCTGTTCCACACAAATGCATATTGGCTTTTGCTGCGGCCAGTTTGCGCAACAACATTTTGCGAGGTTTTTTTTTCTAGGGCCATTTTCCACCGCAAATTGCTATTTGCATGGACGTTTTTACCCTTTGCTTGGGAATTTGTCCCACGCAAAATCAATAAATCCTTGTAGTGATTGCTTTAGCAAACTTGAAATTCAAGATAAACTCAAAGATGCTTGCAGATAGGCTAGCAAACATTAATGCCTCATATCATCTCTAAGAAGCAATTAGGTTTTATCAAAGGAGGAATATCAAGAATTGTATCTGTTTGACCTCAGAAGCAGTTGACTTGTTGCACATGAAAACTTTAGGGGAAATATTTCTTTCAAAATTTACATATATAAAATTTTTGACATCCTTTAATGATTTTTTATGTTAGAAGTTTTAAAACCTTTTGGCTTTATTCAAAGTTATGTGGTTGGATCCAAGCTATTTTAGAATTGGCAAAACTATTTGTCTCAGTCAATAGCAAGCAACATGATTTTTTTTAGGTGTCAAAGGGGAGTGAGGCAAGGTGATGTGATGGTGTTTTGTAAAGGCAAAATGTCTTGTATTCAAGCATTGAGAGGCAACTTTTCTTAGACTTTGCTAACTGTTCTGGCCAAAATACCAGCCCCTCAAAAACAACAATTTTCTCTAGTTCCATCTCAAATAATACATTAATAATTACTAGGTATATAACACGTGCGTTGCACGGGTTTCATTATTTTTTTAAATTTTTTTTATTGGAAATAACGATTTTGGTAGCTCAAATGAATCATTTTTTATTTAAAAAAAAAATAACCTTTGAAATATTTTTAAAATTTTGTCATTGTCAAGTAAGAGTTAGTTAAAACATTCTTTTGACATAAATTATGTGTCGTTGTCTTGATGTTTGATAGACAATTTAAAATGCAAGAGTGAGATATTTGTAAGAATAAGATGACATATTGTATCTTAACTTCTTTTAAAAAATAAAATTCTTTTTATCTAGGCCAAATAACTAAAATGCAAAAGTAAATATATGCCATCAACATCCAAACTTTTACAATAAGTAAATTAGATTAAATGTTTAAAGAGCTTTTCGAATCAACTTTGTCACGTGTAAGTAGTATTTTATATTAGATAAAATTGTTCTACAATCATTCAATGCCGGTATATAAACTTTACTAAACCAACCGTGTTTAGGCCCATAATACATGTACAAATATAATCTATTTAGACAAAGTTGAGTTGCATCAATATTCATTTTATATGACAACTTCAAAATCTTTATGTCTGACTTTGATTTTGTTTCTATCATTCTCATGAAACCTAAGTAGGTCATTAACATCTTTTAGACAACATATCAGTAAAAATAAGTGACATTTCTATATTCATAAACTCATCAGATTGTCTTGTTTTGATTGAATGTCTCCAACAACGATTTTCTTTTGATTCATAGTGAAACTTCAAGGTACTGTCTATAATTTAAAATGAGTAAACTCAATAATTGAATAAATCAATTTAAATCAGAGAAATATAAAATGGATAAATAGATAGAAAATATTGAAAATGCATATGTGAAAGTAAATGTATAACAATTTATGACAATTAACACGGCACGAATATAAACAAACTTTAAAATAAATAAAAAGTTAAATTTGATCTTTAATTAGTAAAAATATTAAAGTTAAAGATATATACTTACATGAGTTGTAATTTCATAGGCTTCTCGAATATAAATCTCTTTTATCATTTTCTCCTCATCTACACGAAAAAATTATTCATATTAAATTGATGTGAATACTATTGATGCACCAAAAACATAAATAAAAGTCTCTTTTATGCTCTTTTCCTCATCTACACGAAACAATTATTCATATTAAAACATAAAATAAAATTAAAAAAGTTAGAAATGTATACTAATAAATGTTATATCATCAATAAGAAAAAATGAAAGTGAAATATTTGGTAAATCTATATCTATATAATAGAGATTTGGTAAATCTATATCTATATAATAGAGTAACTTGAGTCACTATTGTCTACCACAAAAACTAATAAATAGTCAAGAAATATGTGAAGAGTAAGAAAGAGAAACAAAAGCTAGTGTCATACCCCGATTTTTGACCTAAGGCACCACGGACACGTGTCGTCGGACCCTGAATAATCTCCGACTTTTCAGACGAAATTTCTGTCGGACCCTGAATAATCTCCGACTTTTCAGACGAAATTTCGACAGAGAGGTATTTTAAAATACCTCACTTTTGTTCTGAGTCGAGCCCTCCTCACACTTTATCTTTATTTTTAATTTTTAAAATCCTATTTCCATCTTTTATTCTTTTTTAAAAAGTTGTTTAATTTCAATTTTAATTTTAGTCTTAATCTCTTTATCCATTTATTTATTATTATTATTATTTCTTTTTTAGAAGATAGGTCCAATTTTTATTTATTTTCTATTCTAATGTCCGATAATGTCCAAAGTCGATCTGATCCGAATTCGTCCCAATCGACGCAACAACCTATTCCACCGTTTTGTTTCCTTATCACCTCATCATAATCTGCCCAAAGTTCTTGCGGAAAGGTAACAAACCATAGTCCTATAAAACAAAACCAAACACGTACACCAGGGGGGAGGCCAATTTTCAAAACGGAAAAGTTCACAAGGCCACAAATCCGATGCCAAAGACAACACATACAGAATCGCATATACCAAAACCAAAACCAGTGCACACAAATTTTCCAATCATTCTTAGCAATAACAACCAAACAGCCACGCCATAACCGGACACAACACATGCACGGATTCACAACCGCGCGACCAAACAGCAAACACAGGATCACACACACAGTCGTAGCCCACTGCACACACGCACGCGGGACCAACACACGAGCACAACGCAGAATGCGCACAAGCCCGCTCTCAAAACCGCGCCTCCATACGGCAAACAGGTAACTTTATTTCTTTTTTTTCCTTCCGAATTTCAAATTCTAGATCTAGGTCTAGATAAGGATTTCTGGAGGATTTTAGGTTTAGAATCGAAGAGAGAACGAAGAAAGGAGTAGGAAAGTCGAAACTTTTGTAAAAAAAGAGAGTTTTTTCTCTCCGGCGCGGTGGCGCCACCACCTTGGCCGGCCATCCGCCGCGCCGGACATTTGTTGCCTACCGAAAAACTCATCCGGGAACTGAAGGACGTGAAGAGAGAGAACAGAGGGAGGAGAGAGTTTAGAGAGAGAAGGAGAGTGAAGAGAGAGAAAGGAAACTCAAAAATGAAAGGAAATTAGGGTTACACCCTTTATATATCACCCTAAACCGGTTCGGGTTCTCTGGATCTGACCCAGGATCCGGACCGGTTCTCCTTTCACTAAGCCCAATTCCTTTTTTTGTCTTCTACACCCCCCAGACTACTTCCTGCACCCCCTTGCTCTATATTTTCATGCTTTTCTTTCATGCCTTTTTATATTTTACTGCGCATTTTAATTTCCTTTCTTTTTTCGTAGTTTTATTTCCTCGTTAGTTTAGGTTTATTATTCCAAGTTACATATTTATTTTCCGTCATTTATTTTTATTGCATATTTTAGGCTTAGCGTAATTTATTTATTTTATTCCTGCAGACCGTAGCATGTATTAATAGGATTTTTGTAATAGCTTAGGTACACGTGTGCGTGAGTGTCTGCATGCCTTATTCTTATGTTCTAGTTTAGGTTAAAGATCCTCGTGTTGGTCCAACGCCACCATGAGTTACTCCGCGCTTTTATTCTTTCAGCTCCGTTAGTTTTTAATCATTCCAAAAAAAACAAAAACAACAAAAACATTCAAATAACAAAAAAAAAAAATATATTTTCATAAACAAACCTTGATCCTAAATCAAGTGATCGTCTTTTTATTTTATTTTCTTTAATCAAACATCAAATAAATCTAATTCTATTTTCAGTCCATTTTCTTCAATATAAAAAACACAAACAAATACTCATTTGCCACTTGGCTTTTTCTTTTTTCAAAAGCTAATAAAAAACACAAAACCAATCAAACGGTAATTTTTACCCCGAACTACGAGATTCTGATCCCTCACGGGTAGCACAAAAGGAAATAAAGTCGAAAGGTTCTCGTAGAGTACTACGAATATTTAGGGTGCTAATACCTTCCCTAAATATAACCAACCCCCGGACCCCTTCAAATTACATCTTTTTTAAATCAAAGTCGTGAAATAATTTAGTAAGTCAAAAGCTAATCAAATAGCCTTGATCTCCGAAAAATGACGCGACAGCTAGCATACAAAATTTAAGAGTATCATCCAAAAATCCTTTGAAAAAACTGATGATCATGATCCAAACTTTCACCATTGAACCCTTTCTTCCTACTGCATTTGTTTCTTCTAATTTTCTTTGGACACTAATTTTGTTGGGATGGAGGGTAAGATGAAAAGATCTCAAAGTCTTATCACATATATATACACACAATGATCATGACTATGAATATGAATCAAATTGTAGTTTAAAAGTAATTGATGTGCTAAAGTTATTTTTTTAAAATTATATAACAATATCTTTAATAAAAAAAATAATATGACAATAGACATTACTTAAAATTTATTACCCGTGAATTGATTTTTAAAAAAGATAGAAGTGCATGGGATTTCACAAACTTATATAGAGTATTCTCTAACAATAAATTTATTTTGCAAAACATTTTTTTTCTTCCATATTGTATATACCATATTAATGCCATTTTCTGGGTTTAATCGCATGTATACTGAATTATGGTTCTTGAACTTAGGCGTAAACATGAAGCTAAGATATTACCATTCAAGAATAAAGATCTGGCTATGGCAATAAATTTTATAAAAAAAATTGTGTAAATTTTTTTGAGTAAAAAAATGCTATATTGTAACTTTTTTGGATTGCAAATGCTAATTTATGTTCAACTTAAGTGAAGAATTAAGAAAGATACTTGAGAAAATTTATCATTAACAATACACATTAAATTGATATAGTGGAGGTAAATAATGAATGGTAGAATAAGAAGAGAGTGAGAATGAGCTTTTTTAGAAGTGCCACATAGGCTTAATGCTTCCATATGGTTAACTCAAGTTTCCTTTACAAAGATATATATATATATATATATATATATATATATATATATATATATATATATATATATATATAGAAGATAGATAGATAGTTAATATGTTAGGATTTAACATAGGTTCCATTCTTTCACTTATCAAGTAGTACATATTTTTAAAGGGAAGACTATATATTATTATGATGATAAGAATGATGATGTGTGTCTATAAAGACAACGAGAATGATGATGATGTGTTTTTGCATTAGAGTTTTGCATGTCAGGGGAGTCTTGCATTAGTATTTGAATTGTTGATGATGTGTATACGTGCAATTACTTGTTGAATATGTTCCTACACATTCATATAGTGTTGAGTCTAAGACTGATGGAGTCAATGACTGATGGAGAAGTCCAGTAGGATATCTTTGGAAAATTATAATGACGAGAGTCCAGTAACATGTCTCTGGCAAATTATGATGACGATAGGTGTGGTACCACATTCATATAGGTCTTAGAATGCGTCCATATGCATTTAAATGTTGATACATGTATTGGGTGTATTTTGAGTTGTTGAGATGGTGGATGTATGATTTGTTGAGACGGATATAATAAATGTTGATGATCTTGTGACGACGGAATATTGTCCTTACTGTATTTTAATGTTGTGTGTGCTTTTCCCTATTGTTATGTTATGGCAGGACTTCTCTCCCCTTTACGTTTGTTGTGTTGTTTCTTTGTGGTAACTATACTTTTGGGTATAGACACTCAGGTTGACGAAGAGTAGATGTGGGACTTTTAGAGGTGGATACGAGAGATGATTTCAACTTAGTTCTTTTCATTAGTAGTTGAATAAAAAATTATAGTCGCTACAAGCTCTGATTTCATGTAACACCAGGTTGGAGATGACGATAAATTTATTTGCATTTGAGTTGAATCTTGGGACCTCTATTACTTTCTATTTATGATGTCGAAAAACAAGAATGGTTTTATTAGTGTGATCAATAAACTTTTTTTTCTTTTCATTGTGGTGATCTTATTTTAAAAAGAAATATTTATTGTTATTATGTGACAGACAATGGACTCCACATTGTTTAGTGGTAATTAATGTTGTAAAATTAGGCATAAATTATTTCTATAAATTATAATCAATATATAAATAAAATAATCAATAAAATATAAACAAAAGAGATTTCAATGAAACTTATCTTTCTTGGTATTGTTGTCGAATTAGATCATCGACCACAACTCTATCAACATCTTTGAACACCAAATCAAACCTGCTACAAAATCAACTATCAAAATATGTAGAACAAACAAGCAGTGAGGTAGTCTGAGACGTGCTGATCGCACTGTCCTTAAGGATTTTCCGTGTAATTATACATTAATCCCCCAGGATTTAACAGACTCTTCTCGATGTATAATCGAGGAAACATAACTGACAAAAAAGATTATTTTCAGGAAGATGTAACCCAGAGAACAACTATATGAAAATAGATTTTTGGTTAGTTTTTGTATATATCACAGAGTATGAATGAGAGGAGCACTATTTTTTAAAGAAAAAAATCGTGAATATACTAATAGCCATGCTATATCAATATTGATCAAAAGTGGAAAAAACATTTTATGCTATTGATGTGTATCATAATGTGTTTGTAAATGCCAAATCAAGCTGTTACAAATTAATGACCACTTACAAATTAACACCATTAAATAAAATGCACACGTTATGATAAGGCATTGACCAAGTAAACTTTAATTAACATGTGGGCTCGTCAGTATTGAATAAAAGATGAAAATTATAACTTTTGAAATATAATAAATAGTATAAAAATACACCAATCTCCTATATATTTCAAAAGTTTAAAACTAATTTGAAAAAAAAATTATGGGTTAACATCCTAGTTATGATGCATCAAATTGGTGTAGCAAGCTATATGAATCAGCCCTAGAATGATAATACTTAACACACAGTGAAGTTGTTGTAGCAAGTTATATGAACCAAAATCACTTGGTGTATGTCAGCGGTATACCACTCGCATCACACCCCCACAATTCTTGTCGTTGGCGCTATGGTGCGCTAATAGGCCGTGCGCGTGCCTGGATTATTTCATGAGTGCTCCAGAGATTTCGCCAAGATCTCATACAAGCGGCCCCACTTGACACTCACATAGGTGATTTCATCAAGTGTATGATGCAAATCATACACCACCCATAAGGGATATGAAATTCATTAAAAGCTCTATAGGCTTATCCTCTCAATAATGCAGTGTCTAGCACTTCTCACACACACCATAGGAAAAGGACGAGAACAAAAATTAATTAACTAATTTTTGGTGCTAGAAGAATTAATAAGTGACTTGTTCTTACCCATATGAACCTTATTCATGGGATCTCCAATCACAAAGGTTGGGTTCCCATCACTTATTAATTTCGAGTGGCTTAAGTCCCAATCCCCTCGATGTACACAAATTTATTTCATCCCAAGGGGCTTTGTTTAGTAGCTACTTTATACACAAATGATGAAGACAATTTTCTTACATCATATAAGATTTGACTAAGACGTCTCTGTTGGAACAAAATGTGTTTAACACTACCTCTTTAGAGTTTTGATGATAACAAGGTATTAAAAATTGTCAATTGGATATGCTAATATTTGTTCAAGTGTACAGGACCATAGACAAAATTTGAGATCATCAATAGGTTCTGGAAGAACAAAAGAGAGCAAAAGAATCAACAAAAAGGAAGCTTAAAGCGTCTGAAGAGAACTGCTCCTGAAGTCAAAGTGCTCTTGAAGACAAAGTGCTCCTGAAGTGATGACGTCATCAGAAGCAAGTTCATCAGAAGATGCAACACTTAAAGCTTCAAAGTTTGTTCAATGGATTTAATCTCGTCTAAGCATTGCAAAAGACCAGAAGAGTGAAGCAACAACTAATTCAAATGAATTTGAAGGCATTGGATGCTTGTTCTTTGAAGAGCGTTGACAAAGTAGAATTGTACGAAGTGTACAACCACTATCTCCACTACTCAGTTTTTGTCTCTTCTACAAGACAAGAATAACAGCTACGCATACAACAATGTTCCTACAGACTTGGAATGGATTTGAAATTGATCCTTCATAGGACAACAACCATATCAGGCAAAATATCATTAGTGATTGATCAAAACTTCAAACGACTCATATTTTGATGCGCTGGAAATTCACAACGTCTCTTTCACACCTCTATATAAGGGAGTAAAGACTTGGAGAATTGTAAGAGACTCACAATAATTTAAAAGCGCCAAACCTCTGCTGAAATTGTTCTGCATCAAAAAGTTCACTTAGAATTTCTTATCAAAGTTCATATCTTAGAAATTCTAGAGTCTTAAAAGTCGGTATCTGATTTGTATTGTGAACACCACTGATTGTATATCAAGTGTTCAACGTCAAACATTTTTCTTTGTAACTCTGTTTGATTAGAAGTCTCTTGTAGTTGTGCTTGAGAATAGAAGTCTCTTGATTGTGTTCAGGAGCATAGAAAGTCTCTTGCAGTTGTGCTTGAACATTTGAAGTCTCTTGCTAGTTTTAGCAGTGAGCATTTGTAATCAGATATTACATTTTAGTGAACTCTCCTTGGAAGTGCAAGGGGGACATGACTACTTCCGGTTTGTGGAAGGAACCTGTATAATTGCTTTATGTCTCTCTTCTCTCTCTCTCTCTCTCTCTCTCTCTCTCTCTTCTCTCTCTCTCTCTCTCTCTCTCTCTCTCTCTCTCTCTCTCTCTCTGTTTTTATCCGCTGCATTTAGTATCTGAACATCACTTCAGAAGCTGTACTGTAACTGCTTCTGACCAATGACTTCAATAGGAGAAAAGAAGAAGAAAAAGCCAACAAAATTCAACCCCCCTTCTTGTGATTTTCTCACCTTCAATTGGTATCTAGAGCCTTGGTTCTGTTGAGAACACTTAACAGTATGACAGTTGCAACGCCCTATTTTATTTATTTAATTATTTGATTGAGTTTAGAGTCTTTTTGAATAATTTATTTGATTTATGGTGATGTGTGTTATTTTTGTGTATATGTTGGTGTTTTAGTAGCATATTATATTATAATATATATGTTATTTGGTGTAGAAATATTATGTTATGTGGTGTAGAGATATATTTGTTATAGAAATATACTTGTTATTTTGAGTAGAAATATATTGTTATTTGGTGTATTATTTTTATTAAGTGGGGGAGATATATATTTAGTTTAGAAATAAATAAGATTATGAGGGAAGAGAGTAGTTTTTGGTGATAAGAGTAAATAAATTAGGTTAAGAGTCGGTAAGAGTTTAGAAAACAGAACACATACATTTTTGGAGAAAAGAGGAGAACTCAGAGAGAGAACCCTAAGAACGAAGAAAGCAGCTTTTGATTTCAGAAAACAATCTAAGGTAAGGGTGGGACTAACCTTCTTTAATCTTAAGCATATAATTTTGAAAAGAGTTTAATCATGTTGTTTTGTTGAGTTTTGAGATTACAGAAATTAGGTTTAAATTTAATTAAATTGTTGAAAGTGTAGGTAATTCCATGATTTTAATTATGTTTAGAAAATCTATCAATTGTTACCGATGAATTTAGCTTTTTCGGCCGTAAAAGTGAATCATGACAATCATCACTCATGCGCTAATTATTACTTTTGTTGCCTGATTTGTTAACGAAAACTAAGGATTCTTGAAGCATGATATTAACCACTAGTTTTGAAATAGAAAAGGGAAAGAGGGGAACATGAATTTTTCTAAATAAATTATAGATACGTGCTACTTTTGTAGATCTAAAATAATAATAGTATTTCCCTTGAAACATGTTTGTAAGACCACACATGTTAATCTAATTGGCCGAGGATGACTAGTTTAGTTAGTTATTTTAATTAGCATAAATAATTATGTGTTATCATGATATGTATTATTTATATTATTTAGTAATGTGTATTGATCTGTTATTTGACAATGTGTTATATAAAGATGTGTTATTTGAAGATGCGTGATTTAAAGATGTGTGTTATGTAAAGTTGTGTTATTTAAGGATGTGTGATTAAAAAATGTGATATATAAATATGTGATATTTGGCGATGATGTTATTTAAAGATGTGCTATTTGAAGTCGTGTGATTTAAAGATATGTTATATAAAGATGTGCTATTTAAAGATGTGTGATTCAGAGATGTGTTATATAAAGATGTGCGTGTTATATAAAGATGTGATATTTGAAGATTGTTGCATTTGAGTCGTGTCGTTGCATTAAGTCGTGTTGTTGCATAGCATAGTCAGCGATAAGGGCTTAATGTCTGACAGGTCCTTTTATGACCTTTAGCGATGGGGGCTCAATGCCTGACAGGTCCTATTTGACCTTTAGCGATGGGGGCTTATGCCCTGATGGTACCACATGCATATTACATTGTCGAGTCGATGTGATGTTAAGATGAGTTGTTGTTGTCGTTGCATTGTAGAGTTGTCATTGCATAATATAATTGATGATCATTTGAGAAGTTGTTGTTGTTGTTGATTATGATGTTGTTGCTGTTGTTGATGATGTTGTTGTTGTTGTTGTTGATGATGTTGTTGTTGTTGATGATGTTGTTGTTGTTGTTTTACCTTTATTAAATGACGTTATGTGATGTTTATTTTATGCTGGATATATGGTTGTTGATTATCTTTTATGAATTGTTGCTTGCTATTAATGAATGTGAAATCTCACCCCTTCTGCTTGAAAATGTTGCTCTTCGTATGAGTAACTTGCAGGTAACGAAGAATAGTGCAGTTGTGAGTAATCTCCGCCGTGTCGTCTAGGATGCTCTGATACGTAACGGGTTGGGGATTGTCTATTGCATGTTTTCCTTGTTACGTATTTTCTTTTTAATGATGTTGAATTATTTTCATGAGAACTATTTAAGATACTAATGTTGTGGCCTCTAAGAGCCAAAGATTGTTATAAGATGTTAAAAACTATTCCGCTGCATGATTATTGGATTTTTATAAAGACAGATTGTTTTAATAAATAATACTTTTTATTCTATTTATATAGTGGAATTTTTGTAAGTTGAATTTAATGCTCCGTTTTTGATGAAAAACTCTGATATTCTTTATAACTATTTATGTTGGGAAAACGGGGTGTTACAATAGTCCAAGATCTGAGAAAAACATGTTTGGTGAATCATCTGTTTCTGGTTTCGGTGGTAATCATAATGATGTACCTTATGATTATAGTGATAAGAAAGGTGACTCAGGAAAAGTTCCAAAGTTCAATGGAGATCCTGAAGAGTTCTCTTGGTGGAAAACTAACTTCTACAGTTATATCATGAGCTTAGATGAAGAATTATGGGATATTCTGGAAGATGGAGTTGGTGACTTGGATCTGGATGAAGAAGGAGCTGCTGTTGATAGAAAGAAACATACTCCTGCTCAAAAGGAGCTGCTGTTGATAATATCGTGATCTTTGATGAGTACACATGTTAACTTCATGTTCTATGATGTTGCTATGATTTTGGTTATGAAATAATCTTTGAATTCATGCCTTGACTGTTAAATTCATGATGTTGATGTGTTCATGATTATTGTGTGATTATGTCGTGTTTTAAGTATAAGGAAAGTGAGCAATTTTCTAATTTAACCTGTTCGTGATATAGTACTTTTGAATCCTTGAGAAAAAGAAAATATTACGAGGGACTCACATACAGAATATAGTAGTATATTTCGTCTGACCATTATTATGTTAACATGCAATCAATTTAGGTTTCCTTGCAAAGACATTAGTTGCTGCTATGAGTATCAATTAAAGCTAGAAAATTATCAAATCTGATCCGGTTCAAGATGTTAGCTAAGGTTACCTGTCATAATATTTATGTTGATTAGTGTCATGTATCTATTAAATTAGTGTTTTATTTGTGTATGTGTGACTATAGTTAATTGCAACTTGCTGCTAATTTGCATATAGCTTATAAACTGTGTGTACTTTTAAGGGATTGTGCGTGTACACAGGTGCACAGAAACATCATTACTATTTTATCTAAAACTAGCATACTATTATTTCATGGTAATTTTTATAGGAATAATAGTTATATTGAACTTGTTTTCTATTATTTTTTAAATGTGTTTGAAATAATAAGTTTTAGATGATGAATTTAATTGAGTAGATAGATATTAATCGATAGGCAAATATGATTTATTTATTGATGTGATATTTGAAGATGTGTGATTTAAAGATGTATTATATAAATATGTGTTATTTAAAGACGTGTGATTTAAAGGTGTGTTATATAAAGATGTGTTATTTGAAGATGTGTGATTTAAAGATGTATTATATAAAGATGTGATATTTGAAGATTGTTGCATTTAAGTTGTGTCATTGCATAACATAGTCCAACGAAGGGGGCTTGACGCCTGGCAAGTCGAATGACTTTACGAAGGGGGCTTGACGCCCGCAAGTCGAATGACTTTAATGAAGAGGGCTTGATGCCTGACAAGTCGAATGACTTTAACGAAGGGGGCTTGATACCTGACAAGTCCAATTATGACTTTAACGAAGGGAGCTTGATGCTCTGTTGGTACCACATGCATAATTATATTGCATTTTGTTGAGTAGTCGTTGTTGCATTGTCGAGTCGTTGTTGTTACATTGTCGATGTTGTTGTTGATGCATTATTGAATGAAGTTAAATGATGATTGTTGTTGGAATTATGTGAAGTATTCTTAATGTTGAATTGTTGTTGTTTTGTATTGATTAATTCTTTACATGAATTGTTGCTTATTATTATTGAATGTGAAATCTCACCCCTTCTGCTTGGGAATGTTGCCTCTTTCCGTGGGTAACTTGCAGGTAACCAGGATTAGCTGTTGATGTGAGTTAACTCCCTCGCGTGTCGTCTTAGGGTTGCTCTGATACGTAACGGGATGGGGATCTTTGCATCGTTTCCTTATTGTTACGTGTCTTTATGATTTATGTTGATGGACCATTGAAAATGGATTGTTTAATAAGTTGTTTATGAAGTTGAGGCCTTTAGTGCCAAGTTTTTGTTTAAACATTTAAGAATTTTTCCGCTGCGACATATTTGAAGTTATTGACGGCAGATGTTTTAAATAAAGAGTAGACTTTAACTATATAAATATTCTATTTATACTTTAAAGAAATGTGACATTCTGTTTTAAGTTGAATCATTTAATCTTTATGTATTATTTTACATGTTGGGAAAACGGGGTGTTACATTAGTGGCTACAGTAACTTCAAACGCTGAACTAGAATCAGATTCAGAAGAAGAAAATGAGAAATGCCTAAGAGCAAAGGAAAAGCAAAAATCATGGTAATTGGACAACGGTTGCTCAAGACATATGACAGGAGAGAAGTCAATGTTCCTCACCCTCACAATGAAAGAAGGAGGAAATGTGAAGTTTGAAGGCAACCAGTTTGGCAAGATCATTGGTACAAGAACTATTGGTAACTCTTCTATCTCTATTAATAATGTGTGGTTGGTAGATGGTTTTGAACATAACCTTTTGAGTATTAGTAAGTTTTTGACAATGGTTATGATGTGATGTTTGGAAACACCAATTGCACAGTAATCAACAAAGATAACAAGTCCATAGTGTTCAAAGGAAAAAGAGTAGAGAATGTCTATAAAATCAATTTTCTGAACTGGTTGATCAGAAGGTAATCTGTCTTCTGTCAATGAGTGATAAGAAATGGGTATGGCACAAAAGGTTAGGACATGCTAACTGGAGGTTAATCTCTAAGTTTAGTAAGTTACAACTTGTCAAAGGCCTACCTAACATATACTATTATTCAGATGCACTTTGTGGTGCATGCCAGAAAGGGAAGATTGTAAAATCATGTTTTAAAGCTAAAGACATTGTCTCAACCTCCAGACCTTTAGAACTGCTTCATATTGATTTATTTGGACCAGTTAATACTGCATCTTTATAAGGAAGCAAATATGGATTAGTCATTTTTGATGATTACAGCAGATGGACTTGGGTAAAATTCCTAAGAAGCAAAGACAATGCATATGATGTATTCAGTAACTTCTGCACTCAAATACAGTCTGAAAAAGAAATGAAAATTTTGA
Organism: Medicago lupulina; assembly: GCA_958299785.1. Taxonomy (NCBI): domain Eukaryota; kingdom Viridiplantae; phylum Streptophyta; class Magnoliopsida; order Fabales; family Fabaceae; genus Medicago; species Medicago lupulina. The sequence continues at coordinate 65,776,087 of OY283139.1, forward strand.
AAGTCAGAAGTGATCATGGTTGAGAATTTGAAAATGAGCCATTTGAAATTTTTTGTGAAAAACATGGAATTGTCCATGAATTCTCTTCTCCTAGAACTCCACAACAAAATGGGGTTGTAGAGAGAAAGAATAGAACCTTACAAGAAATGGCAAGAACTATGATTCATGAAAACAATTTGGCTAAACATTTTTGGGCAGAAGCAGTGAATACAACATGTTATGTTCAAAATAGGATCTATATCAGACCTATCTTGGAGAAAACTACATATGAACTCTTTAAGGGAAGAAGACCCAATATATCTTACTTTCATCAATTTGGATGTACATGATACATTTTAAATAACAAGCTCTACCTAAAGAAATTTGATGCCAAGGCCCAAAGAGGAATCTTCTTAGGTTACTCTAAAAGGTCAAAGACATACAAAGTGTATAATTCAGAGACACTCTGTGTTGAAGAATCTATGCACGTTAAATTTGATGACAAAGAGCCTGGAAGTAAAACTCCAAAGGAAGATGAAAGTTTTGCAGATATACAGGCTACTAAAGATACTTCAGAACCTGATCAGACTGAAGAATTCGAAGGCAGTCCATAAGCTGAACCAACTTCAGAAGCTCTAGATGAAGTAGCTTCTGATGAAGCTCAAGATGGCTCTCAGCAAGCAAATCAATCCAAGAATACATTCAAAGTACAAGTCTTCACATCCTGAGGATCAAATCATTTAAAACAAAGACAGTCCTAGAAGAACAAGATCATATTTCAGACAAGAAGAGTCTATGATAGGATTGTTATCAGTGATTGAACCAGCTACAGTTGATGAAGCACTATCAGATGTTGGATGGATATTAGCTATGCAAGAAAAGCTTAATCAATTTCAAAGAAATGATGTGTGGGATCTGGTACCCAAACCTCCTCAGAAGAACATTATTGGAACAAAATGGGTATTCAGAAACAAGTTGAATGAACAAGGTGAAGTAACCAGAAACAAAGCTAGACTTGTTGCACAAGGTTACAGTCAACAAGAAAGCATTGATTACACTGAAACATTTGCTCCATTGGCAAGATTGGAAGCAATCAGGTTACTTCTATCCTATGCAGTAAATCATGACATAATATTATATCAAATGGATGTCAAGAGTGCATTTCTACATGGAGTCATAGAATAAGAAGTGTTTGTCAAACAACCTTCTAGTTTTGAGGATCTTAAGCATCCTGAACATGTTTACAAACTTAAGAAATCACTATATGCCTTGAAACAAGCTCCTAGAGCTTGGTATGATAGACTGAGTAATTTCCTGATTAAAAATGATTTTAAAAGAGGTCAAGTTGACACAACACTCTTCATAGGGACTTTTGAGAAAGACATTCTTGTTGTGTAGATATATGTTGATGATATAATATTTGGTTCTACTAATTCATCTCTTTGCAAAGAATTTTCTAAGTTAATGCAGGATGAATTTGAAATGAGCAAGATGGGAGAATTGAAGTTATTCCTTGGTATTCAAATCAATCAATGTAAAGATGGAGTATATGTTCATCAAACAAAGAACACAAAGGAGCGTCTGAAGAAGTTCAAGCTAGAAGATTGTATAGTGATGAACACTCCAATGCATCCAACCTGCACCTTAAGAAAAGAAGATACTGGATCAAAGGTAAATCAGAAGCTGTATAGAGGTATGATTGGTTCTCTGTTATACCTCACTGCATCTATTCCAGATATTTTATTTAGTGTATGCTTGTGTGCAAGATTCCAGTCAGATCCTAGAGAATCTCATTTAACAGCTGTTAAGAGAATCTTCAAGTATCTGAAAGGAACAACTAATCTTGGACTCCTTTATAGGAAATCCCTAGATTATCAGTTGGTTGGATTCTGTGATGCTGACTATGCTGGTGACATGATTGAAAGAAAATCAACCAGTGACCACTGCCAGTTCCTGGGAGAGAATCTGATATCCTAAACTAGCAAAAGACAAGCAACTATTGTTATGTCTAGAGCAGAAGCAGAATACATCTCAGCTGCAAGTTGTTGTACACAACTACTCTGGATGAAGCATCAGTTGGAAGATTATTAGATTAATGCTAACAGTATTCCCATTTTTTGTGATAATACTGTTGCTATTTGTTTGTCAAAGAATCCAATTCTACATTCAAGAGCCAAGCATATTAAAATCAAACACCATTTTATTAGAGATTATGTTCAAAAAGGAATCCTGGATTTACAATTCATTGATACTGAACATCAGTGGGCTGATATATTCACTAATCCTTTAACTGTGGAAAGATTTGATTTTATAAAGAAAAATTTGAACATGCACTTTGTGTCTGATTAAAATTGCTTTCTCCTGAACTAGAAGTTAGGTCCTGAAGTTAGTTCATAAGCTATGGTCCATCAGAAGCTCTTAACTGAGGTTCTGAGGAAAATGTGCTTCTGAAGATGACATCAGCACTTTAACTTCAGAAGCTGGATTTTGTGCTTCTAAATAGCAGAGCTAGTGGAAACGTTGGAGTTGCTTTCTGGAAACACCTGTCCCACTAACTTGTCAACGCATCTGAAGTTATCTGACGTGGCTTATTTGTATTGTTGTATAACTTAAGAGGGCAATGATGATTTTAAGCTTTGAATGTACTTTCTCGCGTCCCCATTTGTGATTAATGTTGTGTTTGTTTGTCCCCTCTGAATTGCAATCGTTTGGTTTTTACTCAAAACACTTAGACAAAACACACACTACTCACTTCACAGCCTACACTTTCTTTTCTCAATTGTTCTCTGCGAAGCAAAACTCTTTCTCTTCAATCAAAACCTAGAACCCTAAAAATCTCATCATCATTATTGGCATCATCAAGCTCAGTTCCAGAATCGACTATGCAAGAAATAGCACAAGGAACGTCTAGTCAACAGGAAACTCATGCATATGAGATTAAAGGAAGAACCATGTCTTTGGAAGAATGAGAGTTAACAGTACAAGTGGAAAGCCCAGTTGATTTCACTTCTCTGGCTTATCATGGCTGCAACATCAAGGAATTCTACGAAGCTCGGGACCTCTTACATTACTTTGATATGCTTAATGGTCCAACCTATGTGAATCTCATAAGGCACTTCTGGGTAAGAGCCTCTGTTTATGATAAACATGCTGCTAAATTGGAAATGGAAGAAAAAGTGCTTATTGACCCCTCTTTGGTTGGGAAATCAAGAGAAGAAATGGGTTTGGAACCTTCGTTGATACTGAGATCAGATCAAGTATCATGGGTGTACCAGTCTTCATCTCTCAAGAGATTATAGCGTGTGTGATTGGAAAAGCTTCTGAAGGAAGTTTCAAGGATGGATTAGATAATAACAAGAAAAGTTCGTGGAATGAGATTGTAAATCAAACCATGTATAACAGCAAAAAGAAAGGTGCCTACCGTGACTTGAGCATGGAGAAGAAGATGCTTCTGAAGATACAGAATGAGAATCTTCTTCTTATGGGAGGAGGTTCTGATCAACCCTCTTTGGAACATAGGATATTTCTTCACTACTTCATCAAGAAAGAAAAAGCAAATGTACCTAAATACATCTTCAAACACATGATCAAGGCTCTGAAAGAGAGTCAGACAATCAAGAGAACATGGATTCCCTATGGTAGACTAATCTCAAAGATTCTCCATCAAGGAGGATTTTTGAAGGCTTTGAGTGAAACTAGAGGTTTCACAGATCAGCAGCTGGGTACAATCACAGGGAAAATCATCAATGGAAGTACTTTAAGAAACATGACTCTAATCAAGAAGGATGCTTACAAGAAATTGGAAATAGACTTGAAGGAATCCAGAACCATATCAAACCTTATTGAATGATTTCCCCCAATTTGCAAACAAGACCCTCTTGAAGTTCAACTGTACTTCATACATGATCATCTGCAAAGCACTGGAGAAAATATCCAACTGGAGGATATACCAGATCAGATGTATGGTGGTGCTCTACCAGTAGCAAAGAGCAGGAAGTCAAAGAGAAAGCCAATTTCAGAAGCTGAGTATTTGGAAGAAGCTTATTAGCAATCTGCAAAGAAAACCAAGAAGGCAAAGAAAGACAAAGCAGCTGAAGCAACTGGTTCTGCTCTATCTACTATACAAGAAGAAGTTCAGGATCTAGAACCTATTAAGGTTCTAGACAAAAGAACCAGACATGATAAGGAAGTTGTTCCTTCACCACCGTAACCAGCTCAACCTTCCATTCCTAGAAGGAAGAGAAAACCCACTGTCAGGAAGTTGAAGCTTACTTCAAAAGAGGATGAAGAAGCTACAAATCTTGTAACAAGGGAAGTTAAGGGAAGAAAGGAAACAGATGCTGCTGTGAAAAAGGCACTGCAGCTGGCCAAAGATATTGAGATACCTGCTGAGGTTCTGGCCAAGGAATCCACAGTTGAAGCTGCTCAACTTGGATTGGAGCTTACAGATAACCTGCAGCAGATGATAGAAGCTGATGGTGTTTTGAAGACTGTTGAAGATGCTCAGGAGGAAGCTGTCTGTTCAGAAGTTGTTGCTTCAGAAGCTCCTAAAGGTAATACTGATTCTCACACTGCTGCTGATGAAATTATTATAGTAGAATCTAGTACATCTTCTGAAACTAGGACTAGTTCAGCCTCCCTCTCATCATCTTCATCCACATCATCTGATCCATATGATATACCACTAAGCAAAGTCTACACCACCCTCAACAAAGCTTTATCCCCATCACCATCAACCAAAACTTCTAAAAAGCCAGATTATGATACCTTTGTGTCAATGTATCCCTCTGTTGAAGAGAGGTTAATTGGTTTCAAACAAAGAAGAATTGATGCTTGCATTCATCTACATGTTGATCATCCCCTACAACCCACTATGATTGAGCCTATTCAATCTATTCCTGCTGATGCAGAGGGTGCTGATGATCACACATGGACAGATTTTGCTAATATTGATGTATCATCATCTAAACCTAACTCTCCAATACAAACAACTCAAAGATCTACAGAGACCTCTGAACCATCAATAATACAAAACCTAGTAAACCATTATTCAGGTGAACTACCTGAGTATGAGACCTGTAACACCCCATTTTTATTTAATTATTTTTAGTTGATGTTTGAGTATTTTTATATGATTTTATATGACTATATTTGACATATATGATTTAGATATGATTTTATGTGAAATATATGACTTGGTATGAATTGTGTGATATTTGGTGTGATGATAATTTATTATATGATTTATGGTGTTGTGTTTTATTTAAATAAATGTTGTTTGATTATTTTATTTATTTAATAAAAAGGTAGAGAATAGTATTATTTGGTTTAAAGGGAATTAAGTATAATTATGAGGAATAAGTGGGAGTTAAGGAAATAAGAGGGGGTTATAGTTTACAATAAAAAGAAAAGGAGAGTAAGAAAGAGTTTTACCAATTGAAAAAAAAGAGAGAAAGTGAGTTTTTGAGAGAAGAAGAGGAGAAAACCTAGAACCAAGAGAAGAGGCTAGAAGAAGAGAGAAGAACGCAACTTAATTCAGGAGTCATAATCTAAGGTAAGGGTGAGATTCCTTTAATAATATGTATATATAATTTTGATTGTTGATGAAATTGTGTTCTAGGTTTAGGGTTTAGAAAGTTTATGATAATTGATATGATGTGATGAATTGTGTTGTTTAATGCATGTTTCTGTGTTGTTTTGATTGTTATGTTGTATATAGAACCTGTAAACATTGTTCTCTATCAAATTTGGGATTTGAGTGAAAAATAGAGTTTTCCCGAGAGCTACCTTTGACAGCATACCCTGTTACATGTTGTTGCGTCTTTTGCATCGGTTTCTGTTTCGAACTAGCTTTCGGTGTAAACACGAAAGTTGTAGGTATGAATGTTATCTTTCTAATGCCGTTGGTCTGACGTCAAAATGATTTATAGAACTTGAGTTATGGTCAAATTACTAAACGTAGGTCACAGTGAATTTTTATGAATTTCAGCACAACTTTGTCCGAATTTGAAATGAAAACTGGTATTGATTGGTACATAATTGGTCTTAGGTGTAAACATGAAAGTTGTAGATAATTGAGTTAGCTTTCTAATGGAACTGGTTTGACTCGAAAATGTTTTGTAAATCTCGAGTTATGATAAAAATAGTCCAAGTAGGTCTTCAGAAAACTTTAAGAAAACTTAGCATAACTTATTCCAAGTTAGTCCAAAACCTATGGTTAGTTCCCAAACTTCAAACTTAAGTATGAGAGGTTAAATTGAAGTGTTTTATGAGTATTTAACTTATGACTTGTTTAATCAAATTTGATTTCCTTTTGAAAAATGTTTTCTTGATTTATTTAACCTGGTTTATGAAGCGAATATTATAAATGAAAGTGAAGCTATGTGAACGCATGTATATATAAATAAATATGATTATATATGCTATGTCGTTGATTTCCGTTGTTGATGCCGTTGAGTCGTGTTGTCTAAGTTGGGGAGTGTGTCATAAATATATTAGGCATAGTTGTTGTTGTCGTTGTCGTCGTTGTTGTTGTTGTTGGGTTGTATGCTGATATACACCATGAGTCTTCCATCACAGATGTCATTGCTGTTGTTGTTGTTGTTGGGTTGTATGCTGATATACACCACGAGTCTTTCATACTCATGCATCGTTGGGGGCTCATGCCCTGGAACGCCTTATCGTTCAACTGTTGAGGGCTCATGCCCTGGGATGCTTTAACCATCCAATCGTTGAGGGCTCATGCCCTGGAATGCTTTGTCATTCAAATGGTACCACATGCATATTGCATTAGTTGTTGTCGTCAGTGCATTGTCAGAGTCGTTGTTGGTGAGTCGTCGGAGTCGTAGAGGTTGTTGGTTGAGTTGTTGGTGTTGTAGTCAATGATGTTGTTGTATTCCAATTATGAATTGATGTAGAATGTTGTTACAATTGTTGGTGCCATGTGATATAAAAATGTGCTACAGATGCCATTTGTTGAGCTGTTGTTGTTTTAATTCAAATTGATGAATTATATATATATTATTGTTGTTTGTGAATCTCACCCCTTCTGTTGGAATTGCCGCCTTGTGGGCAAGTGCAGGTAATGGAGACTTGTAGGATGTCGGCTCAAGTGTCCTAGGGCTCTGATACGTAACGGGATGGGAAACGTTGTCTTGATTCTTTCATTCCTTTATGTATCGAATTTTTAAATAATGTTGTTGAACCTTAATTATGTTGGATATCATTTTATTGTCGAGGCCTTTGTGCCAAGATTTTGTTGAAGAAGATTTATTATGTTGAAAGAATTTTTCCGCTGCAATTATTTATGAGATTAAAGTTGTTGAAGTTAAATAGTTTTATTTTCTATTTAACAAATTTTGAAAAGTAGTGTGACATGCCCGTATTTGTTGAACTCTGATTATATATTCCTTATTAAACGTTGTTTTGGGAAACGGGGTGTTACAAGACCAACCAAGAAAAAGTCTCTGACATAGCCTCTGATGAAGTTATAACAAAAAGCCCACAACAACATGAACCTAACCTTGAAATGACCTCAACCACCAACATAGATTATGTTCCTGAACTAACTGTTCCTAAACAACCTGTTCCTGAACCGAGTGTCTCTGAACAAATCATAAACAGCCAATCATCAACAACCAACACCTTTGTTGAACCTGAAATTTTAGTAAATGACCAACCCTCATCATCCAACTTAGCCATTCAACCTTGTGCTCTTGCCAGAACAAATGTCTCTTCTGCACCCACCTTGTTTCTAGATTCTACTATTGTAGCAGATGTGTGTGAGAGAACATTTTTCAGGAGCTGAACAACTTAGTTCAAGCAAGGAACAATCTCATTAAGAGCAAGGAATGCTACAGACTTTATTCCAATATGAATACACCCAAGAGAGCTGAACATCAACTAGTTGTCAAAGGTTAATGTCAATCCAGTATCTGCAGAACCAGCCTTGCTGCAAAAGAATGTTGAATTGGAAAAGGAAAACAAGCAGCATAGAAAAGAAGTTCTTGAATAGAAGCTACTGCTGTTTGAGTACAAGTCATCAACAGAAGCTAAATTGGAAGAGGCCAAAGTTATAGAGGAGAAGCTGAACAAAAGCAATGAAGAATTCAAGCAAGAAATGAAGCAACAAGTTGAAGAAACACAAAGGATGATGAAACAAATGATGGAGATGTTCCAAAAACAAGCCCAACCTTAGTTGCATAACCCTAGCTTGTTTATTTCTGTTATTTTTATCTTTACATGTTTCTGCCTACATTTTTGTGCTTCTGAATTACTGCTTCTGACTAACTTCTATGTGCTTCTGAACAATGTTTATGCTTCTGAACTGCTTTTACGTTATGATATATGACTTATGATTACAGAATTTCTTGCTACGTTTTTCTCATCTCTTTCTTTTTGTCTTTATTTTATATCTTTTTGTTGATGACAAAAGGGGATTAGATGTATAGTATTTAAAGGCTCTAAGCCCCATTAATTTAATTTATTTTCAAACAATTTAAATTAATAAGACCATCTTCTTATCTCTTAGTCTATTAATGTGAGATTATTTTGAGTGTTATTGTGTTTTAATGATGAATTTAATTAACAAGAATAGAACTCAGGGGGAGCTTACAAACCTCACCTTATAGTACTATTGGACTCAGGGGGAGCTTACAAACCTCATACCCTAATAGTCAACTTGTTAATTAGATTAACAACAATTGAAGATTTTAAATACTAATGTTTGTCATCATCAAAAAGGGGGAGATTGTTGGAATAAAATGTGCTTAACACTACCTCTTTAGAGTTTTGATGATAACAAGGTATTAAAAATTGTCAATTGGATATGCTAATATTTGTTCAAGTGTACAAAACCATAGACAAAATTTGAGATCATCAATAGGTTCTGGAAGAACAAAAGAGAGCAAAAGAATCAACAAAAAGGAAGCTTAAAGCGTCTGAAGAGAACTGCTCCTGAAGTCAAAGTGCTCCTGAAGTGATGATGTCATCAGAAGCAAGTTCATCAGAAGCATCTCATCAGAAGCTGATGAACACCAGAAGCTGTAGTTCATCAGAAGATGCAAGACTTAAAGCTTCAAAGGTTGTTCAATGGATTTAATCTCGTCTAAGCATTGCAGAAGACCAGAAGAGTGAAGCAACGGCTAATTCAAATGAATTTGAAGGATTTGGATGCTTGTTCTTTGAAGAGCGTTGACAAAGTACAATTGTACGAAGTGTACACTCACTATCTCTACTACTTAGTTTTTGTCACTGCTACAATACAAGAATAACAGCTACGCCTGCAACAATGTTCCTACAGACTTGGAATGGATTTGAAATTGATCCTTCATAGGACAACATCCATATCAGGCAAAAGATCATTGGTGATTGATCAAAGCTTCACAACGTCTCTTTCACACCTCTATATAAGGGAGTAAAGACTTGGAGAATTGTAACAGACTCACAACAATTTAAAAGCGCCAAACCTCTGCTGAAATTGTTCTGCATCAAAATATTCACTTATAATTTCTTATCAAAGTTCATATCTTAGAAATTCTTGAGTCTTAAGAGTCTGTATCTGATTTGTATTGTGAACACCACTGATTGTATATCAAGTGTTCAATGTCAAACATTTTTCTTTGTAATTCTGCTTGATTAGAAGTGTCTTGCAGTTGTGCTTGAGCATAAAAGTCTCTTGATTGTGTTCAGGAGCATAGGAAGTCTCTTGCAGTTGTGCTTGAGCATTTGAAGCCTCTTGCTAGTTTTAGTAGTGAGCATTTGTAATCAGATATCATATTTTAGTGAACTCTCCTTGGAAGTTGAAGGGGGACATGACTACTTCCGGTTTGTGGAAGGAAACTGTATAATTGCTTTGTCTCTCTCTCTCTCTCTCTCTCTCTCTGTTTTTTATCCGCTGCATTTAGTATCTGAACATCACTTTAGAAGTTGTACTTTAACTGCTTCTGACCTGTGACTTCAGTAGGAGAAAAGAAGAAGAAAAAGCCAACACAGGTCTGCTTGAATTACTTCAAGCGACAATATCTCCTCAATAAGTAAAGTAATTGAACATTTTGATTTATTCTCATTGGATTTCAATTTCAATTAACATCATTGCATTGTTTTGATGCAATGGTTCATCATCTCTAAGCAATATTTCATATATTGTCAAACTGGCATCCTTGATATACTTCATCAGGTCTACTTAGATAAAGTCTAAGCGACAAAACTTCCACATTGAGAAAATATAACTCTCTGTATAGATTTATTTTACAGATCTACTTGAAAATGCTTCCAAGCGACAACACCCCCACATTGGGTAAAGATAAATCCAATTATCGATTATTATTCAAGTCTACTTGAATTATTTTCAAGTGACGACACCCCCACATTGGGAAAAATAAATCCACACATATAAATAAATCAAACATCATTGTATTATTTTAATACAATGGATAACCTACAATATTTCACCAATATTTTACAATGTATCTCAATATATATTGCATAAGTTTAGCAAGTTCCACAAAAATATATCAAGGTCTACTTAGATTATATCTAAGCGACAACAATTCTATTGCACTTGTTTCACGCATGCTTATTATATATGTATCTCCGTGAATTTTTCTATTTTTCTTCCAATAATATAATTAAATATTTCACAATCAAAATTTCTCAAATAAGTGTTCTCACATATCAACTTAGTTCACAATACATATACATATTCAAATTATTACAAAGATAGATAGCATGATGAACTCAAAAGCAAAAACTATAAGACACATAAATTATAGTGGACATCTCAACTCACATTCATATCTCACTATGCAAAACCAAAATTTATATTAAAGAGATAAAATATTTTCCAAGTTTATCATCAGGACCATACGTCAAACAAACTTAAATCAGTTATACGCATACTATACTATATAGCTAGTAATAACATGCATGGCCATAAGTGAATTTCTCCACAGTGAGTATACATCAATAAAATTTCTTCATATATAAATGAAACATTACTCAACATATTTATTCATGGGCTTGATATGCAACATATAAACAATTTACTGAAACATCAACCAACTAGATGAAAAGGATGAATAGAAACTAGTTCTTTCAATTCTCACAAAAATATTCAAATTAACAATTATCTCAAAACTCTACGCATTTTAAATTCATTGTGCTACAGTTCAAAGACTAGAAAAAAGAAAAGAGCTTAACTCTCATTTTGTTTGTTTACGTCAACCAAATTTATATATTAAAAAAATTGCTTAGTCATGCAAGAAGTGCAAGAACTGCAACTTACAAATGTGGATTTTGAACTGGATGCTAAGAAGGTTGTAGACTATTTCTATAGCGGCAACAACGATGTTTCAGAGTTTGGCGCAATAATAGAAGAATGCAAAAGATGCTGCAATTTATTTTTTGAAAACTCTAAGGTGGAGTTTAGTCGGAGACAAGCGAACGAGGTCGCTCATACTCTTGCTAGAGAGGCCTTATTCTTAGCTAGTCCCCATGTCTTTAATGATGTACCTCTTTGTATTTTGACATTGATAAATAATGAAAAGCTATAAGCTATTTACCCTCAAAAAAAAAAAAAAAAATTAACAGTAGCTAACAAATTGTGTGCATTATGAAGAAAAAGTAACTGCCTTGAATCAGTGCTCAAGAATAATTGGTTAAGAAAAAGCAATATTATTGCCACAATTCCACAATATCATAGATGATGGAATACACAAGTTGCATGAAATTAGTTCAGAAATTGATAGGTATAAGAAAATTGCGTACCTTAGTTTTTAATTTATCCAAATCCTCGGTCAAATTTTCGCTGAATAATATTCTATCGAAGGTTTGTATACAAGTTCAGCTTTACCTTATTTTTGGCTATTTCGTCTCCTTATTTGAAACCAATTGACGTACTTAATTTCAGCCAATCTATCATAAGTTTCTCCACTCACAGATGTCGCATAGCAGCTTGCAATGAAAACCCTAGTATCGGCAGCCATTAAACAATTAAAAAATCCTTAAGATTGTTGTAAAATTAGGCATAAATTATTTCTATAAATCATAATCAATATATAAATAAAATAATCAATAAAATAAAAACAAAAGAGATTTCAATGAAACTTATCTTTCTTGGTATTGTTGTCGAATTAGATCATCGACCACAACTCTATCAACATCTTTGAACACCAGATCAAACCTGCTACAGAATCAACTATCAAAATCTGTAGAACAAACAAGCAGTGAGGTAGTCTGAGACGTGCTGATTGCACTGTCCTTAAGGATTTTCCACGTAATTATACGCTAATCCCCCAAGATCTAACAAACTCTTCTCGATATATAATCGAGGAAACAGAACTGACAAAGAAGATTATTTTCAAAAAGATGTAACCCAGAGAACAACTATATGAAAATAGATTTTTGGTTAGTTTTGTATATATCACAAAGTATGAATGAGAGGAGCACTATTTTTTAAAGAAAAAAAAATCGTGAATATACTAATAGCCATGCTATATCAATACTGATCAAAAGTGGAAAAAACATTTTATGCTATTGAAGTGTATCATAACGTGTTTGTAAATGCCAAATCAAGCTGTTACAAATTAATGACCATTTGTTACAAATTAACACCATTAAACAAAATGGCACACGTTATGATAAGGCATTGACCAAGTAAACTTTAATTAACATGTGGGCTCGTCAGTATTGAATAAAAGATGAAAATTATAACTTTTGAAATATAATCGCTACAAGAAAATAAGCAAATTGCGACACCTCATTTGCGACCCCTACCTTGGAACTGCCTCAAAATGCATTTTTGCAACAGTTATTGCGGCTGTTTGGGTGAACCGTCGCAGCCTTTGTTTATCAAATTAATTAGAAGGCGCGTTGTATTTTCATTCCCCGCTTAACCCAATTTTCATTCCCCCCTTTTCACTTTCCCAAAACCCAAGCTGCTCACTCTTCATCTCTCTCACGTCCTCAATCTCTTCATCAGAAAACCCTAACCTCCAACACCCTATCTCACTCCATCTCACTCTCCATCTCTGTCACTCACTCAATTCTCTCACGAAACCTAACCTCCAACACCCAAAACCGGATTTCGCTGCTCACTCTCACTCTCCATCGGTGCTCACTCAATCGGTGCTCACTCAGTCGGATTTCGCTGTTCTCTCACTCTCCATCTCTCTCACTCACTCAATCTCTCACAAAACCTAACCTCCAACACCCAAATCCCCTAATAATCGGTGCTCACTCAATCGGATTTCGCTGTTCTCTCTCGTCGTTTTGAGGTCAGGATCGGTGAACCAGGTGAGGAATTTCTATTCTTATTTTAATTTCTTTTTGATACTTTCCTTGTTCTTAAATTTTGATAAGCAGTTTTGTGTTTTTTCACCCCTTTTTTGTTTTTCTTGTTTGGTTTTTTAATAGCTTATGGGTTTTGTTGAATTGACGTGAAATCAGTTTGTGGGAATGTTAAAAGTTGTGATTTTTTGTTGTGTCCCTTGTGTTGTGTGATTGGAGATTGTTTGAATTGTCTACTTTGTTAAGTTCGGTTGTACATTAGAAATGGTTAATAGGTTTGTTTGGCTTTGTTTCCATGATTGAGTTACTAGTCAATGTTTAGTGTTTGTTTATTCATTGGTTGAAAATTCGAATTCAATGTCCCTGTGTGTTTGTTTTCATTTTGGTACAGTTGTTTTGAATATACTGTCACTAGTGTTTCGGTTTTTTGAATGTTGAAACTACGTACTTTACCGAATGTTCAACCACTAGTGTTTCGGTTTTTTGAATGTTTAAACTAGGTACATTATCTTTTGTTTTAGTTAAGTTGATGTATATATGGATCAAACTACTTACTCTTGAATTATGTATATTTTTGCATTCTAAGTCTTTAGTAATATATTATTTTGAGATTGTCTTCAAATTCTAGAGAAAAAAATTTAAATCAGGCCATGTCATTTTCAAAAATAAATAAATATTTTTGACAATTTTTTTAAAAAAAAAAAAAACATTTGCGACTGTTCAAACAGTCGCAAAATAATAAATTCAAAATTTTAAATTAGACATTTGCAACAGTTAGGAACTGACGCAAGTTCCTTTTAAACCATGTGAAAACGCATATTTTGCGACAGTTGGGAACTGTCGCAGTACACTTTGCGGCAGTTGGAGTGACTGTTCGATGAAGGGTCGCAAATGACTGTTGCGAGCCCAACATTAACGGCTGTTGGTGAACCGTTGCAAATGTACATTTGCGACCCTTCTAACTGTCGCAATCACCAATTTTAAAAGTCGTAAAATGCGTTTTTTCTTGTAGTGAATAAATAGTATAAAAATACAACAATTAAATCTTGCATAACAAACATTTTTAGTGCTATTTGATATTCTAGAAACCAGACAAGATTTAAGAACAAGCATCTCAACTGGAATTCTACAATCAACATAATCTCGAATGTCTCTATGTCAGGTAACAAAACTAAAAAAGAAGTTGTAATCAATATGACTGAATCTGTGATAATGAAAACCTTCAAAGTTAACATTCATCCTCCCAAATCTCCTTTAATCAAAGAAGTAATATGACATCCTCCTATTAGAGTCGCTTATGAAGAGCTTTTTAGAGATTCAAATAGTGTTTATCTGGGTAGCTGTGCTCAAAACTTAGTTGAATTCTTCTTTTTATGTTGAGTTAATGGCTTCTACCATTGCTATTGAAATTGCCTCATCAATATGTTGGAACAATTTGTGGTTAGAGACAAACTCATAACTATTTTTTATTGCTTTTAAAAACAGATCTATGGTTCCTTAGAGCACAAAAAATAGATGGATAAGTTGTCTAGAATTGGTTAAAGGAATGACTTTTTTTGTTAGTCAAATTTATAGAGAATGGAACTTTTGTGCATATAGTTTAGCTAATTGGTTTAATCATGTATTCCTTTGTTTGATTCCATTCCCTTAAGTATTAAGCAAGAGTATACCAAAAATATGTTAGGGTTTCCTAACTTTAGATTTACTACTTTAGAAAAATGTGTTAACCTTGTTCCCTTTTCCTTATTTGTATTTATCTTTTGGTTAATGCATTTGCCTAATGCCCTATGCATTACTTAATAAAAATATATATAGTGTCACATTGTTTTAAATTGTTCAATTCAATGACTAAAATAAACACTTACAAATATATACACACACACACACACACACACACATAGTGTCACGTTGTTTTAAAATGTTCATTGTCCTAATGATTGTGTTTTGTCTGGAACTAATTATGAAGATAGCATTCATGTCTTATTAGAATGTCCAGGTGCGATGCAAGCAAGGCAGAAGGTTAACTTATGAGAAATTACTGATAGAACTCTCCGTCAAAACTATAACATGGACACTTTGATATTTTCCCTTCTTGACCAGCTGCCTTCTACGCAAAAAGAGTTGTTTGTGACGATCATGTGAAGCTTGTGGAAGCGTAGGAATTTAAAATTGTGGAAAAAACAAAATGAAACATGTATGCAGGTTGTTGAACGGGCTCGACACCTCTTAGATGATTGAAGAACCGCCCAAGAAGTCAAATCATATAAAGCTACTGACAATCATGCTCAAGCAAACAGTGTTATTCATGGCCATGTCATTGAGTGGACGAAGCCGACATTTGGTAGGTACAAATGTAATATTGATGCCTCTTTTTATGACTCTCTGAATATGGTAGGTATTGGCATATGTATCCGTGATGATCAGGGTGAGTTTGTTATGGCCAAGACAGATTGTTTCTATCCTCTTTCTGATGTTGATGTCGGCGAGGTTGTTGGAATCCACACGGCGCTACAATGGGTGGCTGATCTTCACTATCACCATGTTGATTTTGTTTTGGATTCCAAGTCTGTTGTTGAACGTTTTAATTCAAACCTAGTTGATAGTAGTGAACTAGGTTGTATTCAGGCTTGTAGGCAGTTGTTTGATTGTGATTTTCAGAACTCTCATGTCGAGTTCAATAGGAGGGAAAACAATGGGGTCGCTCATGAGTTAGCTAGGGTAGCCTCATCTCATGCTAGCTCCCACATTTATGATGATGTACTGTCATGTATCCGAGATTTCATAGCTAATGAAAAGCAATGAAATTTCTTTCCTAAAAACAAATAAAAATTGTTCAGTGACTAAAATGAACCCATACAACAACTATGTTTCTAAAAAATAAAACATCACTGTCTATTTTTTTTTTATGTTTGAAACTAATTTGGTAGCTTATTAGTTTATGTCAGTTTAACTTAGTTGATAGGAATATTGTATTATATATGCAGAGGTCAAATCTGAACCCGAGACACCCAACTTAGTTACATTAAGAGGTAAATTTATAACTACTAAACTACTTGAATAAAAACCGAAAATTTATTACTTGCGAAAAATTGTATTTAAATTCAAATTAAAAACTCTAAATTGTTGATAACATTATTTATGTTAAGGAAACATAACTTAATCTATATTATAATTGTGAAAAAGAAGTAACAAGAGAAGAACAACTAATATACATTATTAAAAATCCACTTGGGTTGGTTTAATGGTATTGACTTGAGATTTTTGAGTGTGCTCCTCTCAATGTCTCAAGTTCAAATTTCTCTAGTGGCAATTGTTGGAACAAAATGTGTTTAACATTACCCTTTGAGAGTTTTGATGATAACAAGGTATTAAAAATTGTCAATTGGATATGCTAATATTTGTTCAAGTGTACAGGACCATAGACAAAAAATGGAAGATCGTTATTAGGTTCTGGAAGAACAAAAGAGAGCAACGAAATCAACAAAAAGGAAGCTTAGAAGCGTCTGAAGAGAACTGCTCCTGAAGTCAAAGTGCTCCTGAAGACAGAGTGCTCCTGGGGTGATGACGTGTCATCAGAAGCTAGTTCATCAGAAGCTGAAGATCACCAGAAGTTGTAGTTCATCAAGAGATGCAAACTTAAAGCTTCAAAAGATGTTCAATTGATTATATGCAGAAGAGTGGAAAAGTGAAGCAACGGCTAATTCAAAAGGATTTGAAGGCATTGGATTCTTGTTCT
The DNA here is from genome assembly GCA_958299785.1 of Medicago lupulina. Classification (NCBI taxonomy): domain Eukaryota; kingdom Viridiplantae; phylum Streptophyta; class Magnoliopsida; order Fabales; family Fabaceae; genus Medicago; species Medicago lupulina. The sequence continues at coordinate 65,793,089 of OY283139.1, forward strand.
TTTGTAGAGCGTTGACAAAGTACAATTGTACGAAGTGTACAACCACTACCTCCACTACACGTAGTTTGTCCCTGCTACAAGACAAGGATAACAGCTGCGCCTGCAACAATGTTCCTACATACATGGAATACATTTGAAATTGATCCTTCATAGAACAACAACCGTATCAGGCAATGGATCATTGGTGATTGATCAAAGCTTCAAACGACTCTTTTTGGATGTGCTGGCAATTCATAACGTTCATCTCACACCTCTATATAAAGGAGTGAAGACTTGAAGAAACGTATCAGACTTACAACAATTTGAAAGCGCCAAAACTCTGTCAAATTTGTTCAGCATCCAAAAGTTCACTTAGAATTTCTTTTCAAAGTTCATATCTTAGAAATTCTAGAGTCTTAAGAGTCTGTATCTGATTTGAATTGTGAGCACCTATGCTTGTATATCAAGTGTTCAGTGTCAAACATTTTTCTTTGTAATTCTGTTTGATTAGAACTCTCTTGCGGTTGTGCTTGAACATTAGAAGTCTCTTGATTGTGTTCACGAGCATAGGAAGTCTCTTGCAGTTCTGCTTGAGCAATTTGAAGTCTCTTGCTAAGTTTAGCAGTGAGAATTTGTAATCAGATATCACATTTTAGTGAACTCTCCTTGGAAGTGCACGGGGGACAGGACTACTTCCGGTTTGTGGAAGGAACCTGTATAATTGCTTTGTCTCTTTCTTCCTTCTCTCCTATGCAGTTAATCATGGCATAATATTATATCAAATGGATGTCAAGAGTGCATTTCTTAATGGTGTCATAGAAGAAGAAGTGTATGTCAAGCAACCTCCTGGTTTTTAGGATCTTAAGCATCCTGACCATGTTTAGAAACTTAAGAAATCAGTATATGGCTTGAAGTAAGCTCCCAGAGCTTGGTATGATAGACTAAGTAATTTCTTGATTAAAAATGACTTTAAAAGAGGTCAAGTTGACACAACACTCTTTAGAAGGACTCTTGAGAAAGACATTCTTGTTGTGCAGATATATGTTGATGATATAATATTTGGTTCTACTAATTCATCTCTTTGCAAAGAATTTTCTAAGTTAATGCAGGATGAATTTGAAATGAGCATGATGGGAGAATTGAAATTATTCCTTGGTATTCAAATCAATCAATGTAAAGATGGAGTATATGTTCATCAAACAAAGAACACAAAGGAGCGTCTGAAGAAGTTCAAGCTAGAAGATTGTAAAGTGATGAACACTCCAATGCATCCAACCTGCACCTTAAGCAAAGAAGATACTGGATCAAAGGTAGATCAGAAGCTGTATAGAAGTATGATTGGTTCTCTGTTATACCTCACTGCATCTATTCTAGATATTTTATTTAGTGTATGCTTCTGTGCAAGATTCCAGTCAGATCCTAGAGAATCTCATTTAACAGCTGTTAAGAGAATCTTCAGATATCTGAAAGTAACAACTAATCTTGGACTCCTTTATAGAAAATCCCTAGATTATCAGTTGGTTGGATTCTGTGATGCTGACTATGCTGGTGACATGATGGAAAGAAAATCAACCAGTGACCACTGCCAGTTCCTGGGAGAGAATCTGATATCTTGGGCTAGCAAACGACAAGCAACTATTGCTATACAGAATACATTTCAGCTGCAAGTTGTTGTACACAACTACTCTGAATGAAACATCAGTTGGAAGAATATCAGATTATTGCTAACAGTATTCCTATCTTTTGTGATAATACTGCTGCTATTTGTTTATCAAAGAATACAATTCTACATTCAAGAGCCAAGCATATTGAAATCAAACACCATTTTATTATAGACTATGTTCAAAAAGGAATCTTGGGTATAAAATTCGTTGATACTGTACATTAGTGAGCTGATATATTCTTTAAACCTTTAATTGTTGAAAGATTTGATTTTATAAAGAAAAATTTGAGCATGCACTTTGTGTCTGATTGAAATTGCTTGCTCCTGAACTAGAAGTTAGGTTCCGAAGTCAGTTCAGAAGTTATGGTCCATTAGAAGCTCTTAACCTAGATTCTGAGGAAAATGTGCTTCTGAAGATGACATCAGCACTTTAACTTCAGTAGCTGGATTTTGTGCTTCTGAATAGCAGAGTTAGTGGAATTATTGGGCTTGCTTCTGGTACACTTGTCCCACTAACTAGACAGCGCATCTGAAGTTTGCTAACGTGTCTTATTTGTATTGGTGTGTAACTTAAGAGGGCTATGATGATGTTTATGCTTTGAATGTACTATTCTCGCGCCCCCAACTGTCATTAATGCTGTGTTTGTTTGTCCCCTATTGAAATTGCAATCGTTTTTAATCAAAATACTTAGACAAATCACGCACTACTCACTTCACTACCTACACTTTCTATTCTCAAACTACTCTTTGCGAAGTAAACTCATTCTTCCCCAAATCAAAAACTTAGAACCCTAAAAACTTTATCATCATCAATGGCATCCTCAAGCTCTGTTCCTGAATAAACAATACAAGAATCTACTCAAGGAACTTATACTCAACAAGAAGCTCCGGCTTATGAAATTAGAGGGAGAACAATGTCTCTAGAAGAATGGGAGCTAACTGTTCAAGTGGAGAAACCAGTTGATTTCGCATCTCTGCTACACCATGGTTGTGACATCAAAGGTTATTACTAGTCTCAGGATCTCATTCACTACTTCGACATGCTTAATGGTCCAACATATGAGAACCTGGTAAAGCACTTATGAGTAAGAGCCTCTGTTTATGATAAACATGTTGGAACAAAGGGTGTTTCACAATTATACCACTTAAGTTTTGATGATAACAAGGTATTAAAAATTATCAATTGGATATTGCTAAAAGTTTATTCAAGTGTACAGGACCATTAACAAAGATTTATGTACAAGAGGTTCTGATTGAATGAATTAAAGAGCAAAGGAAATTTAGACTGAAGCTTGAAGAACATCTGAATGTAAGCGCTCCTGGAAAATCAAAGTCAGAATGCGTCTGAAGAAAGAGCTCCTGAAGATGACATCATCAGAAGCAAATAGTTCTTCAGAGGCAGACTCATCAGAAGCAAATAGTCTTCAGAGGCAGACTCATCAGAAGCAAAGATTCTTCAGACACTGGAAAGCGTTGACAAAGTACAATGTATGAAAAGTACAACCACTATGCCTACGCCTGTCCCTGCAACCACCAACTCTGCATAGTGTCTTCTATACACGACAAGAATAACAGCAACTAAAGCAGAGACTTTTCCATATTTGCTAGAATGAATTTGAATTTGCTTTCATATAACAATCCTCAAATCAGGCAAAGGATCATTGGTGTCAAATCAGCTTCGGTAAAGAAAAAGTGATGAGCTGGCCAGTTTCCAACGTCTCTCAAATTCTCTATAAATAGAGCTGAAGACTTGAAGAACGGTGCCACAAGAACTACAACGAATACACGTGAACAAAACTATTCTCTCATACTCCAAGTCGCAAACATTGCTCATCAACAACTTAGATAATTCTTACAAAAGTTATATTTTAGAATTTCTAAGTTTCTAGAGAAAAACATAGTCTGTTCTGTTTCGTTTTGTTTTGTGAATACCTCTGATTGTATATCAAGTATTCAAAACTCTTTTCAATTCTCTGTAATTGTTTTGAAGTCTCTTGCTTGTGTGCTTGAGCATTTGAAGTCTCTTGCTTGTGTGCTTGAGCATTTGAAGTCTCCTTCTTGTGTGATTGAGCAAAGGAAGTCTCATACTTGTGTGTTTGAGCAACTTGTAATTTGATATTACATTTTAGTGGAACTCTCCTTGGAAGTGCAAGGGGGACAAGACTACTTCCGGATTGTGGAAGGAACCTGTATAAATTGCTTGTGTCTTCTTTCTTTCTTGCATTTGTTCTATATTCTGCTGCTAAGACTCTGAACTCTGATCAGACTCTGAACTCTATCAGGCTCTGTATCCTGAGAACATTGTTATTTTTCGTAAGAAAGAAACGTTTTTGAAAACACAATTCAACCCCCCCTTCTTGTGTTTTTCCCACCTTCAGTTGGTATCAGAGCTTCGGCTCTGTAGTTAGCACTTAACCGTGTTACAGTAAACGATCGGTGAAAAACATGTCTGGGGATGAAGCTTCTGCATCTGGTTCTGGTTTTAGTTCTGGAGCTGCTGTGCACTATTATTATAGCAACATCAACAAAAGTGAAAGATCTTCTAATCACAACAAACCTCCTATGTTTAATGGTGATCCTGAAATGTTCTCTTGGTGGAAAACCAAGATGTATAGTCACATCATGGGAATGGATGAAGAGTTGTGGGATGTTCTTGAAGATGGCGTTGGTGATCTGAGGTTAGATGAAGAAGGTGCTGCTCTTGATAGGAAAGCTCACACTCCTGAGCAGAAAAAGCTTTATAAGAAACATCATACGATCAGAGGCATTCTTGTGGCTGCCTTGCCTCATAAAGAATACTTAAAGATGAGTGACAAATCAACAGCAAAGGTTATGTTCACCTCATTGTGCTCACTTTATGAGGGTAACAAGAAAGTCAGAGAGGCCAAGGCTACTATGCTTGTTCATCAGTATGAGTTGTTCAGAATGAAGGAGGATGAAAACATTGAGACCATGTACTCAAGATTTCAGACTCTTGTTTCTGGACTTCAGATTCTGAAGAAAAGTTATGTAGCGTCTGATCACGTGAACAAGATTCTTAGAAGTTTACCTGCAAAGTGGAGACCGAAAGTGACAGCCATTGAGGAAGCTAAAGATTTAAACACCTTGAGTGTTGAAGATCTCATAAGGTCCTTGAAATGTCATGAAATAGGTCTTAACGAGCATGAACCTGTCAAGAAGCCCAAGTCCATCGCATTAAAGTCCAGAGGCAAGTCAAGTAAGGCTCTGAAAGCTTTGGAGTCTGAAGAAGAATCTACATCTGAAGATTCTGATGAAGACTCTGAGATTGTTCAAGAGATGGCTATGCTCACCAACAGATTACAATACCTCGCGAAGAAGAACAAGAAGTTTATGAACAGAGGTAGTAGTCACAAAAGCTCAAGAAAGGAAGATCAGAAAGGTTGCTTCAACTGCAAGAAGGTTGGACACTTCATTGCTGAATGTCCAGACTTGCAGAAAGAGAAATTCAAGGAAAAATCTAAGAAAGCATTTTTCAAGTCTAACAAATTCAAGAAGCAATTCAAGAAGAGCTTGATGGCAACTTGGGAACATCTGGATAATGAGTCTGAGTCTGACAAAGATGATGCTGAAGATGAAGCTAAAATAGCTCTGGCTTTGGTAGCTACTGCAAATAATGAAGAAGAATCATCTGATGCTGAGTCAAGTACAGATTCTAAAACTGAAACTGAGGTATACTCTAAACTCACTAGATCTGAACTAATTGATTCTCTCAAAGAACTTCTTTGTCATTATGAAAACCAATCCACTGAGTTGAGGAGAGTTAAGCAACGATACATTAAGCTGCTAAAACTCCATGAATCAACTAAGATGGAAATGGATGCTTTAAAACAAGAGAATAATGATTTGAAAACAATGACTAAGAAGGGTGATAATAAAACCTTGTCTGAGCAGGATGCTGCTCTTCAAGAGTTTATTAACACAGGAATTGATAGAACCAAAGTTGCATCCATGATTTATAGCATAAATCAGAACAACAAAAAGGGAATTGGTTTCACAGGAGGAAACTCTAGTGAAGTAATCCTGAAACCTTGTTCTGATAACATCAAAGAAGGTCTGAAAACTCATTTTGTGTCTGAATCTGAAAAATCTTCTCATTCAGAATCTAAGTCTTCAAATTCAAAGGAGTTGACTAAGTCAAAACCTAAGAATCATAAGACAAAGGTCACGAATGACTCTAAATCAAAAGCTCCAACGTTACAGATTCTGAAAAGATCAGAACCCATCAAACAGGTTCTGAAGAAAACAGAGTCTGAAACTCAAAAGCCTAGATTTCAGAGAAAGGAGGCTATTTTTACTAAGTCACATTCTAAGACTAAAGGTTCTGAACCCAAAGTCTGGAAGAAGACTGATAAAGAAAAATTCAGACAGAGTACACAAAAGAGATTCAGAACTTCTAGGACTAACCCAAGAGGACCCATGAAAGTATGGGTACCTAAGACACAAATTATTGATGCTGCAGATATGTCTAAAAGGAAATACAAAGCAGAAGTCCTGGTATCTGGACAGTGGCTGCTCGCGACATATGACGGGAGAAAAGTCTATGTTCCTAACCCTGACCATGAAAGAGGGAGGAACTGTGGGATTTGGAGGAAACCAAACTGGCAAAATCATTGGTACTAGAACAATTGGTAATTCCTCAGTCTCAATCAGTAATGTGTGGTTTGTAGATGGACTAAGGCATAACCTACTTAGCATAAGTCAATTTTGTGATAATGGTTATGACGTCTTGTTTAATAAGAACAACTGCATAGTAATCAACACTGATGACCAATCTGTAGTGTTTAAGGGAAAGAGAAAGAACAATGTTTATAAGATCAATTTTTCAGAACTGACTGATCAGAAGGTATTTTGCCACCTATCAGTGAGTGATAAGAAATGGTTGTGGCACAGAAGGTTGGGACATGCTAACTGGAGATTAATCTCTAAGCTTAGCAAGTTACAACTTGTCAAAGGCCTACCAGACATTGATTATCATTCAGATGCACTATGTGGTGCATGTCAGAAGGGAAAAATTGTTAAAACTTCTTTCAAATCTAAAGATATTGTTTCTACCTTCAGACCCTTAGAACTACTCCATATTGATTTATTTGGACCAGTCAGTACTGCATCCATATATGGAAGTAAATATGGATTGGTGATCGTTGATGATTACAGTAGATGGAGTTGGGTTAAGTTTCTCAAATCTAAAGATGATTCATATGATGTGTTCACAAAATTCTGTATTCAAGTCCAATCTGAAAAAGAACTTAAAATTCTAAAAGTCAGAAGTGATCATGGGAGAGAATTTGAAAATGAGCCATTTGAAATATTTTGTGAAAAATTTGGAATTGTCCATGAATTCTCTTCTCCTAGAACTCCACAGCAAAATGGAGTTGTAGAGAGAAAGAATAGGACTCTTCAAGAAATGGCAAGAACCATGATTCACGAAAACAATCTGGCAAAACATTTTTGGGCAGAAGCAGTGAACACAGCCTGTTATGTTCAGAACCGGATCTATATCAGACCCATACTGAACAAAACAGCATATGAACTCTTTAAAGGCAGGAAACCTAACATTTCTTACTTTCATCAGTTTGGATGTACTTGTTACATTCTGAACAATAAAGTCTATCTGACGAAATTTGATGCAAAAGCTCAAAAGGGAATCTTTCTAGGTTACTCTGAGAGATCTAAGGCATACAGACTGTATAACTTGGAAACACTCTGTGTTGAAGAGTCTATACATGTGAAGTTTGATGACAAAGAGCCTGGAAGTCAAATTCCAGAGCAGATTGAAAACAATGCAGGTTCAGAAGAGTCTGATGATTATTCAGAACCTGATCAGTCTTCAGAGACAAATGATATTTCAGAAGCTGTGACAGCTCCTGATGTCCAAATTGTTGAAGCTTCTGAAGAAAATCAAGATGATTCACATCAAGTTATCCAATCCAAAAATTCATTCAAGTATAAGTCTTCTCATCCTGAGGATCAGATCATTGGTAGCAAAGAAAGTCCCAGAAGAACTAGATCTCATTTCAGACCTGAAGAGTCTGCCTTGGGTCTGCTATCCATGATAGAACCTACAACAGTTGATGAAGCACTAGCTGATGATGGATGGATCTTAGCAATGCAAGATGAGCTTAATCAATTTAAAAGGAATGACGTATGGGATCTTGTATCTAAGCCTGAACACAAGAACATTATTGGAACTAAATGGGTGTTTAGGAACAAGTTGGATGAACAGGGAGAAGTAATCAGAAACAAAGCCAGACTTGTTACTCAAGGATACAGCCAACAAGAGGGCATTGATTACACTGAAACTTTTGCTCCAGTTGCAAGATTGGAAGCAATCAGGTTACTTCTTTCCTACGCAGTAAATCACAACATAACTTTGTATCAAATGGACGTTAAAAGTGCATTTCTCAATGGAGTCATATCTGAAGAAGTGTTTGTGAAACAACCACCTGGTTTTGAGGACTTAAAACATCCTGACCACGTTTATAAGCTAAAGAAATCTCTATACGGTCTGAAACAAGCTCCTAGAGCTTGGTATGACAGACTGAGTAATTTCTTGCTTAAAAACGATTTTAAAAGAGGACAGGTTGACACAACACTCTTCAAGAAGACACTTGAGAAAGACATTCTGATTGTACAAATTTATGTTGATGATATTATTTTCGGTTCAACTAATAGATCTCTTTGCAAGGAATTTTCTAAAATGATGCAGGAGGAATTTGAAATGAGCATGATGGGAGAACTGAAGTTCTTTCTAGGAATTCAGATCAATCAATGCAAAGAAGGAGTGTATGTTCATCAGTCCAAGTATACCAAAGAGCTTCTGAAAAAGTTTAAACTTGAAGACTGCAAGGAAATGAACACTCCAATGCATCCTACCTGCACTCTGAACAAAGAAGATCAAGGAGCCAAAGTTGATCAAAAGCTGTATCGAGGTATGATTGGTTCTCTGTTGTATCTCACTGCATCTAGACCTGATATTTTGTTCAGTGTTTGCTTGTGTGCAAGATTTCAATCAGATCCTAGAGAATCACATTTAACTGCGGTTAAAAGAATCTTTAGATATCTGAGAGGAACAACTAATCTTGGACTTCTCTATAAGAAATCCTCATATTATAAGCTAGTTGGATTCTGTGATGCTGACTATGCTAGTGACAGGATTGAAAGAAAATCAACCAGTGGAAACTGTCAGTTTCTTGGTGAAAATCTGATATCCTGGGCCAGTAAGAGACAAGCAACTATTGCTTTGTCAACAACAGAAGCAGAATACATCTCAGCTGCTAGTTGTTGCACACAACTGCTTTGGATGAAACATCAGTTAGAAGACTACCAAATAACTGAAAACTGTATTCCAATTTATTGTGATAACACAGCTGCTATTTGTTTGTCTAAAAATCCTATTCTTCATTCAAGAGCCAAACACATTGAAATCAAACATCATTTTATCAGAGACTATGTTCAAAAGGGAATATTAGATATTCAATTCATTGATACTGATCATCAATGGGCTGATATCTTTACAAAACCCTTAACTGTTGAAAGATTCAATTTTATAAAGAAAAATTTGAACATGCATTTTGTCTCTGAATGAAAAATCAGACTCTGAAAATTATCAGACGCTGAAGAAGTTTCAGACTCTCTCTGGAGACTCTGAAGAGACTCAGCCTCTGGAAAATTATTCAGACTCTGGAAAGGAATCTTTTTGACTCTGAAAGTACTGGGAAGTGGAAAGGTTAAAGTTATTTTTTGTAGGCTTCTGACACGTCTATCTGCATTGGGAAACAACACTTTTTAAGGGTAATGATGGTTTTTCTCTCTTAAATTTTTTCGCGCCCCTCAAGTCATTAATACGCATGTTTGGCTGTTACTTCTGAAATGTGAAGAGTTGTTTTTCAAATCACTATAAATACCAAACACACACTACTCACTCACTTTCCTACACTTTAAAGTTTTTAAGCAGTTTCGATTGAAAACAGTTTTTCTCTCTTCTCTCAACTTAGAAACCCTAAACCCCCAAACTTCATCTTCTCTAATGGCTACTTCTACTAGCGGTTCAAGCTCGCAATCAAAATACTCTATCAAACCGGTAACTGTACCGATTCCAATCGATTCGTTGGTTGTTCAAATCGAATCGCCGGTGGACTTCTCCTCTCTGAAAAGAAACAAAGTAGATATGGATGCTTTAATTTCTGCTCAGAAGATGGCTGGGTATTTTCAGATGCTCAACGGTCCAACTTATGTGAATCTGGTGAAAGAATTCTGGATTAGAGCTGAAGTTTTTGATGTTGATTCAGCAAAGGCACAAGAAAGGGAAGCTGTGTCAAGAAACCCTTCTTTGAAAGGCAAATCAAGAAAGGAAATGGGTCTTGAACCTTTTCACGGCCTTGAAATCAAGTCTGCTGTAATGGGTATCCCTGTATCCATCACGGAAGGGGTAATTGCTCAGGCATGCAGGATGCCTCTGGAAGGAAGGTTCCAATGGAACGTTAGAAGTAAAGATGCCATGTTGGACAGCTTTACAAATCTGCTGCTGAAGGGAAATCCTGCAACCAAGCTGGTTGAAATGGATATTGAGCACAGGGTGCTTCTAAAGATCATGAATGAGTGCTTCTTCCAGAAGGGAGGAGGTGCTGACCAACCAAATGTGGATCATAAACTGGTGCTGTATTTCTTGGCTGGATTTCAGCAAATAAATCTTCCAAGATATATCATGCATAATTTATGTTGGGCTATCAAGGAAACTTATAAGGAAAAAGAAGACAAGTCCCTTGTGTAAGACTTCTCTCTGAAATCTTCTACCAAGGAGGTGTACTGAAGACTCTGGAAACATTTAATCTTGTGTCAGACAGAGTGTTGGGTATCACTACTAGAAGGATGATCAATGGCACATCCCTCTGTAACACCCCGTTCCCAAATATGACATAATAATATGCAACAATTATCAGAGTTCAACAAACAACGGAGTATTACAACTACTTTTCAAAATTTCATTTAAATAGAATATAAAACTATTTAAAACATCAAGAAATTCCATCATATCAAATTTCTGCAGCGGAATATTTATTATAAAAATATCTCAAGTCATCTACATCAATCCTTGGCACAAAGGCCTCAACATAACAATATCCTCCAATAATGAAATCAATAACATAGTTCAACAAGTGATACATAAGGAATGAAGAATTAAATATGCAATATTCCCATCCCTCTACGCATCAGAGCCCTAGACACAGGAGCCATCAACCTACAAGCCTTCACTACCTGCACTTGCCCACAAGGCGGCAATTCCAGCAGAAGGGGTGAGTTCACAAATCAAAAGTAAATATACATATATATGAATCATCAAAGTAAATTGAAACAACAACAACAAACAGCAACATTATCAACATCATCTCAACTTTATAATTTAAATTCATCTTTGATTAATATCAGCAACAACAACAACAACAAACAGCAACATTATCAACATTATCATCTCAATATTATCATTTAAATTCATCTTAGATTAATATCAGCAACAACAACAACAACACTTGTGGCGACATCACACCAACAACAATCCCAAAAGGACAACTCACTCCTACACTAATGCAAGACTCCATCAACATCTAATGCATTATGCATGTGGTACCAACTACGCGCGTTGAATGCTAAGCATTCCAGGGCAATAAGCCCCCAACAGTTTAGATGGTTAAAGCATCCCAGGGCAATAAGCCCCCAACAGGTGAACGATAAAGCGTTCCAGGGCAATAAGCCCCCAACAGGTGAATGATAAACATTCCAGGGCAATAAGCCCCCAACAAAATGCATATGAGTATGAATGACTCTATGGTGTATATCAGCATACAACCCAACATCTTAATGGAGCATATCAGCATGCAACCAACAACAACAACAACTTAGGATACCCTCCCCAACTGGACAAGACCACTCAACTTCAACAAGGCGATTCAATTAGCAAAGTATCAATATTTGCACATAAACATACATAAATCCCATCATAATCATCTTCATAATATAGTTTTATCATCTAAACAATTCTTAATAAATCCAATAAACATCTTAGAAAGCTTAGGTTTGGGTTTGGAACATCTTAGAAAAATCACATTTTGGGTCGCACAGGACCCAGCTCGCTTAAGCGAGCAGCATCTCGCTTGAGCGAGTCAAATGACGAAAGTTGGGTTTTAGTTCGCTTGAAGCTCGCTTCTGGTTCGCTTAAGCGAACAAGTTAAATACACTATCCTGGGCGTATCTCGCTTAAGCGAGTGTTCATCTGGGCAGAAATTAACCTACGATTTCTAACTCCATTTTCATCCAAAAATCCCATTTTTAATCCCCCAATCACCCAAAATGGTTTAGGAACAATGTTTATGGGTTAAAGACACAACAAAACACCAGAACATATCATAACAACATTATTGACAACACAATTCAGCAAGAATGAGCAATTATCATATTTCTTAAACCTAGAACAACAATCACCAAATCCAATTTAATTTCATGGAAACACATACATATATATTACAATTGAAGAGTAAACCCACCCTTACCTTAATTCAGCAAATTTCTACAACAAATGGATGAATTTCCCTCTTCCTTGCTCTCCCCTTGTTCTTGGCTCTTTTCTCCCAAAACTCTGTTTGTTCTTTACTGTACGTACAAAATGTTTTCTTTCCTTACTGGTTTTCTCTTTTCTTTCTAACAAAACATAACCCCCCTTTTCTCTTTACTCCCTCACTTAATTCCTTTTAATTTTCATTAACCCCCTCCTAACTCTACTAATTCTAAATAACCATTATTCTCCTATTTTCAAAAATAATATTATTTCTTCTACTCCACTTAAATAATAAAAATCATTACTACTTCTTTATAATAAAATATATTAAAATAGCAAACACCAATAATTCACATAAATCAACATAAATAATTCTAAAGCACATAAAACACACACAAATCAACTAAAATAAATAAATAACAACTTAGGGCGTTACACCCTCTACAACATGAAGGCCATTAAGTCAATCCTCACTGATTCAAAGGATTTGAAGGAGTCTGAAGCCCCATGCCAGTTCATCAGAAACTTTCCTTCTATTCTCAAAGAAAACCATCCTGAAGCATTGTCTGCTTATCTAGCAGCTTTTGCTAAGGTGTTTGAAGAGGCCCAGAGGAAATCTGAAGTTGTTGTGGCCAGGAAGCAGAAGGCTGCTAATTCTGAAGCAACTAACTTTGGAACTGTAACTGCTCCAAAGAGGAAAAGAGGTAAAGCTGACTCAAATATTGAGGAAAGATTTCAACGAGCCCAGGAGGAAAAAGAAGCTGGTTTTGTTGAAGTTGTTAGACCACTCAAGAGGCTAGCAACAGGGGAGATTGTGATGCCTATGTATGAACCAACTCCTGAAGAAAAGAAGAGAAATGAGGAATACTATCAGAATCTCAAGAATGAGAAGAAGAGGCTGAAAGCTCAGTGCCGAATTGACAGAGACAAGGCTCTGGCAGCTATAGGCATTGACCATGATGAAGATCAACACCTTCAGTGCTGGAAGAAAGTGCTGTGAAGGAAGCCCAGAAGGTTCTAAAAGAGACTTCAGGAACTTCAGTAGCTGCTACTTCCGTTGTTGTTCCTCAAGTGGCTGTTTCGGAAGCTGCTGGACCTCCACCAGTAATCCGAACAAGTGTTTCTCTCCCAGACAAATTAGTCACAGGGATTACATTAGAAGTTGCTGCTTCAGAGGCTGCTGTCTCAGACGGCCCCAAAACGTCTAAGGTAACTCAGAGTCCAGTTCCCCCACCTTCTACTTCTCCTTCATCTTCTACAGACTCTGACTTAGACAACGCACCTCTAAGTCAGAAATTCAACATAACCAATCCTGTTCCTAAAGCCAAACGAACCCTCAGAACTAAAACATCTACTACAAAATCCAAACTCTCTCCTAAACCCAAACCTTTCAAAGAAGCTTCCGATGATGTTTATAAAACAATTTGGGAGTTATCTGAAAGGAGGATAGGTATCTGCAACAAGCTACCTGCCAACCATCCTTTTCAACCACACGTTATCAAACCACTAAACATGCTAGCTCCTGATGCTCCTATTCCATCCTCCTCAACCTCAAACCAAGGTAGTCCACAAGTTGTTGATTTAACAGCTACTGCTGAAGAGCACGTAGTCACTGAAAATCCAACTACTTCTGAACAACCTATCTCAGAGCCACCAACAAACAAACAACAACAACCAACCTCTTCCCCACTAAACCAATCTTCTGAACAGGATGATCTATCCAACCTTGAAAGCCATTATTCAGGAGAACTTCCTGAATACCAACAACAAAAGACCACTGACAACCAAACACCAGAACAGACCATTCCAGAATCTGTTATGGAGACTGTGGCTACAGAGTCTGTCCAAGTGACAGAATCTGAACCCACTGTGTCTGTTTCACCTTCTGAACCAACACAAAACCATACTTCTGATTCTGACCAACCCTCATCCTCCTCACCAATTCAAATGTCTGACCAACCTCCCATAAACATACTGGATTCTGAATACCTGGACGAGCGTCTGGTGCAAATTAATGATGAAATGCAGAATTTAGTGCTTCTAAGGAACACTCCATTTCTACCATTCATTTATCAAGACAGCTGGTCTAATCTCACGAACAGGGCATTGAATTTCATTGATGGTGTTGCTCAGAAGTGTTGTCATATTCAAGCTCGCGCCATGAAACGTCGGTTGCAAGAATTGTAACGCCCTAGTTTATATTTTACTATTTTTGGGTGTTTAGAATATTTTATTTGAATTTATAGATGATTATGTGATAATTGTGGTGTGTTTATTTGTTTTAAAATTATTTATGTGATATATGTTATTTAAGAAAATAGAAGAAATATTATTTATTTTAGAAAAAGGGGATTTAATTAGAATTATTAGAATTAAGGTGGGGGTTACATTTTAATTGTTGGAATTAAAGGGGTTAATGTGAATTAATGAATTTAAGGAAGGAGTTAATAGAAATTAAGTGGGGAAATCATATTTATTTAGAATTTATGGAGTTTTTGGGGGTTACATATTAATTATGAGATTAAAGGGGAGTTTAAGAGAAAAGGAGAGGTTATACTTTGGTTGGTAAAGGGAATAGAAAGTCAGTAAGGAAAGAAACACAATTGTACGTATCAGAGGAAAAACAAGAGTTTTGGGAGAAAAGAGAAGAACCAAGAGGGAAGTCTAGGAAGAGAGAACCTGTCCATTTTTGCTGTAGATTTTGCTGAATTAAGGTAAGGGTGGGTTTATGATTCAATTGCTAATGTATATATGTATGCTTTCATGAATTGAATTGAAAAATGGTGGTTTTGTTGGATTAGGGTTAAGAATATGAAAATGCCATGATTGATGAATTAGATGAATGATGATGAAATTATGTATGTTACATGAAAAATAATTATGCTTTGCTAAGCCTGAAGTTAACCTTGATGGTGTTGAGTGGTTGTGTCTAGTTGGGGAGGGTGTCTTAGTTGTTAGACACAGTCGTTGACGTCCTAAGTAGTTGTTGTTGTTGGTTGCATGCTGATATGCACCATTAGTTGTTGTAGGGTTGTATGCAGATATACACCATTGAGTCATTCATACTCATTTGCATCGTTGGGGGCTTATGCCCTGGAATGTTTATACATTCAACCGTTGAGGGCTTATGCCCTGGAATGCTAGTCATTCAACCTGTTGGGGGCTTATTGCCCTGGGATGCTTTAACCATCCAAATTGTTGGGGGCTTATGCCCTGGAATGCTTAGCATTCAACGCGCGTAGTTGGTACCACATATGCATTGCATCAGTTGTTGGAGTCTTGAATAATTGTTGTAGGTGTGAGTTGTCTTGTAGAGTTGTTGTTGGTGAGGGGTCGCCACAAGTGTTGTTGTTGTTGTTAATCAAAGATGAATCTAAATTATAATGTTGAGATGATATTGATGATGTTGTTGCTGGTTGTTATTATTTGTTGTTGTTTTCAATTTACTTGATGATTCATATATCTATATATTACTTTGATTTGTGAACTCACCCCTTCTGCTGGAATTGCCGCCTTGTGGGCAAGTGCAGGTAACGAAGGCTAGTTAGATGTAGGCTCTTGTGTCCTAGGCTCTAATACGTAACGGGATGGGGATTTTGATGTTTAATTCTTTCATTCCTTTATGTATCATTTTATTTGAAGGACATGTTGTTGGAGATTTTATTATTATGAAATAAATTGTAGTATGATGAGGCCTTTGTGCCAAGGATGATGACATAGTTGTTGAATTGATTATTAAATAAATATTCCGCTGCAGATGACATGAAAATATTTTGTTGGATTAAATAGTTTTATTTTCTATTTAAATAATTTTGAAAAGTAGACGTAATACTCCGTTGTATGTTGAACTCTGATGTTTTATATAATATTACGTTGTTTTGGGAAACGGGGTGTTACAAGAATCACACTCTTCTCCTCAACTCCAAAGCAAGCCTTTGTATCTGGCTAATGCTCCGTTCTACGCTGAATCTGAGTATGTAACAAGAGACTCCAAGGTCTTCAAGATGCTAAAGCAAAAGGTGCTGAAGCAGCAACAAGAAGCTAAGGCTAGGGAAGACTATCTTCTTCAGAGGCAATTGGCTCTAGAAGAAACTGTTCGGAAGCAGTCTGATGGCTCTTGTCCAACAGCAACAGCCCCAACCCAACCCTTAGTTGCACACCTTATTTTGTTTTTCTTGTTATATGCTTTAAATGCTTGTTCTAATTTCTTTGTATTCTTCTGATTATCTCTGATATACAAGCTTCTATTTCTTCACTTTTGTTCATTGCGTATTTTTTTAATGTTTTCTTTGTTCTTTTTAATTGATGACAAAAGGGGGAGTAATAGAAAGTATTTAACAGAATCTGAGCCCAAGAATGAAATAAAATTTAATTTTATTTGAGAACCCAATTTTATTTCATCTGCATTTTATGAAAGTATTGTTAAGCTTAAAAATGAACTTAATTAACCTGGATAGGACTTAGGGGGAGCTTACAAACCTCACCTTAAAGAATATCAGACTCAGAACCCCTTAAAGTCAACTTGTTAATTAAGTTAACAACAATTGATCTTTTTAAATACTTGTGTTTGTCATCATCAAAAAGGGGGAGATTGTTGGAACAAAGGGTGTTTCACAATTATACCACTTAAGTTTTGATGATAACAAGGTATTAAAAATTATCAATTGGATATTGCTAAAAGTTTATTCAAGTGTACAGGACCATTAACAAAGATTTATGTACAAGAGGTTCTGATTGAATGAATTAAAGAGCAAAGGAAATTTAGACTGAAGCTTGAAGAACATCTGAATGTAAGCGCTCCTGGAAAATCAAAGTCAGAATGCGTCTGAAGAAAGAGCTCCTGAAGATGACGTCATCAGAAGCAAATAGTCTTCAGAGGCAGACTCATCAGAAGCAAAGATTCTTCAGACACTGGAAAGCGTTGACAAAGTACAATGTACGAAAAGTACAACCACTATGCCTACGCCTGTCCCTGCAACCACCAACTCTTCACAGTGTCTTCTATACACGACAAGAATAACAGCAACTAAAGCAGAGACTTTTCCATATTTGCTGGAATGAATTTGAATTTGCTTTCATATAACAATCCTTAAATCAGGCAAAGGATCATTGGTGTCAAATCAGCTTCGGTAAAGAAAAAGTGATGAGCTGGCCAGTTTCCAACGTCTCTCAAATTCTCTATAAATAGAGCTGAAGACTTGAAGAACGGTGCCACAAGAACTACAACGAATACACGTGAACAAAACTATTCTCTCATACTCCAAGTCGCAAACATTGCTCATCAATAACTTAGATAATTCTTACAAAAGTTATATTTTAGAATTTCTAAGTTTCTAGAGAAAAACAGAGTCTGTTCTGTTTCGTTTTGTTTTTTGAATACCTCTGATTGTATATCAAGTATTCAAAACTCTTTTCAATTCTCTGTAATTGTTTTGAAGTCTCTTGCTTGTGTGCTTGAGCATTTGAAGTCTCTTGCTTGTGTGCTTGAGCATTTGAAGTCTCCTTCTTGTGTGATTGAGCAAATGAAGTCTCATACTTGTGTGTTTGAGCAACTTGTAATTTGATATTACATTTTAGTGGAACTCTCCTTGGAAGTGCAAGGGGGACAGGACTACTTCCGGATTGTGGAAGGAACCTGTATAAATTGCTTGTGTCTTCTTTCTTTCTTGCATTTGTTCTATATTCCGCTGCTAAGACTCTGAACTCTGATCAGACTCTGAACTCTATCAGACTCTGTATCCTGAGAACATTGTTATTTTTCGTAAGAAAGAAACGTTTTTGAAAACACAATTCAACCCCCCCTTCTTGTGTTTTTCCCACCTTCAAAACATGCTGCTAAGTTGGAAGAATCTGAGAAAATTCTGATTGATCCTACTGTGGAAGGAAAGACTAGAGAAAAAATGGGTTTGGAACCATTTGTTGCTACTGAAATAAGAGCGAGTATAATGGGTGTACCAGTCTTCATCAATCAGGAAATCATTGCCTATGTGATTTGAAGGGCCTCTAAAGGAAACTTCAAAGAAGGGTTGGACAACAACAAGAAGAGCCCTTGGAATGATATTGTTAATGAGCCCTTGGGAGATTGTTGGAACAAAATGTGTTTAACATTACCCTTTGAGAGTTTTGATGATAACAAGGTATTAAAAATTGTCAATTGGATATGCTAATATTTATTCAAGTGTAAAGGACCATAGACAAAAAATTGAAGATCGTTATTAGGTTCTGGAAGAACAAAAGAGAGTAAAGAAATCAACAAAAAGAAAGCTTAGAAGCGTCTGAAGAGAACTGCTCCTGAAGTCAAAGTGCTCCTGAAGACAGAGTGCTCCTGGAGTGATGACGTGTCATCAGAAGCTAGTTCATCAGAAGCTGAAGATCACCAGAAGCTGTAGTTCATCAAGAGATGCAAACTTAAAGCTTCAAAAGATGTTCAATTGATTATATGCAGAAGAGTGGAAAAGTGAAGCAACGGCTAATTCAAAAGGATTTGAAGGCATTGGATTCTTGTTCTTTTGTAGAGCGTTGACAAAGTACAATTGTACGAAGTGTACAACCACTACCTCCACTACACATAGTTTGTCCCTGCTACAAGACAAGGATAACAGCTGCGCCTGCAACAATGTTCCTACATACATGGAATACATTTGAAGTTGATCCTTCATAGGACAATAACCGTATCAGGCAATGGATCATTGGTGATTGATCAAAGCTTCAAACGACTCTTTTTGGATATGCTGGCAATTCATAACGTTCATCTCACACCTCTATATAAAGGAGTGAAGACTTGAAGAAACGTATCAGACTTACAACAATTTGAAAGCGCCAAAACTCTGTCAAATTTGTTCAGCATCCAAAATTTAACTTAGAATTTCTTTTCAAAGTTCATATCTTAGAAATTCTAGAGTCTTAAGAGTTTGTATCTGATTTGTATTGTGAGCACCTCTGATTGTATATCAAGTGTTCAGTGTCAAACATTTTTCTTTGTAATTCTGTTTGATTAGAAGTCTCTTGCAGTTGTGCTTGAGCATTAGAAGTCTCTTGATTGTGTTCAGGAGTATAGGACGTCTCTTGCAGTTGTGCTTGAGCAATTTGAAGTCTCTTGCTAAGTTTAGCAGTGAGCATTTGTAATCAGATATTACATTTTAGTGAACTCTCCTTGGAAGTACAAGGGGGACAGGACTACTTCCGGTTTGTGGAAGGAACCTGTATAATTGCTTTGTGTCTTTCTTCCTTCTCTCTCTCTGTTTTTATCCGCTGCAAGTTAGTTCTGAACATCACTTCAAAAGCTGTTGTTGAACTGCTTCTGATCAGTGTTTTTCAACCCCCCCCCTTCTTGTGTTTTTCTCACCTTCAATGGGATAGTTTAGCTTCTTAAAAAAAACACTATTAAAAAAAATTGAATCCTATCATATACGATATTTTTTTAAAGAATCGTATATGATATTTAGTGATGAAAATATTGAAATTAATATTATTTTTCTAAGAAGGAAAAAAACAATATTCATTCATTAAAATCGATATAATACATTATTCAACATTGCTAAAAATATGAAGGATGAATCTGCAAACTGACTCACAACATACAAGTTAATAAGCATAGAACGATAAAATGATTACAAATATGATAAAATTAAAGTGACCGGATACTCATTCTCCGGATATATAACATTGAAGCCCAAATTAATGATTGAATAGTTTATCTTTCAATAGGAATAAAATTAACACTGCAACGTCTAGAAGTCCTAGCTCAACTGGCAAATGCCGAAATTGCAAGGTCGGACGTCATGACCCAGGTTCAAACCCGGGACCTCACAGTTGTGTGTGAGTTTATTTTCAGTGGATTACCACTTCATCTAAGACCAAAACAAAACAAAAAAAACACTGCAACAAGACGAAAAATCAAACAAAGCAACAAAAGACGACGAACAACTCAATACCACACTCAGATGACAAAATGATGATAAAAAACTAGATCTATGTGAAAATCACTTATTTTGATTGAAATAGAGAGAAAAATAATAAGAAAGATGGTTTCGGGTCAAAAACTTGATAAACAAATACCTCTTCAATAAATAAAATAGAAAATAGAATAGAGAGCGTCGGTTTGTTGGAGAGGGAGTTAGAGATGGTAGAACAAAATTAATATTTAACTTTAATGTCTATAATATATAAATTTGGAATTTTATTGATAAATAAATTATATTTTGTTAAATAAATCTATAATAAAAATTATACAGGAATGAAAGATAAGCGAGTTACAAGTTATAATGTTAACTTTTTTTAGATTGTAAAATCAGGCAACGTTAAGCATGGGACAATTGCATCTTTTCCCATCTTAGGTCAATTTAACAAAAGCCATTGATTTAATATTAATAAATATCAATGGCTAGGATTCTTCTTGAATGTTTACTTGGAACTTGGTCGAATTTTTATTTAATTTACAAGAAAAAACAAGATCTTTTTTTCTTAAGATGAAAAATATCAATGACTCCACTTTCATCTTTCTAACTATTTATTTAAATCAATTAATTAAATAGATTTTTTGTTTTCAATTAATAGCACACAAAATCTGATATTTCTTCATCTATCAATTAGAAATCGCGTCTCCGTTCAAAGGGAAAAACCACTACAAGAATTCCTTATATTAGTGACCAATTGAAAATTATATTACTGACAGATTTAGACCCTCAGTAATTACTGGCGGTCTTAACCCTCAATAATATTACTGGCGGAATAAACCCTCAATAACTCAGTTAATTGCATTACTGACGGATAAATCTGTCAATACTGTAATTGACAAATCTGGCTTAGATTAGTGGCGGATTGTTTCCATCAATAATGATTCTGCATATGAGATTGAACTACTTAGATCCGCTAGTAACCCTTTATATCCACCACTAAACAATTAATTCAACTTATAATAAAAAAACAAAATAAGAAATCTAGAACAAGCATAAACAAGAACACGCATTTGGCTTTCTACCCAAAAAACACACATCTGGGTTTCCTTCATCTCATTTCGGAAGAAGGGTTTTTTGCTTCATCTCAATTGTTCCCTTCATCTCGTTTGCATTTCAATCGTTCAAACATCTCAGTCTTTCCTCTCTCACGTGCTCAATCATGCTCATGTTGAAGAAGGAGTAAAGGGCAGAAGAATGAAGGTTTGGAGCTTGGTGAAGCCACACACATCATCAAAATCTTGAGGGATCTCTACTAATTGAGGTGAGTTTCTCAAATTAGGTTTTAATTATAGCAAAAGGGAACTCGAATTAGCAATTAGGATCAAGGAAATTGACATGCAATAGAATGGAATTGAAACCCTAATTGATTTTCCCTTTTTGTTGTTGTGTTGTTACATGTGTGGATTTTGGTTAGCAATCACCTCATTGGAGTAGTTGGAAGCATTAAATTCAAATGGAAGTGATTGTAGAATTGGGGAAAACTTGAAGGGCATCAAAGTTCATCAAATTCTTATGAGTTCATAAACGATTGAGGTGGGATCCCTCTCCTAGACTTGAATTTAATTAGCTAGGCTTGAAATCTTTATGTGAGATTAATGGGTATTGCGATTAGTATGAGAAAATTAGGTTTTAAATAAAAAATTCTCATGTTAAATTAGCTTACTTGTGTAGCAGCAAGTTTTCATAACATATAAATGATGATTATGAGTTTGTGGCCATTATATAGGAGTTAATATTATTAGTAGTCATGCTGACCTTTTTACACACACAAATATTATTGTTGAGGATGCAAAGAGGTCTTAATAATGCAAGAAAATATGTATATCCTGCCATCACCAGAAGCTAAAAAAGAAAACAATTGGATGGAAACATGCTTAGTATACCATTAAATCTCATCATCATGTACTATCATAGTCAAAACAAAATAACATAACAAAGAACATTGGTAATGCCCTTTTTCTGTTATGTTGGTATTGTGGGAACATCGTTCCTCTGAGTATAAATATATATATATATTTATGAATGAACATCTGTATGTTAGAGATCTGCATATTAAATTTGAGGTAAAATGGAGTTCATTTGCTTTGGTAGAAAAATCTTTACCTTTAACAATAGCTTGGTAATCGTCAAATTTTGAACTTTTTGTTAATGCTTTTGTTATGAATATATTTGTGGACTGGATAAGTAATCTCTATGTTAGCGAAATGATTTCTAGAGTCCTAACCCATTGTTTTGTTTTGGATTGCTTTGTTCATTCTTTTTTGTTTTGTTTCGATGATTTTGAGCTTGTAGTTTTCAATTACGTATGTACTTGTTTTTTTAAGACTATTCGTATTAAGAATTGCGTTAATTATAAACTCTGAATAATGTGCATGTTTTTTAGTTCTAATGAATTGTCTTTGTTTGCTCTTCGACATTTCACATTGAAGCTTATCCTTGCTAAAATTGCGAGAGATATTCAGAAAGTTGAGCCAGAATGGAAGATCATTTTATTTAGATACTTCAATCCAATCGGGGCTCATGAAAGTGGTAAGCTCGGTGAAGATCCCAAGAGCATACCAATTAATCTCATGCCTTTTATACTGCAAGTAGCTGCTGGAAAATTACTTAATCTCAATGTACAAGTCATACATATACTGCAATATTTTCTTTACACCATCATATAACAGTGACATGGTTTATGCATTTACGGAGGTCAGGAGAGGATACATAGGTTTTTGCTTCTACAGAGAAAGCTGAGAAAGAACATGGTTGGAAGTAAGTACTTGTGTCTCTAATTTTTTTTCTTTGAAACATCCTTTTCCAGAGAAAACCTCATTGGATGTAGTTATCACAAGACCAATGAGAATCTTTCTTTGACTTATATATGGTAATCAACTCTGCTTTCATATTTGTTCTTGTAGGGAAGGTTTATAATTTAAAGTACGTACTTGTGGGTGTCTTTTACTCTTTATGTTTATCCAATTAATAATGAGGGATAGAACTTTAATGTTTTAGAATGTTAGAAATTATAGTGATAAATACTCTACCTAAACTTGTGTGGTGTGTGTTTGATCATTAAAGTTGTAATTGTGATGGCTGCGCTGTTGTTTGGGTTTAGGCACAGGTGGTTCAGGGTGCTGCAGCGCAGTAGGGGCTGTTTGACAGTAGCCTTACTCGTTGTTGTCTGGTTGCTTCGGTTTCTGTCTTGGCAGCTGTGCGGTTTTGGTGAACTGGCTAGGAGGTTTTGGTAGTGTTCATGCTGGTTCAATTGGCAGTGTAGTGGTGTTTCTCCTGTTCTGTTTTGGAACTAGGACTTTTAGGAGGTTTTTTATCGAGTGGTGTTGTGTCTGTTATTTCGGCACATTTTTGTACTATTTTTCCTCCTTGCGGGTTAAGTGCAACTTGCGCTAGCCTAACCTAATAATATTTGCTTATTATAAAAAAATAAAATTAATTGTAGCTTCTGTAACTTTTAAAAGTCCTGATAGATGGGAACAGAAGTCATGTAATCACCTCATCCAATTTTTGTTAGTTTCCGATTATGTTTCTAGCCAATGGTTCTTTTAGATAGTTTTTATTTTAGGTTGCTATTCACCTTGTGCACAACTATGGTTACATGAATAGTTGGTTTTGTAGTATAACTTACTTATATTTAATTTTGAATATATGTGCAGACCACCATGAGAGCTTTTGTTGAAGCTTTTCAAATGCAGCAAGATAATTATGTGGAAACTTTAAGAATTATATAGATGATGCTTTGCAAGAAAATTCCCAAAATACGGGCAGCAGAGGAAATATAGGAGCAGATACCATCACGAGAGAGATCAAGATCGAATTTGCTTAAATATTATGATAATTAGTTTATTCTGTTAATTTTCTAGATTGTACGAATATTATTGAAATATTATTGATTTTGTACAAAAATTATTTATGGATTGTACAAATATTATGATGATACGTTGTTTAATTAATTTGTGTCTTATTAAATTTAAATTTCATTTTTTTAATTTATCTGTGTTTAATTAACTTTATTTATTTAATTAAAATAAAAAAAGTGGCAAGGGATTTAAAAAATGAGTGAAGCACATTACTGGCGGAAATTTTCGTCAGTAATGCATATATGTCTAAACATTACTGAGGGATTATTCTGCCAGTAATAATGTGACAAATCTGATAAAAACATTACTGAGGGATTATTCCGCCAGTAATTACTGACGGACTTTTCTATAAGTTATTACTGAGGGAATTAATCCCTCAGTAATGTTTTGTCATAACTGTTTCACCAATACTGAGGGATAATTCTGCGAGTAACATTCCTGACGCCAGTATTACTGAGGGATACGAATCTGTCAGTAATGTGTACTACTGAGGGATATTTTACATTACTGAGGGTTAATTTCCCTCAATAAAAGCCAAAATTCTTGTAATGAACATCATAACCTGAAAACGAATTAATCGGATTTGTGAATTGGATTGTGGTGTATTTGATGAACCTGGAATGGATTCAGAAAACGTTTAAAGATTGGAACACAGTTAAGATGAATCATAAAAGTTTTTGTGTTTGGGTTGATGATGTTTCTATGGAGATTTGGATTTTGGAGAAGATGAAGATTTTGGAGATATTGATCTGCTTGCAGAAAGAAATTACAGTGAAGATTTGATAGATGAAAAGTTGCAGAAAATGGAGATTTGGATTTTGGAGAAGACCAAGCGATGAATAGGTTTGGGGGATAGACTAAGTGAGGCACATGGGTTCTTTAAATAAGATTTTTTAATCACACCCATTTATTTTTTATCTAATGGTTAATAATTATTCTCATCATTCTCATATAAGATATTCATTTTCATAGTATACATCCTCATATATATATATATATATATATATATATATATATATATATATATATATATATATATATATATATATATATATAATCTATTCAACTTTTCTTGATAACGTAAAGATTATTTTCTATAAAATTAATTTCGAGCATATTATTAAGGCACATCCACACAAAAAATATATATTACATTTGTCCTTAAATATAAGACCATCTTGAGTTTTTTCTTTGTTCTTTTTTATAAGACTCGTTTAAAAAAATCCTAATGCATTAAAATAATAAGGACCAAAACAAATTATTATTTTTATTTAATAGGGACTAAAATTGCATGCTCATGTTTTTTACAGGACCAAAACATGTCACTTTTTTTTTATGAATATAGTAATTTCGAAGGGATTAATTTTACATACAAACTAAATTTAATTCTATATATTAATGCAGTAAATATATGTCATATTTTTTTTTAGCCCAGATCCGATCATGTCTTTGTTTTCATATTAAAAAAAAGGGCATTATAGATTTTTAAACGGGAGATTAACAGGTAAAGAAATAAGTAAATTAGTTTGGGTCAAATTATAATTGATAGGGCTATAAATTGAAATGTAAAAAACAAGGTGTACAACTAAGCAAGTAAAACAAAATTGATCTAAGATGGGAAATTTAGCAATTGCCCCATCCTAAAACTTGCCGTAAAATCAATCATTTTAAAACAACATTTATCGATTTAGGTGATACAACATTGAAATACATGATTTTTTAAACTCTTTATAAAACAACATTTATCGATCTAGGTGATACAACATTGAAATGCATGATTTTTTAAACTTTTTTTTTTTTTTTTGGTTCAAGATTTTTTAAACTCTTTATTGTATAGATCCACGATTTCTAATTCTATCAAGTCAAAAATATCAACCTCAAATTATATTCATTGTCATAACACCCAAACGGTATTCTATATTTGAGGATAACTTGTCTTTTCTAACTTACTTGACTAATTCCTTTCAAAAAAAACTTGACTAATTCACTATTATATAGCTGTCTTAACTGAGTAATATCCCATGATACCCACATTGTGTGGTGTGTGTTTGGTCCTTTTTCAATGTCTTTAAACTTTTTTACTGTCTCTTGGTCTAATAATGACGTTATAACTTTACGAAAATTCTATTGTAAATTTTGATTATATTTCAAAAGTTTTAAATATTTTTTTTCCATATTTTCAATTGAGAAATATTGAAAAATATTTTAATAGAAAATTATTATTCTATTGTTATTAACTCTATTGTTTGACTTGGTTTTGTAACATATTATTAACTTCATATTTTGTAACCGTCATTCCATTGATATCTCTTGAACATGGCTATTATTAAGGCTTATTTCTTGGTTTTACAAAAGGACCATGTTTGGTTGATCAGACATGTGCAGAAGCAAAGATGCTACACCTTTTCATTTTGCTTTTCCTCAATGTTCAAAACAAAACCAATTGTGTACACTATCAAACCACCAATAGTATCTTACTCTCGTTCCGATACCATGGAGTTCTTGGGTAACATCATTCCAGTGTTTTAACAGATTCGAGTTGTTCTGTCTCCTCTGATATGATTCATATCAGGGAAGAACCTGTTGTATCCTAGGAGGATATGCGCTTATGAGACAGATAAATCCTTAAGGACAGTGACTCTGTCACGCCTCAGGTTAGCCACCGGTTTACTATTGTGTAGGTGTTATGTGATGTATTGATGGATGATGTTGATAAAACTATGTCAGCGGTCAAGTCATACAACAAAATTAAGCACATATAAGTTTACTTGATATCCCTATTGTTTATTCTCTTTAATATTTAATTGATGGTTTTATTTATACGATGATTTTTATTTATAGAGATAATTTATATGACTAATTATACAACAATCTTAAGGATTTATTTATAGAATTTTAGTGCCCTAATTTGCTTATCAATTACAACGATTTGCACAAACAGTGTCAAAGAAGAACAGGTAGATACTCGCCATTTTCTAGAGATGTAAATGAGGCAAAAGATTAATATAAGGAGCCAAAGCGAAATTCATAAGAGGTAAAATTTGGCCGGTAGCTATTTTCTGAGTCAAGGAAAAATCCAGGTTATGGTTTTCATCACTTAGCCTTGAGTTTATATTATTTTTTCATGCAATTCCTTTTCGCTGATGATTATCTTTACATGCTGCATTGAGTCATCAAAATAGAGAATATTGATTATATGATTTTTGTGAATCAAGTCAGACAGAAACTTGAGAAATTAATTAGCATTTTAGAGTGCTTTAAAATATTAGATTAGTTATCCTCTGATGCTTCTAGTAATCTAGTTATCAAGTTGCTGCTATTAGTTTTGGGTGATTTGCTATGAAATTGCATTTTAGAATTTGATTCTAAATATGGACATGTCTGTATCAATTTTAATTCTGTAATCTACTTTGAACTTGTTTCCTTGATTTGTTAAACTATTAGTTGAAGCAAAATATGTTCATGTGATAGTTAGGGTAACATAATCGGTTAAAAGTATTTTATTGTTGTGGGTTGATCATACTAGGATATATGAGATATCATTTTTTATATGCTTTTGTGAATAAAGATGAAATATCTTGTTGCCCTCTATATATGTAATTTTAAGGTCAACGGTGCATGACTCATTTGTATGTGTGCATTGTTATATTTTTGCATATAAGTTATTTACGTTTATAAACTGCATATATATGAGAACTGTCATTTATAAGATACTTATATCAAACTTGTACTTTTGGGAGTGTGTTATACCATGAGTCATTATCGAAAAATGTATTGGCACATGATATTTTTGAGAAGTTCTTGAAATGTATATGATTGTATTTGAAAGTGAAATGATACTCTAACTAAATCATCTTGTGTTGGATTGAACTTTCCTTTATTCTTTTTATATTTCATGTATTTCATTTGTGAAATCTTTAGGTTATTTAACTATCTGTTATGCCGAGACTTTTTTAAAGGATAAAGTGACATCTAGATTGATGTGAATGGAATAATAGGATCAAGTTTGGTTCTTATACTTGATAGAAGAAAATTGAAGAAATATTGTATTGATAAAATTTTGAAAAATATAGTATGGGTTATCCATTGTATTAGGACAAGACAATGATGATGTTTAATGAAATTTGTTTATGAGATCTATTTTTCGTTATTGAACGGTTGTCACTTTAAAAAATTATTCAAGTAAACCTGTATAATATAAATTCACAGAGTTATATTTTTTCAATGTGGGGGTTTGTCGCTTAGTATTTATCTAAGTAGACCTGATGAAGTATATTATGGAAATTAGTCTGATAATGTATAAGATATGGTTTACATAATGGATAAACCTTTGTATTAAAATAATACAAAGATGTCAAATAGATATGAATCTAATGAGAATAAATCTATAAGTAGATTTATCTTATTGATGAACATGTTGTCGCTCAATAGACAACGACTTATATTAGTCTATTGTGTAATCCGAGTTTATCTTTATAAACTTGATGAAATATGAGGTTAATTGACTTAGAGACGTCTTAGTCAATATTTGTGAATTAAGCGGATCCGTATATAAAACCCCTTGGGAAGAAATTTAGGAAAATGAGACTGCCACTCGAAAACGACAAGTAATGGGAACCCAACCTTTGTGATTGGAGATCCCATGAAGGAGGTTCAATGGGTAAAAACAAGTTACTTGCTAGTTCTGTTAGCACGAAAATATTTTTTGTCTCTTTCCTATAGTGTATGATAATGCATATGAGAAGTGCTAAATAATATAAAATTGATGGGTAAGCTTTAAAAGCTTTTAATGATTACCATAAGCCCTTATGGGTAGTGTTTGATTGTAGCATACACTAGATGGAATCACCTATATGAGTGTCAAGTGGGGCCGCTTGCATGAGACCGTGGCGGGTCTCTAGAGCACTCATGAATACCAGGCACGCGCATGGCCTATTAGCGCACAACCGCGTAACAGCAAGAATTGTGGGGGTGTAATGTGATTGTGAGACCTCTTGCATACAATAAGTGTCTTGGGTTCCATAGCTTGCTAAACCAATTCACTGTGTGTTAAGTTTCATTAGTCTAGGACGGGTTCCATAGCTTGCTACACCGTTCCGATGCATTACATCTACGATGTTTACCCAGGAAAACTCGTTTTAACATTTTATTTTAACTTTTGAAATATGTGGGGGATTGTTGTAAATTTTGATTATATTTCAAAAGTTTCAAATATTTTTTGTCCCATATTTTCAATTGAGAAATATTGAAAAATATTTTAATAGAAAATTATTATCATATTGTTATTAACTCTATTGTTTGACTTGGTTTTGTAACATATTATTAACTCCATATCTTGTAACCGTCATTCCATTGATATCTCTTGAACATGGCTATTATTAAGGCTTATTTCTTGGTTTTACAAAAGGACCATGTTTGGTTGATCAGACATGTACAGAAGCAAAGATGCTACACCTTTTCATTTTGCTTTTCCTCAATGTTCAAAACAAAACCAATTTTGTACACTATCAAACCACAAATAGTATCTTACTCTCCTTCCGATACCATGGAGTTCTTGGGTAACATCATTCCAGTGTTTTAACAGATTCGAGTTGTTCTGTCTCTTCTGATATGATTCATATCAGGGAAGAACATGTTGTATTCTGGGAGGATATGCGCTTATGAGGCGGATAAATCCTTAAGAACAGTGACTCTGTCACGCCTCAGGTTACCCACCGGTTTACTATTGTGTAGGTGTCATGTGATGTATTGATGGATGATGTTGATAAAAGTATGTCAGCGGTCAAGTCATACAACAAAATTAAGCACATATAAGTTTACTTGATATCTCTATTGTTTATTCTCTTTAATATTTGATTGATGATTTTATTTATACGATGATTTTTATTTATAGAGATAATTTATATGACTAATTATACAACAAATCCAAGCTCTAGGATTGAGTTCCTTGATTGAACTTCCACGTTATAAGGACATGTACTTCAAAAAGGAGGAATCAAGAAACATATATTGACTTTGAAATTATGAAAACAAATTGTGGTCATTATCCAATTTATAAGAATTAATTTCATCATATAATCTATGTCTTGTACAAAGGTGTTGAGAAGCCGTATAATTGCCTTGTGCTAACAAAATGAAAGAAAGAGGCAATAATTTGCATATCAAATCTTATAATGAAAATTGGGACCATTTAAAAACATAAGTAGTTGAATTGAGAGGAAGCTTTCACACATAAGGCCATGCGATTGAGATGGGGATGACCATATGAATTTAATTTAGTTACTATGACAGATTTCATGTTCTCATCACCAAGAGAAATTTTGCTAAGTTGGTGCAGTAGCTATATTTCATCTCACAACCTTACCCCACCACATTTTTTCTAGACATGATTAGAACACGTAGATACACTAACATTAATTGACCACGTGTCAGGAAAAAATTATTTCATGTTTTGGGGCAGCACAACCACATTTGTTAGCTTCGTTTATTCAGCATCAATCTTTCATCTTACTACATTTTTGTCTTGTTGTGTTAACTTATTTGGATTTGTATTCTATAGGTTACCTAGTGTCCTCAACCTACTCGAGGTGTGCCATTTTGTGTTTTTTTACGTAAACACCATAGGTATAAATTAAAAGGGATCACTTGCGCCTTGGCTTGTTATGCCATGCTGGCGGGTGGTGTGAAAATATATCAAACATTCCTAATAACACATGGAAAAACCAAAAATACCCTTAGTGGTAGTTAACTACTGTTTGACAAACCGATAACAGTTAACTGCCGTTGAGGCCAGTGGTAGTTAACTGCCGTTGTTTTCCCACCCCCCAAAACCAGAAAACCCCTAACTCCTATTCACTAATCACCTTACCTCACCATTATCATACCTCAAAAAATCACCATATCAAAAATTTTGTGTCAAAATCTTGTTTCCAAATCATTGCTGATGGATTGCTATGACGTTACTATGCACAATATACATCAAAAAACATGTATTGTAACGTTAAACTCGTTTACATTTTATTGATTTTGCAGTTTTTTTTTTGTTCTGACATGCGCGTTAGCGGAAGTTAACTACCGCTGGGAGTCAGTGGTTGTTAACTGCCGCTGGATACTTAGACAAAAAATTCAAACTTTTTAAAACTTTTTTTTTTTGTTTGTTTATGTTCTTATATGATATTAGATGTTTATTTTCTTGTTAAAAAAAAATACATGTTAATTTTAGTAAAAAAAATTATTTATAGATATGGTTAAGAATGCAGGTGATGATGCGGGTGATCGAAAACCTAGTGTTGTTTATTCCATTAAGGTTGAAGCTCACGTTAAAGTCGAAGCTTCCGTGAAGGTTGAAGCTTCTGTTAAAGTTGAGGCTTCAAGCATCACTTCTGGGGTGTGTGTGTGTGTGTGTGTGACAACGAAGTGGACACAGATCATTTCTTTTCCACCCGAGATGCATGGAAAGATAAAGACGAATTGTTCGGTTGGGTTCGTCGAGAAGCAAATAGTGTTGGATTTACGGTTATCATTAGAAGATCTTGTGAAGGTAGAAATGCTATGTTGGAGTTGGTTTGTGAAAGGAGCAGCGAGCACAAAGTACCAAAGAGAAAAGTGAAGCATGATGCAACGAGATCAAGAAAATGCAGGTGTTTGTTCAAGCTACGTGGATATGCCGTCAGGAAAGACAATGCTTGGAGATTGGCTATTCTTAATGGTGTTCACAACCATGAGATGGTGTCGTATTTAGCAGGGCACCTTCTTGCGTGAAGATTAATGGAGGACGACAAGAAGATTGTACATGACTTGACAAAGAGTTCGGTGAAATCAAAAAATATTTTGAAAATTTTTTAAGAAGAAAAGACATGAGTCCATGAAAAACATCAAGCAAGTCTACAACGAACGTCATAAATTCAAAAAGGTAAAAAGGGGTGATTTGACGGAGATGCAATTTCTAATCTCGAAGTTGGAAGAGAAAGGATATGTTTATTTCATAAGATAAAAATGTGAAGGTCAAACTCTTCAAGACATATTTTGGACTCATCCAACTTTGGTAAAGTTGTTTAACGATTTTTCGACTGTTTTGATAATGGTTTCCACGTACAAAACCAACGTGTACATGATGCCATTGTTTGAAATAGTTGGAGTCACCTCAACCTATTTGACATATTCGGTTGATTTTGCATTTATGGCGTCGGAGAAGGAGCATAACTTTACTTGGGCTTTACAAGCGTTGCTTAAACTTTTAATCCAAATAGTGATATGCCTAAGGTGGTAGTGACCGATATGGACACGGGTATGATGAAAGCGTAGGAAATGTTCTCCCGGATAGTAGTACATTACTTTGTTATTTCCATGTTGGGAAAAATGTTAGAGCAAAAATCATCACCGATTGTAAAGTAAAACAAAAGGTTGTCATAGTGGATGGGGAAAAGAAGCTTGTCGACGAGATGGAGCATAGGAAAATAGTTGATACCATATTTCATGCATGGGAAAAATTGGTTGAAGTCTCCTACTCAATAGTTGTATGCAAGCAATCTAATGGAATTGCAAGATGCTTGTAAGAATTATCCAAAGTTTCTTCACTATGTTCAAACTACCATTTTGGACATTGTGAAGGACAAAATAGTGAGGGCATGGACAGACCTTATGTTACATCTTGGGTGCAGGACGACGAACAGAGTTGAAGGAGCTCATGGTAGAGTGAAGGAATATTTGTCCACCTCCAAAGGTGATTTGGGCACTTGTTGGGAAAAAATAGATGAGATGTTGGCAATCCAATTTGGGAGATACAGTCGTCATTTGGTAGGAGCATTACGGTGTTGGAACATAGATACAAATATGTCTTTTTGTACTCCGGGTTGGGGGGTAACATGTCTAGACAAGCCATGAACTTTATTTTTTTGGAAGAGGTGCGTGCTAGGAAAACATTGTGCATGGACAAGAAAACTTGAGGTTGTGTTCAAAGGACGTCGTAGGGCCTACCTTGTGCATGCTTCATTGCTATGAAAATCCGTCACAACAAGCCCATTCGATTGGATGAGATAGACCCGCATTGACATAAGTTATATATGGGTGAAGAAGAAAGTAATGAAGATTTGTTTTCGGTCGAGGAGGAGTGGAGTGGTATTCAAGAATGTCTCAACCAAAAAAATCTTCACAACCAAAAAGAAAAGGTGCTCACCTTGTGTTACACCCTCATTTTGGACCTAAAAATACTCGTTCAAACTTCTTTTTGGTTCTGATTATTTCAAATTCACTATGTCTATTTTACAGTTGTCTACTGTGTTTCAACCGCACATCTTACTGCTTCCGTCTCTAATTTTCTTGCATTTAAAACCATCCAAAATGTTTTCTTGCATTACAAGTCCTTAAAAAAGATTTCTAAAATCACTGCATATTTTCCTGCATCTTATTCCATCATTTTTTGCATAAAATCATACAAAAGGGTATTTTGGTCATTTCCTACAAAGGAACCCATTTTAGTCCCTACAATTTGTCCCTGAGTCTTTTCAACTTGTCTGCATGAATCATTAATCAAATTTTGTCCAAAAATCATCTTAGTTTTGCATCTGAGTCAGTCTGAGTCAGTCTGAGTCGTTTTAGTCCCTAGGGGTATTTTGGTCTTTTCACATCAAATGATTTTTTGACAGAGAGGTATTTTGAAATACCTCATTTTGGTAGTTTGTCCGTTTTAGTCCGTTTTTGTAGTTTTTAACTGTTTCACTTTACGTTTTTTCCAAATTACATTTTTTTTACCAATTTTATTTTGTTTTTTTTGCAAGTAAGTCCAAATTTTTGTTTTAATTGCAAAACAGTCGAATTCTTTTCAATTTCAAAACAGTCCAAATTCTTTCAAATTGCAGTTTAGTCCTTATCTTTTTTCAAATTGCATTTTAGTCCTTGAGTGTTTTACAGCATTAGTCCAGGTGCCACGCAAGCAAATACCAGTCCACATGTCACGTCCCAATTGGATCAGAGGCCATATGGCAGGCTATATAAGGCCACGCGTGTCAGAGTCAAAAAAAGGTCCACAGAATCAGTGCCACATCACACAAACAGAATCAACACTCTCTCTCCTTTCAGTTACAGATCAAAATCCACAAATTCACAAAACCTCAAGAACCTTCATGAAACCCTAGCTCAATCCAGAACAATTTCAGCATCAATTCGTACAAAATCCATACAAATTCTTCGAATTCACCATTGAATCCATTTCACAGAGACAAACAGAAGCGAAATGCACACAAATTTGATGGAATTTCAGACGGTTCTCAGAGATTCAGAGTGAATCTTCATCATCGAACCCTTGCACCTGCAATTCGAACGCGAGCACGCCACCGGAGGTAGCGCGCTGCAAGCGTGATCGCAGGATCCGAATCAGAGAAGAAGAAGAAGAAGAAGAAGAAGAAGAAGAAGAAGTGAAGGATTTCACAGGATCCGAACCAGAAGAAGAAAGAAAGAGGCAAAACCGGTTTACCTGCAAAGATTCGAAGCCAAGAATCAAAGAAACGGTCCAAACCTCCGAACAAAACTCAGGTAACGCCTAAACTTCATCTCCTCTCACTGAAAATCATCACAGAATCCCGAACGATGTGAATCCGCAGCAAGTTCGAACCGTTCGATCCAAAACCCTAACCCTAACACAAAAATTATTTGGAAAAATCAAAGAAACACTTTGAAATCCACAACGAGTGTGAATCGAAGTGAATCCTTGCAATTTTACAACGATTTCATCCCAAAAACATGAAGAATACGAACGGTTCGAACCTACAGTAACAAAAGCTCAAGATTCACATTGTTTCCACGGTAAAAAACGTTTTCCTTTGATTGATTCATGCTTAGATTGATAATACGAACTGATTAAGCCATGCATAAGCAATTTCTGGGTAGATTTGAGAAGCTAGGGTTAGGGTTTGTGAAGAGAACGGCCGGAGAAGAGAGAGGGAGGAGGGAAGAAATGAGTGAATCCGGATCCTGTACCTTTTATATAAGCCCGTGGATCGGGTCGGTCCTGACCCGGTCCACTTCTCCTGCATTATAGGCCGTTGGATCTTGTTTTTGGGGCGTCCGGATCAATCTAACGCCTCTGAGGCATCAAGACTGATCCAGATCCACTTGTGGCACAGGTTTGGGCCCTTAACCGTGGGCTTTGGGTTCTTTTTCCTTTTTTCTTAATCTTCTTGTTATGTACGCCTTTATATTTGCTATCTGAACCTCCCTGAGTACTTTGTTTTCCTTGTAAAATTCTAGGAATTTTTCTATGTGATTCTTGATATGCTTTTTACCATTTTGTGGCATTTTTTACATTCCTCGTATTGATAAAAATGTACGCTAAATTTTCTTGGGGAATTGCATCTTTTAAGCATTTCTTTTGTGAATTTCTTGCATGATTTTTGACCATTAATTCTTGTCAAATGATAGTGGTATTTGTTAGGTGTTTTGTCATATTTTTTTGCTATGAGTCCATGAGTATTACCAGTGTTTTGTGAATCATGATATTAATTTCTTGTGTGGCAAGTAACATGAATTCTTTTAAAGTGCAAAATGTGTATAAATGTGTGATAATGTTAAGCTTGAATGCATGGCTTGTAATTCTCTTATGATTCTTGAAATAATTCCCTTGAGAAGGGCTGTTTTGACGAGGATTATAGGTCATGGGTTTAGCTTGAGTTTTGGGGCTAGATTTTGTGTGTTATTTTCATCACTTTTTTGGCATTTGTTTTTACTATTTGTTCAATACTTTTTACTATTGTCCCTTATCATTTTTACTATACATTGCTTATTCATTACCATCATCTCTTACCTTGTTTACTAACTATCTCATTTCATGTCTCATGCATACTAAAGGCATTACACCTCTTTTTTAGTTTAGGTTCCATTCATTTCCTATGTTAATTTCCATGTATTATTTTTAGGTAGATTTACTTTCTTTTAAATTCTTGCAAGACCATAGAATGTAAATTAGGGCCAAATGTAAAGGACAATGGACACTATGATGATGTACACCGACACAAGCACCGACACGCACACACGTTGTATGATTTACCGCTAGATGTATGCTTAGGAAGCGTGATACTTAGAAAAATATTATGCTTTTCCAAAAACGAAACAAATAACACCTCACTTGAAAACCATTTTCGCAATAATCTTGGAGTCAAAACTCCATAACCTTTTTCCTTTATTTTCTTAATCAAAAATGTAAATGAACCCTAAATTCCAACTTTAACTCTTTTTCTCTAAACAATTGAAACAACCTCAATTTTCTCCAATCTCATGCCTTTAAGGCCTCTTATCTTTTCTTCAAAATCATTTTCAAAATTAAAAGCAAACTAACCCACAAAGAACTTTTCTGGAAGCGAACTACATGGAGTTTGATCCCTTAAAAGGGTATGTAGGCAAGAGGCCAAAACCTCTCCAAGTCCAATAAAAAATAAATCCAAACACTTCTTTCCCCCATTCTTAAAAACAACCTTTTCAAAAAATAGCATTTAAAATAAAGCGTAAAAGATAAATCTAGAAAAAACGGCTCCTATAGAGTACTATAGTCGTTGCGGGTGCCTAACACCTTCCCGTAGCAAAAATTGCCCCGAACTTAGAATTTCTAAGGGTTTTCTCAATTTTTACCCTTCCACAAAAAAATAGAGACATCAATGATTGAAAGGTTCAAGCCTAATTAATGACTTGACACCCGAAAATCGCGATGACACCTTGGCATTTATCCGTGTTCGTCGATTCCAGCTCCGGTTCCAGTTCCTAAGCTTATCTTGGTTCCAAGAAATTATGATCCATCGAGTCTTATGTATTACATGCCAAAATTCATGAGACCATATATTGAGAGAATTGTGGATGTTATTGGCGACGGGCATTGTGGGTTTAGGACTATAGCCGAATCCTTGGGTTTGACGGAAGAAAGTTATGTTATGGTGCGGAGAGCACTTATTCAAGAGGTGAAAGAGCATAGAAACGATGACATAAAGTTATATGCGGGCGAGCGCCGTTATAACTACATCTTGGATGGATTGCATCCTCCAAAAAATGGTAGTGGTTTTGCACCTCCCGATAAATGGTTGACATTGCCGGATATGGGACACATCGTTGCATCTTGTTACAATTGGCCGGTGGTAGAGATGACTACCCTTGATATTAGAGTCTCGCATACTTTTTTCCCACTTAGAGGTAACCCTTCAGTTAACCCAAAAAGCAACATGATTTGCTTTGGTTTAATCTCAAGTCATTTTGTCCTTCTTTTGTTGAAAAATGATTGTCCACTACCTCCATCATCTACGGAGTGGAAGATACGAGGCGGCAACTTGGGAGGATGAATTTTTGGATCAACACGATCGTTTCCGAACACTCATGGAGATTGAGAAACAAGAGAGACCGGTTTCACCCAAAAAAACAACAAATCAAGACAATCATATTTTGTGTGATGACACTCTAGTTAAGGAAAATGAAGAATTTGAAGATGTTATAGAACATTTAGATGATTTTATTTCATTAGATGAAATATGACATTTTTCGGTCGGAGTTAATTGTAACAGTGCGATTTTCACTAGTTTTATTTTTTAATTGTTTAATATGTGTTTATATGTGCTTGTGTGTGATTATTTATCCTTGGATGTAATTTCGTGGGTTTTCGTGTTGGAAGGGTATTTTCATCATTTTGCGAGCAAGGTGATTTAGTAATTTCATAGTGAAGGTTATTTTTAGTGTTAGTGTGAGATACTATTTTTACTAAGTTACTAGTATAGAAATCAGTTGGACCGTTAAGTTTCGATAACTTTAACCGTAGGCGAGTAATTAATCGCGGGTTAGTGAATAGGTGATTTGAGCCCATTAAGACATAACGGGTTAAGCCCAATAGAGGTGAGCCTATTTAAACCTTAGTCTTTGAGGAAATTAGGTCACCTAGTATCATTTGTTCATTTCACATAATATTTTTGAGAGGTAGAGGGAGAGAAGACTTTGGGAAGCAAGAGGAGGGTAGAATCTCAAGGGTTGGAGCTAAATTGAGGCACAAGCTTAGATTGTGGAGAATTAATTTCTTCCCTAATTTTATGCTTAAGTGCTTACTTGAATAATTGATTATTTGATCTTAGTTGTGGAAATTCGTGCTTTAATTTTGATGCCATTTTAAGTATGTGAATCACATGGTAATTGTGTTGTTGGTGTTAAATTGGCATGCTTGAAATGTATATATGGGTTTACTTTGTGTTTGTACAAAATTGATGAAGAATGATGTTGTTGTTGTTGATTCATGGGTGATTTCATGATTATATGTTGTTGTTGTTGTTGTTATGGGGTGTGTTGTTGATGAATTGATGCCATGAGTTTTCATAATTATGGATTGGTGATGTGAATTGGGTTGTTGTTGAGAGTTTTGGTGGAACTTTGTTGGATTATTGAATTATGTTGAAATGAGGTTTTGATTTCAAGTTTTGTGTAACTTTGAGTGCCTTTTTATGTACATATACCTGTAAACAACATTTGGGACGAGTTTGGACATTTGGGAGATCAAAATTTGGGTTTTTGGGTGAAAAAGGGTTGGAACCCATAACATTTTTGACAAAATTGATGACTGGTCGCTTAAGCGAGCTGCAAGCGAGCAGTCATAGTAGCTACTGGGACTTGGTCGCTTAAGCGAGCAGGTGGTCGCTTAAGCGAGCAGTGCCCAGTTTCAGCACTTTTTACTTTCCGTTATAGGCGTTTGGGGGATGTTTCGAGCTTTCAAAAATGTTTCTTTCAACATGTTTAACTACTGTTTATACGCTTAAACCTACTGGAACACCTTATGGTTTGGATTGGACTTGATTTTGTGAACTTGAACTTAGCTTTTGAAAAACGTTCAATAACGCCGATTTTTCCGAAACTCGTTATTCTCAAAGGAAAAGGGTAGGGTTAAGGTTGTTTATTCACCATATGATTTTAAAAATGTTTTGGATGGGAATCATGAACTTTAGCTTGGTCTTGCTTTGAGAATTTGAATTTCATGAAAAACGGTGATATGAGACGAACTTTGCCAAACTTGGAATTTAAGTGATTTGGTCTATGATACGTTGATGTATACACTACTGCACCCATATGTGATTTGTGTATATACTTAGTTGAGGTTCTCAAGCGTATTTGCTTTGTTTTGATGTATAACTTGGAAAATGGTAAAATGATACGATCTTGTCGGAAGTAATCTTTAAGACCAAATACTTGGCAAATCTTTTGTGGATAGTTTGATATGACTATGTGGAGATATGTGAATGATTGATAGGTGTTGAATACGATGTCTATCATAACGTGTAGTATTTTTCTCCTTTACTTAAATTGTGAGATTTTATGAAGTTGTTGAATTATTAAGGTGATGTTGTTGGTGATTATATATGTTTATGTGCATATATGTTGTTGGTGAATTTTTTTACATGCTATTAGTGATGAATTGTTGGTTTAAGCATGTATTGAAATATGTTGGTGTGGATTGTTGAAGTTGTATGAATATATGCATTGTTGTTGTTGAGTCATAAGTCCACACATTGTTGATGTCGGATTTCATATCCATGTTGGTAACGAATATTATGTATTTAATTATTCGGGGTGATTATTTGGGGTGATTACGATGTGTTTGTTGCATCATGGGGTGACGACCTCGGAGGTGATTTGGTACCACACGTGTCTAAGTCGGTCTAGGCACATTGCATGTTTAGGATGAGTCATAATTGTTTATGTACTTGGTGTGAATTATGTGCTTGGTGTTGTAGTGTGCTTGATGAATAGTTGTGATTGATGACCATATACTTGTTGGAACTTGTTGGTGACATTTTGGTGAATATGTGAAGATGTGCATGTGTTGGTGTTTATTATGAACTATGAAATATTATGATGATTGATTATTCCTGTTTATATATTATGATTATGATTGATGTGAAGCTAACCCCCAGTGGTCGTTCGGTTGACCGCCTACCTATTTGTATGAATGGGTAGACGGCATGCAGGATTAGTTTGATTGCTTTCTTGGTGAATTCCTTGAGGATAGCGGGAGCTTCCTCAGTTTTTCAGTTAGAGTCTTAGATTAGGCTCTGATTAGGTGTCTGTCCTATTGATTTCTAGATTTGTTTATGTTGTGGATATTTTACCCATATGTCGGGATTTGGATATTATATTTTATGGATGTATTTATGAGTTGATGACATGGTTACTTGAGGTGTATGCTATATTTTCATTGTGATGATTGATTGTTGAAATTTTTATGAATGTCAGTTGAGAATTATTTGAAGACGTGACGTCTATTTCTTGAATATTTATCATATTCGCGTGTTTTATCGCTTTAATAGAAGTAGGACGTTACATTAATCTGTTTTTTGGTCGATATGTGCCGACGTATTTTTTGGGATATATAATGTAATGACCATTTTTAGTGGCAAAGATGTAACTAACCTTTAATGAATTATATATATATATATATATATATATATATATATATATATATATATATATATATATTTGACTTTCGCATTTATTATAAATTTATGGATTTTTAGTGTAATGTGTTGCTTAATGTGGAAAATTTGGCGAATTTCAAACAATTGTGTAACGTTAATGTATTATCGGTTTTGTGTAATGTTACCGAATAATTGATAAACAATAAAATATTGATGTTTGTAATTGTTGGATGTTGCTGTTTCGGTTTGATTTCTTGCGAAATTGTCGTTTCAAATTAAGGTCAAAACATGCCAATTTGGCTAGAATTCACAGTGTTGTCTGCATTAGTTTTTTTTACTAGTGTGAACGACAGTTAACTACTGCCACAGTACCTGAGCGGTAGTTAACTACCGTTGGGGGCTTTTTTTTTGGAATTTCCATGTGTTATTAGGAAGTATTCTATGTCAGAAAAGCAATTTTCGGGTGGTGTATGGTTATCGAGACAGGTATAATTTTTAGGCAAAATACAAGTATACGATATTTTAAGTTAAATGTTTATAATAAATTAGTTTTTTAAGTTTTTTTTTTTATAAATAGATCTTTGAAGTTATAAAGTTTTTATGAGAAATGGTAGCGTCACACTCTCTAACACTCTTGTTGTGAATTCGATGAAAAATCACACCAATAACAACTTGATGTGTGGAGCAAGTTAATCAAGCAACCAATATCAAAGTGGATAGCAATTCAACACAAACAATAGTAGAAAACAACAAGAGAGAAGAAGAGAGAACACAAGAAATTTGTTGACCCAGTACGGTCCAAATTGACCTAGTCTGGGGGAGTGAGCAGCCATCCGTTTCACTATAATGATGAGTAACTTTACAAAAGAGATATCAATGAGTTACAAGAATAAGTTTCCCGCCTAATTCGACTCAAAGTCTCAATCTCTTCCCGTAACCAAGAGACTCAATCTTAATAGTGTTTCCCAAGGTGAATCAACCCTCAAACCCTAGTGTTTGTTGACAAGAGACAAACACTATACAAACCCTAGTTTTGTTGTTGCCTTTCTAAACCCTTGTTTCAGCCCCCTCTATCTCAAGGTTTAAACTAATACAATGTCTATATTTATAGTAAAAGCATCCCTCATAAATTGGAACCAAATCAGGCCCATAAAAGTACGTTTTATTTTTATTCTTTTGCGCGAAATCGTGCTCCGATTTTTTACGAATGGGAAGTGTCAATTCTGGTCCAAAAATCGTACTCCGATTTTGACAGCTTTAGCAAACATCAATTTCTCCAATTTTGAGTCACTTTCACAACAATCTCCACCTTGACTCTAAATTAGTGATGATGCCAATTTAACATCAACACATTTCTGCTCTTTCCCTTGCTTCCCACTACACCAAGTAGTTCCAAGAGTTTACACCTTAACCTCTTCGGCCATCGGAATGTCTTCCGCCTTCTCGAAGATCCTTGTATCAAACTACACTAGGAATTTCAGGTAGTTCTACAAGACTATACCATACTTCTTTAACACAGGACATCTCCCGCTTCCTTGAAGATCTACTTGTGCCCAATCACCCTTGGCTTTTAGAGTAATCCACAAGTACACACCTTAACCCCTTCAGCCATCGGAATGTCTTCGGCCTTCTCGAAGGTCCTTGCAGTCCAACTACGCTAGGAATTTTAGGTAGTTCCACAAGCATTCACCATAACATCTTCAACACAAGACATCTCCCGCTTCCTTGAAGATCTTCTTGCATCCAATCACCCTTTGCCTTTTTTCAGAATAATCCCGCAAGTTGTGCTATACATTCTTCAACCTTCATGAAGAAATCCCTTGCTCACCATAAAGCATAGCACCCAAGGTCCTCCATAGCCGTACCATTACCGGTGCGTTCAACTCCACCTCAAGCTGTGCGTACTAAACCTCAACTAGCAAATGCGTACATCCCACTATGTCTTCAACCTTGAAACTCCACCTCAACAGGTAGATCATGAGTATTGTTGCCTCCGCCTCTCTAGACTGATCATGAGTATTCTTACCACCGCCTCTCCAGGCTGATGTTGAGTGTTTAACGTCTCTCCAGACGACCACCTCTCCACTAGGCATCACTCCCAAGGTGAGAAACAACACCTTCTTCATCCTCCAAACAACACCACGCCATTAGAGCACTCGCATCCTCAAGACGCACCTCAATGTTCTCCAAATAACCAACGATTTTGTTGAACTCCACAAGTAGCTCCATGATGGCATTTGACTCTACCATCTTGAATGAGTAAAATTGTTGCTTTAGGACTTGTCGACGAGCCAAAGACTTTGTCATATACAAATATTCGAACTTTGACCACATCGATGCCACGGTTGGTTCCTTTGTTACTTCTCTAAAGACTTTATCCCCGAGGCACAAGACAATGGCACTCTTGGCCTTGTCGACCATCTCGGTCTTCTCCGCTCGTGACATGGTGACAGGTAACGAACCTTCACCCTTCAAAGCTTTCTCACACTTTTGTTGTATTAACACCGCTTCCATCTTTACCTTCCATAACCCAGAATCGTTATCTCCGGTAAACTTCTCAATATCCCACTTCGAACCCATGGTAATTGATTATCCTTTGACCCTTGCCCTACGGTGGGCGCCAATTGTTGTGACTTTGCATGTTTTGATCGAAAAATCAAAATAAATTGAGGTGTCTTTCGAATT
Source organism: Medicago lupulina (assembly GCA_958299785.1). Taxonomy (NCBI): domain Eukaryota; kingdom Viridiplantae; phylum Streptophyta; class Magnoliopsida; order Fabales; family Fabaceae; genus Medicago; species Medicago lupulina. The sequence continues at coordinate 65,836,225 of OY283139.1, forward strand.
CTATGAAACTTTGAAAATTCAGATGTATTTTAGAGAGATTTTTGTGAAAAATCATCTAAAAATTTGATTTCTAAGTCGAAGTTTATGTATAATATTTGAGTTTTGGCACTTTCAAAACTCATAATTAATCATTCCCTTATTGAAAAATTCTAATTTATATGGGAGACCTTATTTTAATATGTTACACATACATGATAAAAACTATGAAAAAAATTCAAACTTTAGGTCATTTTTATGGACTTTATGTCAGCTCAGAAAAACTGACCCATTCTTTCTTTAAATTCTAGGAGCTTTAGGAGGAGTTTTTCTATTTTCTCCTTGTTTTTCTAGAGTATGTTTTTATCTTTAGTAATTTGTGTTTAGTTACCATGTGTAACTAAATGTTATTAGGTTAATGTTCTAAGATGAACCTCTGTTTTTTTTTGTTGATATTTATATAATTTATTGTCGTTTATTTTATTTATCTTATGTTCGTTATTAAGTTTTATTAGTATTAATTTATTTTAAATGAGTGTAACCCTAGGTTAGATGCTTAAGTTTTGACGGGGCCTAATATTTATATTCTTATCTTGATGCTTATATCTTCTTATTTATATCTTGTATCTTAATATATATCTATCTATCTAGGAAGTAATTACTTAGTTACTAGATGAAAGATACCAAAAGCAAGTTGACCCTAGTAGTAAGTACTTAGGAGGTGACATTACTAATATTGAGTAAAATTTGTTGAACCTAGGATGTAACTAGGTAGTAATTAAGGAAGCAAGTGACTATGGGGAGTCAACCTAATAGAACCATTCTCTTAAACCCTTGGTAACGTAGACGCTGATAGGGTTGCTCGTTTGTATAAGTACTAGGAGTGAGGGAGTGTGTGCTATGAATGTCTTAAAATTCATAGATGGGAAACCCCTTTAGGAACATTGGCCTTCATTGCCTCTGGAAATTTAGGAATGCCAATATAAAGTCTATGTTTCAATTACCTTTGAGGGAGTAAGACCTCACACATAAAGATCAGCGTGTGACCAGTTGGTGCAACTAAACATTGGAGGGATATACTGAAATTTACCGAAATAGTATAAACCCCGCACATAAGGATCGTCGTGCAATCAGCAGGTGCAGCTTGACAACCGATTAGGTTAGAAAGTCCCAACGGCTTCATAACTTGTATAGTCTACTTAAGATAAATAAACACGACATTAATTTTATTTAATATCCAACAATTAAATAAGGGGATTCAAAGAATCCTAACCGCTGCTTGCTTTTCTGCAACCAAAACAAGTAACTTGCTTTATTGCAAATAGCTAAAAATTGCAATCTCTAACCCTTAACTCTTTTATTTTATATCATCAAACTAAAATAAGTAACACGAGTTGTTTGGACGAAATGACAATCCCTGTGGATACAATATTCTACTTATCACTTCATTACTTGGTAAACGAATTGGTACACTTACCTAATCCGACCATAAAGTTTTTGGTGTTGTTGTCGGGGATTATTGATATTTTCAACTAAACAATTCAAATTACTTATCTGTGATTATTTAAACTATAATAACAATTTTGTTTAGTTTATGCGTACAAATAACACAGGTAACCTGTGATTTGACCCAAACATACGCAAAAGTAAACAAATACTTTTGAAGAATCCTCACTCACAAGGACAGAACAACAAGAACTAAACCACATCAAAGACGATTCATCAGATATGGGCGATCATCCTCGCATCACTCTAGGAGACTATGGGAGGCTAGATAACTTGGAAGAAGTTTCACTTGAGTCCCAACCTGCTAACCAAGTGGTGTTCGATATCAAGTTCTAGTAAACTTGAAAATTAACCAATTTATAGGTAGGGAGTCAGAGGATTGCAATGCTCATTCGACACTTTTTCTCGACACATGTAGCACCATTAATCCGCCGGAAATATCAGAATCAGAAAAATGACTAAGGTTATTCGGGTACTCTTTAATCGAACAAGCAAAAGACTAGCTCAATGCACTACCAAGAGGAACGATCACAACTTGGGATCAGCTCAAATGAAAATTCTTAGATGGGTAATTCCCCACAGCAAAGTACTTAGTACTTAATAAGGATATTGCAAGCTTTAATCAACAAGAAAAGGTAACATGATATGATGCCTGGGAAAGATTCAAAATGTCACTCAAAAGATGTCCAGGGCATAAATATTCCAGCATAATTCAAATCTTATACTTCACAGCAGGACTTCACATGTCAACAAGAATGTTGTTAGACGCCTCGACTAGAGGAACTTTTAAAACTATAACTGCAGAAGAAGTCCGAGAACTAATCGAGAACATGACACAAAATGATTATGAGCCTAGACTCAGGAAAGAAGCCTCTCAACAAGGTAGCAAAGATACAACTTTAGAGGAAACCTTACTTGCTAGCAACAAACTAATGCAAAAGCAAATATGGGAACTATCAATGAAATTGGAGGACTCTAAATTAGGCTACTCTAAAGCAAAAAGCGCTCTTTATAAAGAACCACCAGGTATGAATGATCATTCGCCAAATAATGTTAAATTTCTACAAAAGGAGATAAACTACTTTAGTGAATTCATAAAACAAGAGCAAGGTGTAAAGCAGCCACAAACTGAACAACCCGACGGATGGGACAAAAATTTCTACATGACGTATGCACTAGTGAAATATTAGCAAATTGAAGACGCTTATGAAGAATTCACTAGATTTATGGAAGATCTAATCGACTCAGAGAAGGAAAGGGACGAGCTGAAAGAATCGAAAGTATGCATGGTAAACATGGCAAGGAAAGAAAGAGAGACATATACAGATCCTCGGCTTAACCATGAAACATGCTATATGATTGAAGAAAACTTAACACCTCGAAAGGTTTTATTTAGAACAAAGAAAAAGGAAGTCAGGCTTCCGCTAAAGGGACTAAGCTACAGGAAAACAGTAAAGAAATATGTTACAAGATACAATGCACAAGATTATGAAGAAAAACGGGAGGATGACAAGCCAATATTGTTAGAGAAACGGGCGCACCCTGGAGCATTTATTATACCATGTCAAGTAGGTAAAATATTAAAGAGAAAGGCGATATGTGATCTAGGATCCAACATCAACACAATGGATTTATCAACGTTTCAACAAATCAAAGGATTATAATTACAACCTACAAAAATAAAAATAGGGTTGGCAAATGGGAAGATGGCTTGACCGTACGGGGTGGTGGAATATGTACCTATAAAGGTAAATAATTTATCATTCATGATGGTATTTTTTATATTGGAAATGAAGGAATATTACTTTACACCAATACTGTTGGGAAGGCCTTTCCTGGTCACGGCAAGGGCAATCATTGACATTGACAAGAAAGAATTGGCAAGAAGCACCAAATTCAAGGGGTACTTGAAGTTTGGGGGAGTGTTTGCATTAGGGTTGAAGAATTAGATTTTAATTCAAAGGAACTCTCGTAAACATTGTAATTCAACTTTTGCTACATAGTGGATGACCTTGGTGAAGGTGTACTTCATCAAGTAGAGTAGACGTAGCCCTTAGCGAGGAAAACAAGCGTGAAATACTATTAACATCGGTGTTCTCTTTTCCCTTTCCTTTTACTTTTCATTATAAGCACTCTATTAATTGAATAATTGATAGAATAATTGCTAGTGTTGATCTAAGTTGTTTTTCCTCATAATGATTAATCTAATTCATTGAATTAGGTTATAACAATTTTACTGGGATCAATTAATTTCAATACCAATTCAATTATTCAATTTGATGTGCATTGTGTTTGTTTGATTATTAGGTTTATTGTCATATAGGTTTTGTTTGAAATTGTCTATCATTTTGTTAATTGTTCAAGGTTATTGAAATTTGATTGTAAGTAAGATTTGAATCGTGAATCTCTCAATTCTAAGATTGAAATCTTTATTCACATAGATTTATCTCTTTGTCTATTATTGTGAATGTTCAAGCACGAATTCAATAGTAAATTTTATCAAACGTTTTTCTCAAAACTCCGAATAATTTTTCAAATAAGCTATTCACCCCCCCCCCCCACACACACACACCCCCCTATAGCTTAGCTACCTATTAGCCATATAGAGCAACAAGTGGTATCATAGAGCTTGGTCTCTTCTTGCGGTTAACTACCAGAAGAGTTGATCCATATGGCAAACAAGGAGCCCAATAGGGCGTACAATAGAGCACCTATTTTCAACAGAGAAAATTATGACTATTGGAATGAATGCATGAGCGTTCACATCCAATCTGTGGATATGAATGTTTGGGACGCCGTTGTCAATGGGCGGTTTCAACCGCAAATTGCCACTAATGGTGAAGACGGTGTCGTCCTAGACAAATCTAAATCGGATTGGAGTGATAATGACAAAAAGAAGGTCCAATACGATTTGAAGGCACGAAATATTCTCATCTCCTCTCTTGGAGTAAATGAGTATCACTCCGTCTCTCATTGTAAGACCGCTAAATATATGTGGGATGCATTGGAAACCCTTCACGAAGGAACCGATGAAGTTAAACAATAAAAAGTTAATACCCTTTGTCATACCCTCATTTTGGACCTAAAAATACTCTTTCAAAATTCTTTTCTATCTCTGATACTTTTTCAAATTCACCGTGTTTCACTCTACAATTTTCTATCGCGCTTCAACTGCGTATTTTTTTCTGTCTTTAATTCTCTTGCATATAAAGCCATCCAAAGTGTTTTTCTTGCATTACAAGTCATTTGAAAGTTTCTAAACCAATTGCATATTTTCCTGCATTTTATTCCAAGTTTTTGCATAAAAAATCATACAAAAGGGTATTTTGGTCATTTCCTATAGTGGAACCCATTTTAGTCCCTACAATTTGTCTCTGAGTCTTTACAACTTGTCTGTACACATCATTAATCAAATTCTGTCTAAAAATCATGTCAGCATTGCATCTGAGTCAGTCTGAGTCGTTTTAGTCCTTAGGGGCATTTTGGTCTTTTCACATCCAAATTTTTTGATAGAGAGGTATTTTAAAATACCTCATTTTGGTAGTTTGTTCGTTTTAAGTCCATTGTGTCGTTTTTTTTACTGTTTCACTTTACGTTGTTTGCAAAATTACCTTTTTTACCAATTTTATTTTACCTTTTTGCAAATAAGTCCAAATTCTTTTTAACTACAAGTCAGTCCAATTCTTTTTAATTACAAGTCAGTCCAAATTTTACTTTTAATTGCAGATTAGTCCAGTTTTTACTTTTTTCAGTTTAGTCCTTTAGTTTTGTTTTTTTGCAGAAAGGTCCTTAGTTCAAAATTCAATCCAGAGGCCACGCAAGCAATCCAAATCCAGGTGTCACATTACAATTGGATCAGCGCACACATGGCAGCCTATAAAAGGCCACCTACTGTACCAGTCAAAAAAAGAGCCACAGAATTCGCGCCACATCACAAACACAAAATCAGTTTCTCTCTCCATTCAGTTACATCAAATTCACAAAAACTCAGAAAACTCCAAGAACACGAAGAACAAACCTTAATTTTCCAGAATCACATTCAAGCATAATGCAGTGAAATTCACCACGGTTCTCAGAGATTCATCACTGAATCATCATCATCGAACCATTTCCCCTGCAATTCAAGTGTGAATTCCCCACTGAAAGTGGCGAATTCGACACGATCACAGAGGAAAAAGATTGAGAAGAAAAGGGAAAGAAGTTCAAAGAATTTGAACCGGTGAAGAAGAAGAAGAAGCAATCACCGATTTATTTTCGGAATAAAAGCCACAAAATCAACAAACAGAATCAAATTTGAAGAATTCTTGAAGATTCCAGTTCGAATCTCTGAATAAAACACAGGTGAATACTGAAACTTACCTCTTTCATACTCAAAAACATCAACAAATCCAAATCGATGTAAATCCGTAGAGGATTCGAAGAGTTTTGTTCAAAATCACGAAACCCTAAAAATCTTTGAAAAAACGTAAAGATTCCTCGGTTTGCAGCGAGTATTACTCGTTGTAAACCAACGAATCCATAAACAAACTCTTTCAAAAAGATTTGAACAAAAAAGCACAGAATAGAACAAGTTTGAAAACTGTAAAAAACCTCAAGATCTACATCGATTCAACGGATGCATGCGGTTTTCAATGATAGATTCGTGTTTAGAACAACAAGACGAAGCGATTAAGCCGTGTTTGAGTGAATTCTGGGTAGGATTGAATGAATTAGGGTTAGGGTTTCCATTGGAGGCGAAGAGAGAACGGAGAGAGAACGGAGAGAAGAAAGAGAAAGAAAGAAAAAAATGAGCGAACCGGTTCATTATTCTTTTATATAGACGCGTGGACCGGGTGGGTTCTGACCCGACCCAGCGCCCTACATCTGGGACCGTTAGATCTAGGTCTTGATGGATCTGGATCAATCCAACGCCTCTGAGACGTTCTGGAGGTCCGGATCCATCAAGCTGCGTGGGTCTGGGCCGCATAACCATGGGCTTTGGGATTTCTTTTGGTTTTCTTGAATTTTTGCTATGCTTACCTCTGTTCTTGCTACCTGAACACCTGTGCACTTTAATTTTCTTACAAAAAAATTCCAAAAAATTACTATGTGTTTTTGAGGCATTTTTGATCATTTAGTGATGTTGTTACATGTTAAAAAATTGATAAAAATATGTGTACATTTTTTCTATGGGTTTGTGTGCTTTGTGTATCTTTGTGAAGTTTCTTGCATGATTTTGATCTAAACTCTTGCAATGTGATATTGATATTTGGTACTTGATCTTGTGATATGTTCACTTCTGATTTCATGCCAATTTCCAATCTAGTTAGTTTAATCTTTTAGTTCACAATTTTACAATGTTAATTGTCAATTTCCAATCTTGTTAGTTTTTAGTTTGCCATTTTGCAATGTCAATTGTTAATTTCTAATCTTGTTAGTTTAATTTTTTGGTGTACAACTTTGCTATGATAATTGTTGGCTCACAATTTTGCTAGTATTGATTAGTTTCTTGTCTTGCAAGTTTATATGTTAGCTTACAATCTTGTTAGTGTAATTGATTAAGTTTCTTGTTTTGCAAGGTTACATGTTAGCTTATAACTTTGCAATGTTAATCGTTAGCTTCCAATTTTGCCATATTAATTGTTAGTTCCTTGTGTTTTCCTTTGCAAATTTAATTGTTAGCTTCTTGCTTTGCAAGTAATGTGGATTTTGTTCATTTGACAATAAAGTGTGGAAGCTTGGGCATGCCTTATAATTATCATGTTTTTGTGTTTAAAAGAAACCTTTTGAAAATTGCTTTGGATGAGAATTATAGGTCATGTGCTTGTTTAAAACTTTGTGATTAGTTTTGTGCATTTTTTTTTCATTACATCTTGCTATTACTCCCTTTGTCAATTAGTTTGTCATTTTTACTATCATTTTATCTTGTTACTAACCATTCCATTTCATTTCATACATTTTGAGCATTACACCTCATCTTCAACCTTTAGGTTAGGTTGTATTCCATTTTCTAATCTTTAGGTGGTTATTTCTCTCTTTTTAATTTTTGCAAGACCATAGAATATAAACTAGGGCCAAATGTAAAGGACAATGGACACTATAATGATGTACACCGACACATGCACCGACACGCACACACGTTGTATGATTTACCGTTAGGTGTATGTTTAGGAAGCGCGAAACTTATGAAAATCCGTTTTTCCAAAAAAATGTTAACAATTCCATCACTTGAAAACAATTTTTTCCAATAAACCTTGGAGTCAAAACTCCATTGTATTTTTCCTTTTTTCTTAATCAAAAATCCAAATACAAAATAATCCATACTTAGGCTATTTTCTTTAATAATTGGACCAACCTCACCTTTTTTCTTTCTCAAGCCTTTACGGCCTCTCTCTTTTCTTCAAAACCATTTTCCAAAATTAAAATCAATCTAAACTCACAAAATCTTTTGAGAGAGAACTACATGGAGTTTGATCCCTTAAAAGGGTATGTAGGCAAGAGGTCAAAACCTCTTCAAGTCCAATAAAAATAAAATCCAAACACTCCTCCCTCCATTCTTAAAAACAATTTATTTTCAATACATAGCGTTAAAAATAAAGCGTAGACGTAAATCTAGAAGAACGGCTCCTATAGAGTACTATAGTCGTTATGGGTGCCTAACACCTTCCCGTAGCGAAAATTGCCCCCGAACTCAGAATTTCTAAGGGTTTTTTTCTCGATTTTACCCTTCCCCAAAAAAGAATAGAGATATCAATGATTGAAAGGTTCAAGCCTAATTAATGACTTGACACCCGAAAATCGCGATAACACCCTTGTGCAACAATATGAGCTTTTTTGCATGAAAGATGGTGAAAACATTTCATAAATGCAAATGAGATTTACTCATATTGTAAACAAGTTTCAAAACCTTTAAAAAACAATTTCAAACCAAGATTGCACTAATAAAATTTTGAGATATATGACTAAGGAATGGCAGCCCAAGGTTACCGCCATCAAGGAATCACAAAATCTCAACACTCTTAGCATAATCCTTTAAAAATAAATTAATTCTTCGAGAATTGCATTACATTCTCAACATGTAACTCTTCAATACTTTAAAAATAAAAATACAACGATAAAATAAATCTTATTTTCAACCATAAATCTATCAACACCAAGGAAGATCATAATTTTTGTCATCCTTCGAGGATGCTTAATATTAAATATATAGTTCTTCCAGAACTATATATATCTAAAACCTTCATAAATAAGGATTAAAATTTGATTGTTTGTAATCCTTCATGGATGTTTTAATCTTAATATTTGTTTTTCTTGAGGAATTATATTACACGTGATCTTCATAATGATCAAGAACAATTCTTTGCGTAATCCTTCAGGGATACTCGGTGTTAAATTATTCAAAAATTTATTAAGAATATCAAAGATGCTAATGTGTTAGCTAAATAAAAATCTATAAAAAAAAAAAAGATTAGCATGATAAAAATGTAAATTTAGTAGATATTAACAAAAATCTAGTACTTCAAGAACTCACCACAAACATCAATCGAGAACAAAGGAAAAACACAATATTTTTATTTTGCAATCTTTTATTAATGCTTGATATTAAATTATTCATTCCTTTAGAACTATATATCAAATCAATGAAAGATATATATTCGTTCTAGTTTGTATGACAAATAAAAATATGATAATTATACAATTCAAAGAACATTTCAGCAAAATTCATGTGCATAATAAAATAAAAATAACAATTGATAGGAAGCATGTTCTATGTTTTTAAGCTTCATGGGTGAGAAGTTAAAACTATCCCTTTCCTAATTATCATAGTTTGTATAGTGAGAAATTGAAAAGTCGTAAAAAATTCACTCAAACAAATTAGAAACAAAATGCAAACCTGAATCATTGTCTAAAATTTTCGGGTTAATAGTGTTTTTCACCCCTGTAATATATGTCATTTCCGTTTTCGCCCAGGTAAAATTTTCGGTTTGATTTGTATCCTTGTAAAAAGATTTTTTTTCCAGAAAACACTCATCCATCATCCAACTCATCATATGCGCATATGTGACGCTGACTTGGATGTTTTTTTTTATTTTTAATTGTCCACATCATATTTTATTTTTTAAAATATCTAAAAATTAATTTTCAAAAATTAAAAAATCCAAAAAATATTCAGATTTTTTTCCAAAAAATTTAAAAATAAAATAATAATTTTTTTCAAATATTAAAAAATAGAAAAAATGATAAGATTTTTTCGGTTTTTTTTTCGAAATTCAAATATTAAAAAAATTAGAAAAAATATTCCGGTTTCTTTCAAAATTAATTTTTTTAAAGATTCTGGAGTTTAATTTTCAAAATAAAAAATTCAAAATTAGAAAACACAAATTCGAAATTTTTACAAAAATGTCAGATTTTTTTTTCGGAAAAAATTATTTAAAATTTTTTTCTTCAAAAAAATTCTGGAAAATATTTTATTTTTAAAAATCTGGATACAAATTTTTTAAAAAATTCAGATTTTTTTTAGAAAATTTTATTTTTTTGAAATTAAAAAGTTCATTTTTTAAACAAAAAATAAATATTCAGAAAATATTTTTCTTAATTAAAAAAATTCGTAAATAAAAAATTTCCTAAGTTTTTTTATTTTCAAAATTTTTAAATTTTTTTATTTCTAAATTAATATAAATGAATTTATATTACAATTTTTTTAAAAAAAATAGGCACAAATGCCACGTGTACCCTTAAAAAAATAAAAAATATTATACAGTCAGCACGCCACATAAGCATATATGCACAGTCAGCATGCCACACAGTGTACCACGTCAGCAAATATGCACAGTCATATGGGGGACAGGTGTTTTCCGAAAAAAAAAAAATTACAAGGATGCAGATCAAACCGAAAATTTTACAGGAGCGAAAACCGAAAATGACCTATATTACATGAGTGAAGAACACTATTAACCCTATATATTCATATCAAAATCTACCCTTCATATATTTTTTTCCGCATGTACTATATTTCATACACTGTGAGCTTTATAATTATATATTAATTAATGAAGAGTAATCCATACACATTTTTTTCATGTATTTTTTTTTTTTTTGCTTTCGTACCGGTTTCTGACCCACCAATGGTGGACAACTAATCCAACTCGTGCGTAGAGGCATGCACACTGGTCAAACGTTGTTTTCCTTGAGAATCACATCCGATATTTCTGAAGTACGTCCTTGGAAGAAGTTCCTTGCCACGGGAGTCCAAACAACTTGTTAACATATTTTACATGCATATAAGTTTTATTATAAATTTTTTGTTAACGTATCTTAATCGTATTTTAAATTTTTTATATATCCATGTATTCATAATATCGTATCGTATTTATATCTGTATTACGTATTTAGACTTCATAGCATGGAGGACCTGTACATATAATTACTCTCATCTCCGGTGTGCCATGTTTTAGTGGTCCTGCCGATGAGGACCGTTTAAACCTCGAGATGGACTAGCACCCTGAGCTTCATCATGAGGTCGGAAGAAAAACAGAGTTTTTAACTTTAAATAATAATTCTATTTTGTTAAAATTTATAATATATTTCTTTATTTCTAAAGGGTAAACATGTTGATATAAGTTTTTATTGCAAGTATGCATACAACTATATATTTAAGATTTTGCAATAAACTGTCTTAATGTAACTCCTCCATCTTTGTTTCAAAACTCTGAGTCATCACTCAAATATGCCACCGACATTTTCATATGGTCATTTGTAACTTGTCTTAAATGAGTTATTTTTTTGGAGTCAAAAAATTATTGAGTTCTCTGTTTTGAGTAAAAAAAAAGAAGAAATTGATCAGTTGTCTGTCTAATTTTGTTTTTATAGATCTTTTATCCGTTCTTATTCCTCTTGAAACTTTAATTTTGTTTAGAATTTTCAAAATATTTTCTTAATATGTGGTCCAATTTCAATTGCCTCTACCGAGATACTCATTCAGAAACCTTAGGCATCGGCATTTATGATCCAACATATTCAAAAGGCAACTAGAATCAAAGGATGAATAGAACACGTGCATATAAAAAAACTAAAACAAATATGCAAACTTAGGATACATGTTAATGATTCCACGGATAATTTCTTAAAAAATTATTTTTCCATAAATAGTAAATATTTATTGAGAAGAGGGAATTATTAAGATTTTTGAGAAATAAATTAGAATAATTTTCAATTAATCATTTTTATTATTTTTATTTTTAGTATACTAATATTTGCCTTGGCATTTCTCTATTTTAAAAACATGTAAAACATTGTTAATCAAAATATTCATTAAAATTGTTAGGCAAGTAATCTAAAAAGAAACCTAATATTCATATAAAAATAGAAGGAGTAAAATTTTCTACGCTTAAACATGTAACAACGTTGCAACTCTTAGAAAAAATTTGTCGCTTTTGATATTTTCACATTCATATTCATAGGTTTGCCCAATTATGCAATTAAGATTCACTAGCGTAGAGTTCAAGTTGGCAACTGAACTGCGCCTAGTCACAAGTCACAGCTTTCCAAGTCAATAATCACGAAATAAAAAGCATATGGTATGAAAATGATGTTGACTACCAGCAACAAAAACACTTTGTAGTAACTATTTTTGAGGTTTATTATTACTTATTTCAAAATAAATATATCAACTTTTGTGATCAATCTTTCCTTATATTTGAAATTAGAGGTATGTTGAAACTATTTTTGTGATCAGCTTGAACATTTACTTGCAATTGCAAGAGGTGATAGTTCAAATTCATGAAAGCTCATATACATAATACGACATGAATAGGATACAAAATCTGTTTGAAATCTAGGATATGACATAGGATAAACATGTTAAAAAAATATAGAGAAAAGAATGCTCATAAAAAAATAGTTACAATACTCTTAAAAGATACATAACATAGTTAAAATTAACATGAAATAACACACCAGAGCAAACTAATGTTATCTAATGAAATTTATTTAGGAACATAAAGTTACATAAAATATTATCTTAAAAAAAAACGATATGGAACAAAAAGTTCTTTGTTTCTTTTTAAAACAGTAATTTGTTATAAACAGAAAGTGATGGATGCAATAGAAATATAAAAGTTAAAAATGGAAAATGAGGGATCGGATTGGTATCATTATCAGATGACTTGGGAAACTTCATCTCAAAGGCATCCAAGTTGACGCGACTTAAGCTGAAGCCATGGGATTTTGGGAAACTATAGAGTTCACAAAATAAGATCAAAATCTTCACAACACTTTGTTTAGAATTCGGTTTTGGCTATCTTCTTACAACTTACAAGCTTTTCTTGTCGTTATTGGTAATTGGGTGGCCCATTATTTGACAAAATGGACTCATGAGTCTCCTCCCATTTGTAAATCAAATAAATAAATTTTCAATTTAGCCTGAAAACTGTTATTTTTCCGTTAATTTAGTCTATAAACAATAAAAATATAAAAAATAGTCTTTAAAATACATGAAAATCGACAATTTAGTTCTAAACGTGCATGAAAATTCATCAATTTAGTCACCAACTGTTAAGAATTACGCCCATGAGAAGAACTCAACCCAGAAGACTAGTCCATTAGGGGAGAGAGCCTAATGTCCATGCTCTCTAAGAGACGATGTCCACGACCACTTTCACTCAATCGGCACTGACCTGATGGTATAGCCCATTTCTTTTCGGCAGTTTCACTCATCTATTAGTTTTCGATGGATCATCTGTAGGTAGCCCTCTTTGTGGTCCAACTATCAATGAATGCACCAATTGTTGAATCCTGCTCTTTACTCAACAAAATTCGCTCCCATCCAACTGAAATGACCATAATACCAACGCTGCGTGACTTAAGTCACGCACCACTGGCCTGTGCGCGAGTTAACTCTCGCAAGTTGGCCGGTGGTCAGAGCTAAAAAACACACGTTTTTGTGGACGGTGGTCAGTTTTCAACCTTCAATCTACACGTTTTTTACACCATTTACACTTTTTTTTTACCACATTTATGTTTTTTATAACTTATACTACCATTCCCACCTATAAATACCCCTCCATACTTCCTTATTTCCTCACACCATATCTCTTTCTCTCCTTCCTCACTCTCTCCCTCTATTTTTTTTTTCAAAAGTTTGTAGTCACTTGGGGTAAATGGTCATCAATTTTGAGGAAAATGGTGAGTAGCCGATGATAAGTGCCAGAAAGTAGTTAATTCAATGTTTATTTACGGCACGTTTGTTACTTATTTCACAAGTTATTTAGGGAAAAGCCGAGAGAAAAGTGATAATTTCCCTATTACACTTTTTATATCTTACTCTACCCATTTGTGCATGAATTGAATGTCAAGACATTAAGAAAGAATGAAAAACAAGAATTTGTGCGAAGGTCATCTCGCCAGGCGAGCCAACTCCAGATTGTTCCAGGTTCCTTCGCCACAGAGATGGCCATGGCGAACTATCTCGTCTAGCGAAGCAATGGTGAGCTAAATGGCGAGCAGTTCCAGAGAGTTGGAAAAACAGGACAAGAGCAATTCGCCTTGGCGAGAAATATTTTTGCCAGGCGAAATAAGGCGGTTTCATCTTATCAGAGTGACGTGGCAGAAACCCACTGGCAAAGAAAGCTCATTTCGCCATGGCGAGCCAAATCTCGCCAGGCGAGAAGTCACTTTTCAGCATATGTATAAAAGCCCATTTTCCTCATTTAAGAGGGGATTATGACATTTTAGGGAGAGAGAAAACAGGGGAAACACGGAGAGACCATTAAGGAGCACAAGGATTGAAGGGATTCACAAGATCATTGAGACATCATGGCTTGCTTCCATTCCATCTCTTCTTTTCTCCTTGTAAGGTTATCATGACAATGAGTAGCTAGACTCTTTTTGTTGGGATTAAATGTAATCAACTCTATTAGTATGTATTCCCTTTGATTATGATGTTGTTTGATTTTAATTATCTTATGATGTTGAGGTTATTCTTGTTTCCATTACAATCTTATGGGTTTGAATTGTTACTGAAAATACCTTTTGAATATAGGTTAGAGTAACTCTCTATCAAAGCTTTTGTTCTAGACATGGAATTTAGGCTTTGATAATCACTTTGAATAGTGGTACCCAACGCTTTTGTATCATTTAATAGTTTAGGAAATCAACTATACAACGATACAATCGACTATTGGAAAGTTTAATAGTTTGGGAAATCGACGATTAAACGATTCAATAGAATTCACGACATCATTTGGACACGAATGATGTTGTTGAGCAATATGTGATAATATCAATTGATAATTAGAATCCGCAACTAATCCGAGAATATGTATACGTAGGTTGATGAAGTTTAATCCTAGCATAATCATTTATGAAACAAAACAATATTGAAACCCTAGCTCATAACGACATCGATTGTTGAACGGCTTAGAATATCACACATGTCCCTGTGGAGACGATAAACAAAAATACTTACTTTTGATACTACATCAAAATGGCGCAGTTGTCGGGGACTGGTGTTTAGATATTTGAAGCATCACAACAATTTGTATTGTTTTGAGCATTTGTATATAATTTGAATATATCTTTCTCTATTGTATAGTTGTTTGCACTAACCCCTCTTTTGTATACAAAGAAATTTTTTTTGTTAGTTATATCTGTTTCAGATTCTCCACATAAAAGAAATCATGGCTGATTATGGTTGTTTCAACTTCTACACTCAATTTGAGTATGAACCATATCAACAATATCCTTCTGAAGATGAACGGATAACCAATGTGGAAAATACTTTGAATATCTTCATGCAGCAATCCATGATAAACATGCAAGATACCAACCAAAGATTGAAGAATTTGTCATTTTAGATGGAGATGATGCAAGCACAAATCAAGGATATTCAAGCCAACATTCAATCCACTCAGGGAGAACAAGAAAATAATCCAAATATGTTTGAGAAAGTCGGAGAGATTGTTGAAGAAGGTGTTGTTCAAACTGAGGAAGATACAACATTAGAAGAATGTGGTGAATTGGAAATTGTAAAAGAAATAGAAACACCACAAAAAGAAGAATTCCCTCAAGAACGGTCAAATACTGAAGAGGCTGTAACTGTTGAAAATGAATAAGTGATTAAGGTGGTAGAGAAAAAGGAACGGTTACTAAGAAAGGAAGAATCAATGGAAGCAAGGGGGAAGAAAGTGAACAAGGTGGAAATTGATCGGGTCATAGATGAAATATGCGCCTTGTTCAACAAACCAAAGTTCGGGAGGATATGGACTCCACATCAACTATATTTCAAACTCATGGAATTCCTCCCAACGCGCAGGATTGCAAAAGATGATGTGTTGTCTGTTTCATTTTGGCCACCCTAACGAAAAAGGAGTCAAGCTAACGACGTTAAACAAGCGTTTGTTGGGAGGCAACCCAATTTTTCTTAATTTTTTATGCTTTTTATTTTGCATATTAGAAGTATAGGTCACATTGCACCAACAAAAAGCAAAAACAGAAGTTAAAATTCAATTTCTGAACTGTCATAACTCGCCTCACGAGCACAATCTCGCGATGGCTAGTGTTACAGGTCCTTTGATCTGCGTTGACCACCAAAGATCTCGCTATATCGAGCAAATTCTCGATTGGCGAGTTACAGCAGGTCTGGCAGCTCAGATTCCTAAGCAACACAGACTTCTTATTGCATTGTAGATTTAAAGGTTAAGTCATTGGTAAGCCTTTTTGCACTGTGGTCTACCACAAGCTCCCATTAACTTATGGTGTTGTCTCAAATCAAAGTTGTTCCAAAATTCTCTAGCGTGAGGCAAATTTAAGTGAATCAACATGAGGTGCATGATTATGATTGACATTGTTTGAATTGTGCAAATCCAAGGTACGTGTTTCCTATTTTTCTAGATGTTTACTTGAATCTGAAACGAGTACTTTGCGCAAATTTCATTTCATTTAGTTCTCCGCAATAATGTATTTGTTTGTGAACCACTTAGTTCTAGCCAAAATGTGAGGAAACCTCAAATTGTTTGTACTATATGCAAGGAGACCGGCATTCATTGTTTAACTCGGTCGCTTTATGTTAAATCCAATAATTGTTTTGAATTGTGTAAAGGCATGGAAAGGATCAAGGCACATTTTTGTTAAAGAGTGACAACTACTTGACCACAAATAGCCTACCTTGTGAAAAGAGCGATTAATTGCTAACCAACTTGAGCCAAATGAATCAGAGTCTTCAATTATGAACTGTCAATTCATAATCACAATGCTTGATGAATTCGCCTTAAAATTTTTCAAAATCCAATTCATTTTTGACGCATTTTAAGTCTCTGATAGTTTTTAAATTGTTGAACGCTAAACCTTCATGTTTATTTGTCCCTTTGCCATAGAATAAAGGAACATTCGAATATGGTATGTTTTGTTCAAGTTGGGGAGAAAAAGGTAGATACAAATCATTTGTCAAGTAAAATGGTGTATTTTTATTTTTTGATCAAGACAACATTGTGTTATAAATACAAAGAAAAAGAAAAGGAAAGAAAATGTGTATACATGATAAAGAAAAAGAAAAAGAGAAAAATAGAAAAAGAAAGAAAAATTCAAAAATAGAATAAGTTGTCAAGATCAAGGTGTGTCATGATTGAACACCAAAGGTTTGTTTAGAATTAAGGGGATTCTTGTAAATGTGTCTTTTGAATGTGAATAGAATGAATGTTCTCTTATGCTTGGCCATTTGAATTCAAATGTCCCACAAATGTCCTTTCTTTTGTAGCCAAGCCAAGTTACAACCCTCAAAGACCTTTTGATCCATGTTTTTGTGCCATTTGAAATGATAGTTGGATGGACACATAACTTGTTTTGGATGTTAACTTGATCGCCGGATGTGTGTTCATAACCCTCATTCATTGATTGTTACTTTGTTATCTACCTACAAAGAAGTGTGTTAGGCGTGGTTCATGAATAGGTATATTATTGACTTGAACTGTGTGACATGAAATTTGTGCATAGGACTCATTTCATATTTGAAGTAAATTTCTAGATTAGCTGGAAACTTCAGACTTGCTCGCGCATTCATTTTCGAATCATACATCTGAAAAAGTTTTCAAAACCTTTGTATTTGTGTCTTGCACCTAACTTGTTCTTTTTCAAATCTTTCGTTTGAGGACAAACAAAGAGTAAAGTTGGGGACAATTGATAAGCCAGAAAGTAGTTAATTCAATGTTTATTTACGACACGTTTGTTACTTATTTCACAAGTTATTTAGGGAAAAGCCGAGAGAAAAGTGATAATTTCCCTATTACGCTTTTTATATCTTACTCTACCCATTTGTGCATGAATTGAATGTCAAGACATTAAGAAAGAATGAAAAACAAGAATTTGTGCGAAGGTCATCTCGCCAGGCGACCCAACTCCAGAGAGTTCCAGGTTCCTTCGCCACAGAGATGGCCATGGCGAACTATCTCGTCTAGCGAAGCAATGGTGAGCTAAATGGCGAGCAGTTCCAGAGAGTTGGAAAAACAGGACAAGAGCAATTCGCCATGGCGAGAAATATTCCTGCCAGGCGAAATAAGGCGGTTTCATCTGATCAGAGTGATATGGCAGAAACCCACTGGCAAAGAAAGCTCATTTCGACATGGCGAGAAGTCACTTTTCAGCATATGTATAAAAGCCCATTTTCCTCATTTCAGAGGGGATTATGACATTTTAGGGAGAGAGAAAACAGGGGAAACACAAAGAGACCATTAAGGAGCAAGGAGCACAAGGATTGATGGGATTCACAAGATCATTGAGACATCATGGCTTGCTTCCATTCCATCTCTTCTTTTCTCCTTGTAAGGTTACCATTACAATGAGTAGCCAGACTCTTTTTGTTGGGATTAAATGTAATCAACTCTATTAGTATGTATTCCCTTTGATTATGATGTTGTTTGATTTTAATTATCTTATGATGTTGAGGTTATTCTTGTTTCCATTACAATCTTATGGGTTTGAATTGTTATTGAAAAATACCTTTTGAATCTAGGTTAGAGTAACTCTCTATCAAAGCTTTTGTTCTAGACATGGAATTTAGGCTTTGATAATCACTTTGAATATTGGTACCCAACACTTTTGTATCGTTTAATAGTTTGGGAAATCAACTATACAACGATACAATCGACTATTGGAAAGTTTAATAGTTTGGGAAATCGACGATTAAACGATTCAATAGAATTCATGACATCATTTGGACACGAATGATGTTGTTGAGAAATATGTGATAATATCAATTGATAATTAGAATCCGCAACTAATCCGAGAATACGTATACGTAGGTTGATGAAGTTTAATCCCAGCATGATCATTTTCCTGTTAACTCTCAAACCTTTTACAATTTCGTAGTTTTATAGTTTAGAAACAAAACAATATTGAAACCCTAGCTCAGAACAACATCAATTGTTGAACGGCTTAGAATATCGCACCAGTCCCTGTGGATACGATAAACAAAAATACTTACTTTTGATACTACATCAGCCGACTTGGGGAAGTGTTCGACCCTTGAGATAAAATTAAATTTGCTTCTTTTTACCCCAAAAACTTTTTGCCATGGGTAAAAAGAATCTTCTTGGGGTATAAAAAGAACCAGATTTAGATTTAGCTCAAGGGTTGATGATGTATTTTCCCCAAGAAGGCTGTTCACTATCTTCCCTAGGACTGATCACTATTTACCCCAAGTGGGTAAAAAGAACTTTTTACCCCAAGAGGGTAAATTGAAAATAAGTAGATTTAGTGAATTCGAATAAATGTATCAATTATTGTATGAATTCTATTAATAAAATGAGATGTTGTTATATGTATTAATTTTGTTCATTTCTTTTTATTTATATTTGCTTTTATTTTCTGATTTTGTATTTAATGAATAAATCTGAATAAATATTAATTTAGTTAATTTCTTTTTTATTTATATTTGTATTTATTTAATGTATAAAGTGAACAAATAAATTAGAATAAAGTGAACAAAGAATTTTGAATAACGTAAATAAATAAATTCGAATAAATTGAATAAATAAATTAGAATAAAGTTGTGTATTAAAAAAATTCGAATAAATACTAATTAAACTCAGCGTAAATTTGAATAAATAAATTAGAATAAAGTTGCGTATTAAATTTTTTTGAATAAATACTAATTAAACTCAGTGTAAATTCGAATAAATAAATTGTAATTAAACTCAGCGTAAATTCGAATAAATAAATACTAATTAAACTCAGCGTAAATTCGAATAAAAATTGCGTCTTGAATAAATTCGAATAAAAGTTACATTGCATTACATTATATTACATTACATTACATTCGGTAATGCACCTTCCAACTACAACAATTATCTTACCTGTGAATGAGGTAAATTCAAACTTGCTAAACAGCAGGACTCCAGCATTCGCCCCAGAAGTTCTTTTCTTCCATTCAAAAGGTTAAATTCTTGTTGGTCTTAGTTTTAAATGATAATATCCAAGTGTCAACTGAATGAGTTCCAGACCTTGACACTTCAATACCATCATTTATGTAATATCCCAAAATTATATTTTCAATTAGTGTCAATTTAAGAGATAATGTGGTATATCTCTGTTCGCCACAACGAAGAGATAATGTGGTAAATCTCTGTTTGCTACGACGAAGAGATAATGTAGCCTATGAGGTACGGTTCATAGTAACAATAGAGAAAATCTATGTTTGCTACAACGAAGAGATAATGTAGCCTATGAGGTACGTGCTCATAGTAATTTAAGATAAATAGTTGTTTGCTACAACGAAGAGATAATGTAGCATATGAGGTACGTGCTCATAGTAATTCTAAATACGATAAGTTTTTCGTTAGTTTAAAATTTGTTTGTAAAAATTTCTTTTATGACTAACAATTGATTCATGCTAAGGATTTAATCAAAAAGTGTTATTTTGATCGTTGTATTTTAGATTCGCAGGGTTCAGAGTAGGAATAACTTGATATTCCCATATGTATTCAAAAGTTTATTCTGTGTTCGATCTTTATATTGAGTGGTGATCATCATTTGTGTTTTTCATATGTTATAACTATAATAACAAGTGATATTATTCTTTTTGAGACGTATAAACAAGGAGATAATTTTAATATACATTATTCTTATAACTAATCGGCAATTTGGAATGTCATGAAAATTTATGATACCGCAAGACTCCATAATATGTATTTCATAAAAGTTTATATGTCATAATGTATTAGGCTTGCCAGGCTAAATTTATGTGATTTATAGTGTTAGCCTGTGCGCCAGTCATGATCTGAGATTGGGTCGTGACAATTTAAACGAAACCAACAAGAATTTAATCTTTTGAATGGAACAAAAGAACTTTCAGGTGAATGCTAAAGTCCTGCCGTTTAGCAAGCTTGAATTACCCCATCCACATGAAGACAATTTTTGTAGTTGGAAGGTGCATTCCATACCTAATGACGATCTTCTGGCGGAATCAAACTGTTGATAATATCTTCAATTAATCTCAGCAACGTTACGCGCATATTGATCCACTGGAACATGTTGTGCTCCCAAAACATGCTCCTCACGTTTTCGTCGTTTGCTAATTCCACCCAACTGAATGATATTCTCTCCTTGTCGAGCGTTGGACGTTTATACCGAACGTTTTCCACCCTCCTTGTGTCTCCGGGGTTGACTCCTTGGTTGAATTCATTCAGTTGATCCTTGAGACCGCTTAACGTTACACCAAGGCACCGAACCTTCAACCTCTGAGGTTCTCCGCCATTGAATTGTGCATGAACGTCGATCCACCCGGCCATTGTTTCAAATCTACACACTAAGAAATTAAAAATAATCAATGAAAAACTCATTCAAACATTTCATCCAACACTTGTAGTGGAATTTTTTTGAGTTTGTAGATGCAAAACGAGGAAATGAGGTTCTGTTCGGGTTTTTTAAAACATCACGTATCGTGAGTTAAGTTACGCTGCGCAACTTAACTCACGCTGCGTGACTTAACATGCGCATATTTTAACACTTGCGTTAGTTAACGTAGGGCCATTTTAGGTATTTCAGTTGGACGGGAGTGAAACTTGTTGGGAGAAGAGAAGAATTCCCAATTATTATGAGTTAAATCCATAAGGAGAGTCCAACCCAAAAAACTAATCCATTAAAGAAAATAGTCTCATAGCTTTAGTACCACGTCGAACACTTTTATCTATACTCCTAACACCAACAACTTATTATTTGGGTCTAATCTAACGAGTTTTGTATACTTCAAGGAATACTTAATATATTTACATAGTTTAGAGGTTTAATTCAATAAAAGGTGATAATTTATAGGACTGTTTTAGAGATTTTATTGCTGTTGAACTTGACTATTCAATTGGTTGACAATACCTGAAGTAAATTAGTGTAAATTCCAACATTGGTGCTATTTCAAATTTTTGTAAATTTTTTCTTATTTCTACACAAAACTTGATGATAAGTTTTATCCAGAGACAAGTAAATAACGTTCATCATTTGTTAGTTTAAAGGACATTGTGGCACATTTGTTCCCAAATTCATGAACATATGCTATGTTGTATTAGAATTTAGAACTACAATTATGAATGAAATAAATTAGTTGAACTGCCAATTTAAAGATGCACAATTTATTCTATGGTGATGTAAAGTATAGTTTATTAGGATTAAATGTGAGTTGAATGTACAAATACACTTGTAGATAGTATAAGATCATTTTACTTTGCATGTCACATGGTTAAAAGTGTATGAACATAGTTGAAAAACAAAGTAAAAAAACTAAAAAAGCTATCGTGTTAATCCACTATTACAACAACCTTTTCTAGAAATAGTAACCACAAGAGTCATAAATATTTCCATGGAGTTTGGGAATCACTTCAATAATCCTGTTTCACTTTGAGTTCCATCACCCTCAAAACCCATTCCCACTACTTCTTCCTTCCAAGTACACACTGTTTCTGTTTCTGTTTCTCTTTCATTATTATTTAGGAAACTTTTTATACTTTTCTTTTTCCAAAATGGCTTTCACATTCATTATCTTCATTGTGTTTTTGCCTCCATTCAGTTCTCTTCTTCATCTGACACACTCTTCCCTTTGAGAACATATCACTAAACTTTTCTTGATTCTTATCACGTGTCCTTCTGACATTTTTTTATTTTCATCTTCTCTCTCTCTCAATCATCAATCTTTTTTGGTTCAAGTTTCTTGCTTTAATTTCTTATCTTTTCTTTTTCTTGTGTGACACTTGTACACTGTATGTATAGTTCTTTTTTTGAAGGTTTTTTTTCTTTCTCTCTTATGAGGTTTATGCAAAGTTGAGATTTTGGTACTGTTTTGAGGTACTATTCTTGCAACAATTGAAGTGGGGTCTTTGATCTTGTGATGGAGTCTTGGAGTTTTGATCCACAAGATAAAGG
This sequence comes from Medicago lupulina, assembly GCA_958299785.1. Classification (NCBI taxonomy): domain Eukaryota; kingdom Viridiplantae; phylum Streptophyta; class Magnoliopsida; order Fabales; family Fabaceae; genus Medicago; species Medicago lupulina. The sequence continues at coordinate 65,859,085 of OY283139.1, forward strand.
GTATGTTTCAAATGACACAATTGGTAGTAGAACCAAAGGTTCAATCTTAGGTTGGGATTTGAAAACCACATCTAGTTTTTTACCTCAACAAAACATAGAAAATGACAACAATAATCAAGGTTTTGAGGAATTGGGTTTTCATGATATGTTGGGAAAACAATTGTCTAATGTTGATGATGTTGTTGGTAGCAAAATTGTCACTAGTAGTTCTTTTGTTATGGCTGCACCAAATGCATTTTCAGAAAGAGAACAACAACACTTCAATTCCAAGCATTCAAACTCAATAGGTGACACTAATGGTTCTAATTCACTCATTGATTTGAAGCTTGGTAGATTTGGTGATCATAGAGATGGAATTGGTACACCATTTTCGAAGGGGACCACGATTTTGTCGTCGTCTGGATCGTTGACACCATCGAAGAGGGTGAGGTCTTCGGCAGTCCATTCTCAAATTGCTTACTGCCAAGTATATGGATGTAATAAGGATTTGAGTGGTTCTAAAGATTATCACAAGAGGCATAAAGTTTGTGAAGTTCATTCAAAGACTTCTAAAGTAATAGTGAATGGAATTGAACAAAGGTTTTGTCAACAATGTAGTAGGTTGGTCAATTTTTACAAGCTAATCTTTTGTTTCACATCTTTTGGTTTTAGTTATGAAAATTGCAGAATATTTTTACTTTGTTACCTTCTCAACATTTGTTTCACTTAGAATTTTTAATAATACGTTGCAAAAATCTTGTGAATTCTAGAAATGAAATAGAAAACTTTCTAAAATCAAATAATTCTAAATCTTGACATATAACCTCCTCAATTGCTTGTCATGTAGATTTTATTCTTACCAAATCTGCATTATTTGTGGGGAAATGGTTGGTTTACTAACTTTTTAATAGTCCAAATTAATCAATATATGCTCTTGGATAAGCTTCTTGAACTTAATAGATTCATTTTCGGGTACTACTTCCTTTTCTAAAATGGAAAAACTACCATTTTAAGAATATTTCTATTTTTCTATTAATTTTAGTATTTTGCTCTCTGATTTTTTTGACTTTTGCTTTACTAAGGTTGGATTTTAGTCACTTTAGAGCAGATAACAAGACATATCTGTTGATGAGAAAATCAATGCTTAACATTCATCAACAGTTGAATGATTACTGTTTCCTCTAAATTGAATTTACTCATGTTTAGAGTAGCCAAATTCTATTTTATATGCTTCAGATTTTCTATACTTTTATGATATATATAGTGCTTCTGTAATGTTTAGCTTACTGTCCAGGTTTCATTTGCTGGCTGAATTTGATGATGGTAAGCGTAGCTGTCGTAAACGTCTTGCAGGTCACAATGAGCGTCGAAGAAAGCCACAAGTTGGTATTCATTCTGGAAGAGCTGGGAGGTTGCTTCAGTCATATGGGGGTAATATTCTATGGAAAATAATTTAATCTTTACTTCCTTCTCAATGTTCCACCCTTCCTAACTACTTTTTAGTGGATTTGGATTTCTTGCATTTACAAATTCACGCATCCATGCAGTCAGCACATTGGTGGCCGTTGGATCAAGATCAGATGTTCCTGAAAGCAAGCAAATTTTGATTTTTTAAAAGGACTTAAATATCAAGCTTGAAATATGGGCTGTCTGATCTTGATCTAACGACCACCTATGTACTGATCGCGGAATACAAGGGATTTGTGTTTGCATGCATATATTTGCTGAAGTTGAAAATTAGAGTATATTGAATCACAATAATTTTAAAATCCTTCACAGATAATGATATCATCTACTTGGTTTTGATGAGTATATAGAAGCATGCCATAGTAAAATTTGTTCCCATACCGAATTTTCACTTTTGGACTTAATTTCTCAATTTTGATATTGATTACGGTATTCTGTTGTACATTTTCTTTACAATTTTTTCCGAAGATGCAATGCCTATCATCCTGCCAAAGTATTCCATGATATGTAATTCAGCTTCGTCGATTAAACTGTGTTCTTGAAGTGATTATCACAGAAAAAATAAGCACGTGTTCTTACCCCGATGAAGGGAAAAAAGATGTGATACTTTTTGAATTCTGATTGATTCTATGGATATAGATCTACAACATGGTGATTATGTGCCATTTGTTACAAATTTTTTCTTTTGTTTCTGAATTATTCTCCCACTTTTGTTGGTTTTGCACCATCCTTTACCATTTGTCATCTTTGGTGTAAAGCTAACTTTAATTTGGATTCTTTAGTCACATGGTGGATATGAACCATTAGTGACTTGTTCAACAATTACAATAGAATCAAATCTGAAACCAAAAGATTCATTATGTAGTTTAGTCACTATCATAGTCGGTAATCTTAAGAGTGCCAAATTTTCGTCAATGGGAACCATTTGGATGAACAGCGAATTAAGCACTTCTAGCATAAGCTCTTATGAAATAAGTGCGTATGTATAATCTATTTCTATAAGAAAAGATAAAATAAAGTCAACTTATTTTCTGTTGTTGTAATACATGTTTGTCTCTGAGTAATTAATAAGATCGGGGAAGAAAGAGATGAAGCAATGTGGGATTTTTCGTAGGTTACCGTATATTTTCTTTAACGAATGTAATGAATACACTTTCTAAATTTCCTTGTGCTGAAAATTTGTAGGCTTGAATAGTTTACATTTTTCTTAGTACTAAAAAACTTTGATCTTAAGCTTTATAAAGATTGTGTGGTACTTGCAGATAGCAAATTCCAAGGAACCATGCTAACATCGACATCTTTTATATGCCAAGAGATACTCCCCGGTGAGGTCTTATCTTCTGAGAAATGTGGAAACAGTAACTGGTGGAGACCTATAAAAGCCGAAGGCGGAACCGGTTTTAGGCCTCTTTCATCTATTCCAATTACAAATTCACATCCTCATTCAAGAACCCTGTTTCCTTCATACAACAATAAACAATTCCCTTTTCTTCAAGAAAATGGTGCTACATCTGCTACAGGAAGCATCTTCTGTGAAAACAGTAGTCAATATCCTCCTATCCAAGGAGGCTCGAATTCCGGATCACAATCATTATTCCAAGATACCTCCTTAGGAAGTGAAGACTTCAATATTTTTGAAACAGAATCAGCTGTTCAAGGATTATCGGGAGTATCGGACGGTGGTTGTGCTCTCTCTCTTCTGTCATCTCAATCGCAGAACTCTTCAAGCCAATCGACAGGAATTCCCATGCCTGGTCATTTAGTTATTCCGAGCAGCCACAGCCATTATAGCATGAGTCATGTTTCTGAAAGTGGCGTCTCGGATAGGTTTCCGTCTGAGTTAAATCATACGGATGGAAGTCATCTTAGTCCTATATTGATATCAAACAGTAATGAAATTGCCCATTTCGAAATGGTAGATGGGGTTTTCCAAGGGTCGGATTTTGTCAACGTGAAAGACCGTCTCTCCTGTGAAGATGCCTCGACCATTGACTTGCTTCAACTGTCGTCACAACTTCAGCGTGTTGAGCATCAGAGGCGAGCCTTGCAGGTGAAGCGAGAAAATGATTCTTCCTGCTCTCTCCGGATAACGTAAAATGCTTTCAACAGGTACATTTTCTGTTTCATCATGATATTTATTCACCAAATTTTCACTACGCCGGCTACTTTAGCGCTTCAACTGTACCATGTCATACTACTGTGTATTTTTCCCTCGCTTGAATTCTGCACATTATGCTCTAGCTTGAAATTTCGTTTCTAATTTTTTGGACAAAAACCTTGGCTGTCATTTTAGGACTTGATCAATGACGGACCCGAAGTATGTGGATTGCGGTCATTAGTGAGTGAAAGTTGAGGTTTTATAGTGTTAATGCAATGCACCTCTCTGAAACATTAGAGGCCTCAATCTAATCATTGAACAATAAATGTTTTACTTTTATTAACAAAATTGACATTTTGATTAAAGGATTTTTTTTAAGATTTTGTAAACGCTGAAAATAGAAATTTGTTTTCTGTTTTTCCTAGATGAATTTGTAAAAACAGAAAACCAATTGAAAACAATATGTTTCATGTTTTGATAATGTTTTCTATTTAAATTTTAAAATATATAAATATCACATTTGATTTCACCATGTTTTATGTTTTCAAATTATTCATATTGCATTCACTGCTTTCTATATAAATCTTCGAAGAATAAATCTTTGAAGCCGGAAGACAAATATTTGATAGATATGTGATCGAAATGATAAGTTATTTTTGTTGTTTCTATTTGCATCCATTCAACATTGCTTTCCATTAAATCATTCACAACATTTCTAAGATTTCATTTTCCATTTTTGCAGAAAAGAACTTCTGCTTGTGCAGCTTGTTGTGACCGGAAATATTCGTATCAGGATAAGAACTTAGTTTCTGAAAAGAACTTAATATCTGGCAACTCATATGCTAACTAGTTTAAGTAGTTTTACTTGCGCGAATCGGCTCGTTAAACTGACCAATGGCGGCTGGGATGCAATAGTCCCTCTCAATCTACATATATCCAACTGGAATGTAATAATAAATAAAAGCCTGATATGTATCTGATGTGTGACATTCAGGTTTTTGTCATAAACACTTCAATAAGGACAATAGTTAGTGAAAAGTGATGTCCAATTTAGTGAAGGTAATCTAATATGTTCAAATTTTTTATGATTTTGATGAATGTTGATTCTAGACTATTATATTTTTCTATCTTGGTATTTTGATGAGTGGGGGCACCTTACAATGGTATGGTACCAACTACCAACTACCAACTACCAACTACATGATTTTTCTCAAGTTCCACATATATGTTAATTTAAATTTTAGAATCTGTAAGAAAACATAATTTATATAAATATATGACCAAAAAACGCTAATTTCTCGATGTATGATCAATATGTTGAATTTAGAAACTATTTTGACCGATGCTCGTTAAGTTAAGGAATGATTTGTATATTCACTCAAATAATAGAACATGATTTTTCACTTATTGTAAAGAATAGTGAATTCCAATATTTAAGAACTGAAGCTTCTTCTGCATAATCAGATCAATTCTAATTTTGAGTGGAAAAATTAAAATTTTATTTCAATCTAGCTTTAACTCACAATTACGACAGTTCAGAATTGTCGCTATTTTTTTAGTGGAGAATATTGTTGGTATTTCATGAAATGTAATTGCAAATATTACTCCTTCAACTTATATTGGTCTAAATGTGAGGAAAATTGGTCTAGTGGTAAAAATATATGTAATTGATCCATAGGTTCTAAGTTCGAACTCTGCAAGAGCTGATTTCCTTGAAGAGAGGTTAATGTTAATCTCTTTGTAAGTACTCTTTAAAACTAAGAATTTCTTTATAATGAATTAGGGCACCATTTTCTCACCCTTAAGTTTTTGCATCAAGACAAAAAGTGATAGAATTTGTTTTTTTTTTTCCTCAAGCAACAACTTAATTCAAATATTGCAATAAATAAAATAAAGTATACAATATTTTATGTTCCTCATTTTACTTGTAATAGTTAGATCAAATATGAATCTTAAATACATAACATGCTATTCTTACAAGGTTTTGCATGTTAAATAGGAATGCAATTCTTTCAATGAATATTGGTTCAATTGGTTAGGAGTTGAGCTCATATCCCACAAAGACGTGCGTTGAACTTTCACTGTCAGTGCGAGAATCTCTTTGGTGGATGATATGTAAGTACATTTGTAAGCGTTCTTTAAACCTTGAGACCTATCTTAACCTAATGAACTTCTAGGATCTAACTCGCCTAAAAAAATTATTATAAAAAACAAGAATGTAATTAACAAATAATAGTCGTATAAATAAGTATAATGTAGTCATCACGTCTCAATCCCATATTATGTGTACAGCCGTCAAAATGGGTTAGCCCATATGGACCAGTCCCACAACCCAAATAAAACATGACTATTACTTTTCCCACCCTATGACACTCTCACGCACCCTGTAAAATTTTCAAAAATACCCTTTGCAGTTTGGATTTCGTAATCCAAACTGAGTTCGGATTTCATAATCCAAACTGTTATGTACCGGCCAAAAGGATTCTTGGCCCATTTATTTAGGCCCAATGCCATCTGAAGCCCAAATATCGCATTTGGCAAACTTACTTGTGATACCCCTCTTCCCCGTGAAGGGGGTGCACGGAGTAAACGAGACTGGTCCAAACGAGCCCCAACGTCTCTTTGCACGTTCCCGCAATAAACTCTCCGGAGTTTACACTTCCCAAGATTTCGTAACCGCCATATCCTGGTGTGCCATTACAACGGCTCTGCAGCCCTCCACCTCTATAAATAGGGGACTCAATGCAGTCCCCAAGGTAGAACATTTCTTCCTCTCTAAACCCTCACACTCTAATCTCTACTAACTTGAGCGTCGGAGCGCCTGGAGGTACACACCCCCCCTCCGTTCCAAGAAGCATTCTGAACTACTTCACCACCACCTTAACCACCGCATTTAAAGCATCGACAGTCAACTTCTGACCAGGTACGATCAGTGGCGCCGTCTGTGGGAAATTACAAGCTCTCCCCGTTTTTATCCTTCTAAAAACCAAAGCTTACCAAAATATTAACCATGGCTGCCAACGGTGCTAGTCCACGACTACGAAGTGAAGTTCGCATACCTCAAAGTGATGGTATGACATCTTCACCTTCACCTGTGGGTACATCCAGAGAGGAACCAATACAAGTCATTCCTCTCCAACTAAGGCCTCTGCAAGGTCCCTCGCAACCTACAGAGACGCTTGATGATACTACACCAAATGGTGTCTTCGTCACCAACCTGCTCCGCACGGTTCAACGACAGACGTCGTTAATCGAGGAACAAAATCGACGCCTAGCGGATCTGGAACGGGCGCGCTCATAAGTCCGACCCAGGCGATCCCCTCCCCAACACCTAACAAAAGAGGAGAAAGTCCACGTCCTTCTCGCTCCATATCCCCTGGCACTCTATCAGCGTCAAATCTCCCAGCTACCGCAGGAGATCCCAGAAGGATATCACCGAGACGATCTCCTCCAAGAAGATCCCCGCCAAGACGCAACAGACGCTTTTGGTCTTCCTCCAGCTCTGAGGACACTCGCGATTCCCGGAATGATCGTAATGCATACGGTCCATTCAAACGGCACATCCGAGAAGCTCCTATTCCCCACGGGCTCGAGAAGGCTCCCCAAATGGACTCGTACGACGGGACAACCGACCTAGACGAGCACATAGAGAACATCAAGGTTGTTCTCACATATCGATCGGTGCAGGGCACCGTAAAAGCTCTTTGTCGCCACACTACGACGAGGAGCAGTCACCTGGTTCAAGAACTTAAGGAGAAACTCCATAGACTCATGGAGCGACCTCTGTCACAAGTTCACAGCCCACTTCTCGATCTGTGCAGGACGCCGTAAAAGCTCTTTATCACCACACTACGACGATGAGCAGTCACCTGGTTCAAGAACATAAGGAGAAACTCCATAGACTCATGGAGCGACCTCTGTCACGAGTTCACAACCCACTTCACTACGTCTAGGACGCAACCAAAAACAATGGCATCTCTGGAGGCCATCGTCCAAGGAAAAAGTGAACCTCTTCGAGACTACATCGAAAGGTTCAACAAGGAAGCTATGTAAGTGAGAGGTGCTGAAGATGCCATGAAGAAGTACCTCATTACCAAAGGTCTGCGCGAGTGCACAGATGTTAAGAAGGTTGTCCGCTTAGATCGCCCAAGGACTCTCAACGAGTTCCTAGAGATCGCAAAAATCTACATGAGGTATGAAGAGGAGTTGTACGCAGACAGCCTCAACAAAACCAGGAAGGAGGAGCCTATTGCTGAATCCTCCAGAAAGCCTTCCAAGAAAGAAAGAAGGAAGGCAAAGTAGTTCGTGAAGGTAAAGCACCTAGCAGTCGCTTCACGGAGTACACACCCTTGGCCATGTCCAGGGAGAAAATCTTTGCTGAGATCGCAGTAGCCGATCTGTCGGAAGCTGGTGTTAAACCACCAAAAGCCTCATCACAAGAAAGAAAGGGAGTCGACAAGACAAAGTACTGTCGATTCCACAAGTGTCACAGGCACGTAACTGACGACTGCATCCACCTAAAAGATGCAATCAAACTCCTCATCCAGCGAGGACGACTCAAGCAGTTTGTGAAGAACCCCAAGTCGGAAAGGAAGACCATTGAGCTCATCACCAATGGCACAGCGGCGGACAAGATAGTTGCAATGTCCGTCGAACAGTTAGGCGATTTCCCAGATGATGTGGAAATCGTCCCTTACTCATGCAAATGGGAACAAGTCCCTTCTGCCAACGTCGTCACGGGAGGAACCCTGAACATTTCCATGGGGAGCATGAAAAGAAAGTTCAAGGAGCTCATGAGCGTCAACTTGCTGGTCCCCTCCAATATCAACATCGGAGGAAGATCACCTTTGGCCTTTTACGACTCTGAACTACCTGGTGGAGCTGCAAATTCAGCCATTCCTTTGCTCGTGCGAGCATCAATGGCCAACACTGATGTCCGTCGAGTACTAGTCGACACAGGGGCCTCATGCGACATCATGTACACCAGCTTGTTCAAAACTCTCCAACTCACGGAGAAACACCTTTCTCCTATGTTGGGAGTGAACTCTACGGCTTCAACGGCTCGTCTACACAACCTTGGGGCTGCGTCCAACTATTGGTCACCTTCGGCGTGGGGGAGGCCAAGAAGACAATAACGGTCCCATTTCTTGTGATCGTTTGTCCTTCTCTCTATAATTGCATTATAGGGAGAACTGGACTTGCCCAGCTGGGCGCCGCATGTTCAACCGCTCATCTGAAGTTGAAATACCATGCGAAGGATGGCATCATCACCTCTCTGAACGGAGACATCGAAGCTGTTAAAAGATGTTTCCTTTAGGCAAATAAATCCTAGAGCTCGGTTTCCCAACCCAGCAAATCTGCTGAGGACAAAGGGAAAGTTGTTGCGAGCATACCGGATGCAAACTTGATCGAATTGGACCCCAGGTTCACCAAGGAAGACCTCAAAGAACAAAAAAGGGAGCAGAAGGATCAGCTCAACGCGAAACTTCTCAGACATATTCCTGACGGTGAATTCGAGCTGGTCCCCTTCAGAGATGACCCCTCGAAGAACTTCATGATCGGCAAGGATCTTCCAAAACTTGTCAAAGCTCAGTTGATCGCCTGCTTACGGGTAAACGCTAACTCACGTTCCCCGCGAACATAATACCCGAGCTAATATTCTTTCGAAACTCGCTAGCACACGGACCACGAACGGGAACAAGACATTGATTCAGGAAGTCCTCAACGAACCCAGCGTTCAGAGGCAAAAATTCCAACTATCTGATGTCAACGCGATCATTAGAATAGAAGACTGGAGAGGACCCATTACTCGCTACATCACTAGCAGGGAACTCCCATCTGCTCCTTCCGAAACGACGATAGTGAAACGAAGGACTTGCTCTTTCACTTTAGTAGAGGGAGCCTTGTACAAAAGGGGTTTCATCATGCCACTTATCAAGTGTTTGGGACCTAACGAGACCCAGGAAGTCCTCATTGACATCCATGACGACATCTGCGGGCAACATCTCGGTGCCAAGGCTCTCGCCAAAAAGGTCCTACGAGAAAGATATTATTGGCCCACCATGCTGAAGGACGCAAAACACTATGTCAATCTGTGTGAAAGTGTCAAAGGCACGGAGACATGCACCTAGCACCTCCTGCCGACTTGACATCCTTGGTCTCTCCATGGCCGTTCGCATGGTGGGGCATCGATCTCCTGGGACCATTCCCTAAAGCTGCTGGTCAACTCAAATATTTAGTCGTTGCAATCGACTATTCCACCAAGTGGATCGAAGCGGAACCATTGGCAAAAATCACAGCAAAGAACGTGCTCTGTTTCTTTAAGAGAAACATTCTAGCAAGGTTTGGAGTACCGGCTCTAGTGATATCCGACAATGGGACTCAATTCACCGACCAAAGATTCCAGGACTACCTGAGGAACATCGGTATCAAGCAAAGTTTCACATCTGTGGAACACCCTCAAGCCAACGGCCATGCCGAAGCGGCGAACAGGGTCATCTTGCGAGGAATACACAGAAGGCTGGAAATGGCCAAAACCAAGTGAGCTTAAGAGTTGCACGCAGTCATATGGGCTTATAGAACTACTCCCAACTCCACTACTGACGAGTCACCTTTTCGACTCACGTATGGGACAGAAGCAGTCATTCCCATTGAGCTCACTGAACTCACTTGGCGAACTGACGTTGACACTGACTTCCCAGCCAACACGGTTAACTTGCGTGAAGAACTCGAATTTGTTGACGAAGTTAAAAGTGAAGCAGCTTTACGAGAAACAGCGCTAAAACAAAAAATAGCCGCTCGTCATAGCAAGAAAGTGATAAAACGAGAATTCGAAGTTGGCGACCTCGTCCTCCGGCGAAACCAGAAGGACTCTAAAGAGGGAAAACTTGTCGCCAATTGGGAGGGACCCTACAGAGTCCGGATGAAAACTGAAACGGGAGCATATAGACTCGAAGATCTCCACAAAGGATGAAAACAAAAAACCTCACGCAACGAGCACTCAATTCGCACGTTATACTTGAAAATAAAACAAATATTTTCAGCAAAAGTATGATAAGAATTAAAAAGCGCCAGCCACAAGGACCCCACAATGTCAAAGTGGCACAAAGGCCAAAGTCAATAATCAAAAAGTGATTACAAGGCCATAGAGGCCTGGGCGTTTAAACATGCCCACCATCAACTTGGGAAGAAACTATTCTTCTGTTTTCAACATACTTCAAGAAGTGGATTCCATCCACACGAAACTCCACATCGGGGTTCAACACCTTGAGTTGATCTAAGGCATTGTCAAAACCATGACGAGCAACACCTACCAGGTTTCTCTCCAACTCCTCGACCCTGTAAACCAACGCAGGATGGGCCAACACCGTAGTATCTTCTATCTCGTCTTCCCCAGGTCGACACTTGCGAAGAGCATTTTCCAGAGCCTTCTTCTCCGCAGCAAACTTAGCATGGGCTTCCTTCAATTCCTGGTAGCACCAGGTAGCCGAATCTGCCTTTTTCTCTAGGAATGTGAGCATCTTGTCTTTCTCTGAAGCCACTTTCCTCGAAGCGACCAACTCAGCCTCCATATCACCTATCCTCTTAGACATCACCTCTTTCTCTCGAACAAGAGAATCAGAACGAACAACTTCTTTAGTAGACGAGTTATTCATGTAAACAACAAATTTCAGGGCTTTCATGACACTGATAACCCACTCCGTCACAACTCGAGTCCGACCAGCCATTCCCAAGTCACGGATCACCTTCAGCTTAGGGTCGCTCAAGAACAAAGAGGCATGGGAGCCAAAACTTCCCGACTCAGACCACACCCAGAGAAGCTTGAACAATCCATCACCGGCTGAAGAAGCACCTTGAGGAGGACCCAGAGTCTGGGTTTGAACCTGCTTGCTCTTGTCAGCAGAAGAAATCCTCTTTCTCTTGAGGGGAATTTCTTCCTCTTCGTTGGGCTCATCATCAACGCGATCAGGGAACCAGGCATCCGCCGTTTTGTCTCGCCGTTCATCTCGTTTTCGGCTAGCACTGCCCTGACCGCTAACCTTCTGATTGGCCTTGTTCCCCAAAGCTCGTATGTTGGACATTTTTCCTGCACAAAAAGGGATGAGCAGATCATCAGTAAAAAGCATGAGTTAGATAAAAGACAACGTCAGTAAATTAAACATACCCAGGATATCCATGGGATCACTCGAAAGCACTAAAGAGTGGGTATCGATCACACGAGGTTTAGTAACGTGATTCCCCCGCGAATCCACAACAGAGTTACCATCCTCAGATACCACCACCGCCCTAGAAAAGGAGCGCACAAGCTTAAGAATTCGAGCAAAACTTGTCTTATTCCGCTCGAATAGACTAACATAATTATGCCTAAACATTTCCGGCACGTGCTTAAAGTGATCCTTACTCCAATAAAAGGGGAAACGAGGAACCCTTTCAGACATAATCCCAACATCATGATGAGGGTGTTCCATCACTTTCAGAACACCGTTTAACGCCACTTTTGTTCACGGTCTAACTAAGAAAAACCTCTCCTGGAACTTCGTGGTCTCACTATTAAGGACCTCGAACATCACCTGGTACTGATGAAAAGACACAAGGTTGAATCCACCATCTTTATCCAAACCCCGCTAGATGGTGAAGATAGCGAAAAACAACTCTCTGGTAGCAAGAAGACGTAAAAAGCGACATACCAACTCAAAGGCTTTCAAGTAAGCAAAGGAGTTCGGAGTCAGCTGAGAAGGACATAACTCCAACCACTCAAAGACGATCACTTGAAAAGAAGAAAAGGGAAGACGAAAACCCATTTCTCGGAAGACAGTCTCATACATAGGGATATGGTTCGCCAAAAATTGCGAACAAATCCTATCTGAAATAGTAGGGGGAATCATTTCCCAGTCTTCTCTCCCCCCAATTAAACAGCGCGGGATTCTCGCCGCCCTATCGGTCGAAAAAAGAGAAACAGTTTCTAGGGTTTCCTTCCCTACCCAAGAAGGATCAGACGCGGCTCCACTATCACCATTTGGATTGCGTGCCATAATCTAACCTGAAAGGGAAAAGCAAGGAGAAGATCAACCCAAAGATCATACTCATTTATCCTTCAGACCAACAACCCTTTCAGAAAACCCCAACTGGACACAACCCTAAAAAGGAGAAAAGTTACAGCCTGTCTCCAATGATTCTCTCAAACAAATACAGAAACAGACAGCAAAATCCTAAAACTCCTCTCATGCAGTGAAAACCACTGTAACAAACGGCGGAAACCACCGCGTCAGAGTAACTTCTACCCTAAAACACATGCAATCCTACAATTTCTTAAACATGAAACTAAGGGAGCCAAGCATAAAACAAAGGGTAAAAAGATCATCAGAACATTACCTAATACGATGGGTGAAGATGGAACTTAAAGTGAAGAGTTGACGGTTCGGAAAAGCTTCGTCTCTAAAAGAACTCTCAAAATTTTCTAAGTTTCTGAGAAGTGAAAGTGGTAAAAGTTCCAAACAAGAGTTTGAACTATTTATACCCACTTCACAAACCTTTCAGGAACCCCGAAGTTGCATTCCACTACAATCTGTCACCTACAACTCTGCACCTAAGTGACAAACTCACGGTTTAGATCTAATCAAACCATTCATTCAAGGGTCCTAATGAGCGATAGCGGTTCCTCAAACGTCAAGATTAAACAAACGATGTTGAAGACATCTTGGAAACATAAACGAAGAAGACACTAGAAGCTATAGGTACTCAAGTACCACAATAGCTTTTACACGTGTTAGTCGGAAACCAAAGGTCATGTCTCCTCAACCTTTCCCTCGAGACGTGGGCATTAAATGCAGGAATGACAATCGACCAAACTTTCTGACGAGGGAATCTTTTATTCCAACCGGAGAAATCGAGCACTCACATACCGAACACACATCACCTAAGAGGCGAACTTGTCTGGCTGAAAACAAAAATACTTAGAGGATAGCAAACACAGACTCCAGACGTGTCCGCCAAATCCTCTCACAGTATTGTGGCCATCAAGGACTAACAGTTCCCAACTCTGGGACGATCTCACACGTCTTGTCCGCCCGACTCTCTCGACGACCTTCCTTCCTTGACCGTCCCCGAGCATCAAAATAAGCCTGCTCTTAAGTCATCACTCTTCATCAAGAGCAACGACTTGGGGGGGGCTACTGTTCTAGACCGACTAAACGGATTCTTGGCCCATTTACTTAGGCCAACTGCCATCTGAAGCCCAAATATCGCATTTGGCAAACTTACTTGCGATACCCCTCTTCCCCGCGAAGGGGGTGCACGGAGTAAACGAGACCGGTTCAAATGAGCCCCCAACGTCTCTTTGCATGTTCCCACAATAAACTCTCTGACAGTTACACTTCCCACGATTTCGTAACCGCCAGAGCCTGGTGTGCCACTACAACGGCTCTACAGCCCTCCACCTCTATAAATAGGGGACTTAATGCAGTCCCCAAGGTAGAACATTTCTTCCTCTCTAAACTCTTACACTCTGATCTCTATTGACTTGAGCGTCGGAGCGCCTCTAGGTACACCCCCCCCCCCTCCGTTCCAAGAAGCATTGTGAAGTACTTCACCACCACCTTAACCATCGCATTTAAAGCACCGACAGTCACCTTCTGATCTGGTACGAGCACAAACTATGCTTAGGTATAATTAGCAATCATAATCATCTCTCCCATTTCGGCAATTTTGAATTTTGCTTTTAAAAACAACCAAAAACCAAGTAAAAAATGATAAAAACCTATCAAATAAAATCATAAAAACACAAGGATGAGAGTTAAGAAGATTAATATTGTCCTTAAAATGACTATCCCTATGTTACATACATGTTCAGAATTGGTGCTAATGTAGTTTGGATTATGTAATCCGAACTGCATTAGCACGATAAAAAAAGGGCCTAAACGATGGAATTTTGAATTGAGGGACGGAGTTCCGTAAGAAATTCCTTCTAAGGGAGTCTTGATCCAAAAACACAAGGATGAGAGTTAGGAAGATTAATATTGTCCGTAAAATGACTATCCATGTTACAAACATGTTCAAAATTGGTCCTGGTGCAGTTTGGATTACGTAATCCGAACTGCATCAACACCGTGAAAAAATGGTGTTTAGGGGGTGTTCGGATTCTATAATCCAAAAAATTCAAATAGTGTGTCCTATTTTTTGAGGTTTCGTATTATACAATCTAAATTGGTGAAAAACTCATTTTTCCCCCTAGGGTGGGAAAAACTCAAATTCGGATTATATATTCCGAATGGTATTTTGGTAAAAAAAATAGGACGCACAAGAAACTCATAGGGTGAGAAAAGTAATAGTCATAAAACTTATGATTTGGGCCTATGAAATTCCAGCCCAAATTCAAGTCTTTTAAGTTCAGCCTTAAATAGTCTGTTACTCATTAGAAAATTGTTGTTCGCACATAGTGTATTAGAACTTTTACCCGTGTTACCGCCCGGGTCATAACAGGAGAAGCTAATATGTTGCAATATGACGCCCATTTGTTTTTGATTTTTTCAAAAAAAAAAATCTATTTTCTTAACTAAAAAATCACATTTTTTTTATTTTTGCAGTGCTTGCTTTTTATTTTTAAAAAATCCTTCTTGCTAAAAAAGCCATTTTTAGCCTAAAAATGAAAAGAGCATTTGCGTTAAAATATAAGGTAGAAAAATTGCGTTAAGATGTGCTAGCACCACGGCATATATATTTAAGATGACATTGTGCTAGCACCACAACATCCTAAATTAAACACGAAAAGAGCATTCGCGTTTAAATATAAGGTAGAAAAATCAACGGAAATGAGATCGTTCTAATTCTTGGCAATACATAAATTCATACTCTTTGATACATACGGATTTGCCACTACTGTAACATGCTACTTTTTGATAGAAATACAAAGGATAAAGAACAAATGAATTAATGGTCTAATTTTGTTTCATCAGACTATATAGTTTTCATACCCCAAATTTTGACCAAGGTCTCCGCTTTTTGCTCATTTTATTCACATTTTAATTGCATATTTTACCCGCATTTTATCTGCATTTTACCTCTCGTTTTGTTCACATTTTAAAACTCCATTTCATACGCATTTTAACTATTTTTTTTATTCGCATTTTTATTTTCCTTTTATTCGCATATTAATTCTAGTTTTATTCGTATTTTAAAGTTTTTTTTTTCTCGTCTTTTAAAAGTCGAAAATTTTCGTTGTTTCAGACGAAATTTCAGCATAGAGGTATTTTGAAATACCTCATTTTGGTTACCGAAAAGGACAGTCTTAAGTGTTTTATCATTTTATTTTATCTCTTTGTTACTTTTTTATTTATAAATTTCTTAGTCCTTTTATTATATTTTGTGTGCATTTTATTATTTGTTTTTTTTATTTTCTTTATTTATTTTCGTTTTTCACAAATTATTTAATTTTAATATTTTTTCTTTTTTAAATAGTGTTCATTTTCTCTTTTTTATTATTATTTTTCTATCTTTTATTAGTTAAATAATACTATTTCTTTTTTAATTGTCCAAGAGTAGTTAAGTCTTAGTCCAGTACACTTGTCAAGTTCTTATTAGTTTGCAGCTATAAATAGCATGCATTTATTACACTGTTGCAGTCAGAGAAAAGTCACATCAGTCAGCAGCCATCAATTCAACAAACCCTAAACTCGACTCTCTCCTCAACTTTCAGATCAAAAAATCAAAAAATCAAAGAAAATGATGAATATTCATACATGTTCATCATGAGTTTCATACTTACTTCCGGAAGTTAAAAACTTCCTCATTACATAAACATATCACCAGTATCATAACAACACAGATTCTCGTGAAAATCCAAACCATCACCGATTACAACACATCAATCTGTAACCCATTTCGAAATCAAAGCTTCACACACTAACGACCTCAAATTCGTCACTGTATAAACAAACAACATCTGCGATTTCAACAAGAGCAAGTATACACAGATTGGTACCCACAAGGCTCAACAGCCGAATCGTTTTTTAGAGAAGAAAGAGGCGGAACCGTGAGCATCTGAACCGAAATAGTAAGAAGTAGGTAGTTCTTTTTCGAATCTTGCTCTTTAGATCTGCTCATTTTTACTTGTTTTCAAAAAGTAACATTGGATTTGAATTGTGGAAGAAAAAGGATATCTAAAAGTGGTAAAAGTTTTTAAATCGGAAGTGTTTCTCTCTCCGGCGCGGCAGTGCCGCCGCCTGTTGGCCGGCAGCCACCGCGCCGGCGTTTTGATGTTCATTGGAGAAGGAGAAGAGAGTTGCAGACTCTCTCTCTCTAGCATTTCATAGATCATTTTAGAGAGAGAATGGTAATTTGCTTTATGTTTTTTCCCCTAGTTTACAAAAATATCTTGTTTTGTGTTAATTGTTTAATTACTTTTTTTAATTCTTTTAGTATATTTGCATTGTTGCATTATTATTCTTCATCATCTCATGCATATTTTAATTCTTGTCATTTATTTTAATTGTCATTATTTTTAGTGTGTATTTAGAACTTAATGTAATTTAATTTTCCGCATTTTATTTTTCTTGTCATTTACATTTTGCTTGAGACCTTAGCATGTATCTAGGTCCCATGTAAATATCCAATAATGAGAATCTGCACCGACACCACACTTTATTTTTACCGCATTACATCATAATCGCGATAAAGGACCAAATGAATTAGTGACAAAGTAGATAATCATTGGACTTCAAAATTTTCTTAAAATCAAACTATTTGTAATTTTAGGTTCATTTCAAACTTGAGAATTTGCTTAGGATCTAACGTCCTTTGTAAATTTCTCGTTTTTTGTGTTACGTCGTTACGTGTAGTTTTCTTTAGTTTACGTTTAACTTAGAAAAAAAATCAATTTTCCAAAAAAATCAAATATGCAAAAACTTCAAAAATATTTTCTCAAGAAACCTTGGATTTTAACCCAAGTGATCTTTTTCCTTTATTTTCTTAATCAAACTTTTAATCAATTTTAATCTACACTTAGACTTGCTTCCTTGTAAATGAAATCAACCAACTTCACTCCATTTTATTCTTATATACCTTGAGGTCTCTCATCCCCTTCTAAAAACCTTTTTCTAAAAATCTTAAAATCAACCCAACCCACCAAATAAATTTTTGAGGTGA
Organism: Medicago lupulina; assembly: GCA_958299785.1. NCBI lineage: Eukaryota > Viridiplantae > Streptophyta > Magnoliopsida > Fabales > Fabaceae > Medicago > Medicago lupulina. The sequence goes on from OY283139.1 coordinate 65,876,768, forward strand.
ACTACATGATTTTGATCCCAACTTTTGGGTATTTAGGCAAAAGACTTTATGTCTTTCCAAATCAATAAAAACAACAAAAAAGCATACTTCTTCTCCCTCCATTCTTTCACTTAGACTTTAGGCAATATTTCACAAATAAATAAGCAAGTAATTAGCACAAGATAATTTAGGCAAGAGGCTCCTTCGGAGTACCGAAGTCGTTTAAGGTGCTTAACACCTTCCCTATTCAAAACCAACCCCCGGAGCTTGATCTCATAAGGGTTTTTACTCACTTTTTCCCTTCCCACGAATAAAAGTTGAGAGTTCAAAGATTGAAGGTTCAAAACCAATTAATGGATTGATACCCGAAAATCGTTGTCGCGTCATTTTTCGGAAATCAAGGCTATTTGATTAGCTTTTGACTCACTAATTATTTCACGACTTTGATTAAAATTGATTTGAATTTAGAAGGGGTCCGGGGGTTGGTTATATTTAGGGAAGGTATTAGCATCCTAAATATTCGTAGTACTCTACGAGAACCTTTTGACTTTACTTTACTTTTTGTGCTATAAACTTACTTATTTTTATTTGAAAGAAAGGGTTTGAGAATAGTGATCAAAAAAAAAGAAAAAGACCTAGTTATCTACATTTTTATTGATTCGGAAGGACTGGGTCCTTTGCCTATGTACCCGTGAGGGATCAGAACCTCGTAGTTCGGGGTAAAAATTTCGTTTGATTGGTTGCGTGTTTTTTATTAGTTTTGTAAAAAGGTTTTAAAGATAAATAGCCAAATGGCAAAAATGAATTTGTTTGTGTTTTTTATGTTAAAAGAAATGACTTAAAATAGAATTAGATTGATTTGATATTTGATTAAAGAAATAAAATGGAAAAAGGATCACTTGGTTAAGCCAAGGTTTATTGAGAAAAAATGTTTTTTGTTATTTGAATGATTTTTTTTGTTTTTTTTTTTTGAATGGTTTAAACTAACGGAGCAGACAAGAATAAACGCGTGAGTAACTCATGGTGGCGTTGGACCACCACGAGGATCTTTAACCTAAGCTAAGAGCATAAGAATAAAACATGCACACACCCACGCACACATATACCTAAACTATTACATAAAAACCTATTAATACATTCTATGGTCTGCAATAAAATAAATAAATTACATGAAAGCCTATGGTTTACATTCTAAGTTCTATGTAACAAAAATAACAAGAATAAAACTAAACATATTACATTAACACCTAATTACATATTCTAAGTTCTCTGTTATAAAACAAACGACAAAATTTAAATATGCTTGCGCTAATTAAAAACAAAGATACGAAATAGAGAAGATGAACATGCATGTAAAAAAGGAAAAAAGGAAAAAAAATGCAAAGTAAAGGGGACAGGGGGTGCAGGCAGCAAGCAGGGGGTGCGAAAAGTAAAAGAAAAAAGGAAATTGGGCTTCTTAAAGGAGGGCCGAACCGGTCAGGTTTAAGTGAACCGGACCGGTTCGGTATAGCCTATAAATAGGCTATGAGACCGGAACCCTAGATCTACTTTTTTTTTACATTTTTTTTCGGCTTCTTCTCTACTCCTTTCTAAACCGATTTTTACCCTCGAGGATTTTAAAACAACGACCTAAATCTAAGAGTTAGAAAAGCACTACCTTTTGTTCCGGATCCGGTCCCGATGTGAGATTGACGGCCGGTTTGTGTACCAGTTTCTGATTGCTTGCGGTTTGTTTGTTTCCTTGTTTGGTACGATGTTGTTCCGGCTAGGGTTGTGGATTCTAGTCCTGTACGGTTTATGTGATGTGGTGATGTTAGGTCATGGGTTCTAGGCTTTTTGAATTCTGGTTGTGTTGTTGCGTGTATGACTGTGTTGGTTTTGAGAATGGTTCTGTTCTTGGAATTTTGTGAATCTGGTCCTGTTGTGTGCGTGTGTTTGGTGTACTGTGAAACTGTGTGTTTTTGCAGGTTTATGGGTTTGATCCATGTGTCTTTGTTGTGATGCAGGTTCTGGCTTTATAATGTTAGATTTTGACCTAGGCTTTGTTGAATTGAGGAAAAGAATTTAGTGGCCTTGGGAAGAAAATGAAGGAAACCGTGTTACTGGATTTGGATGAAAGATGAAGCGCGTATGAACCTGGACTCGGATTGATGATTGAGGCGTGACAGCCTGTTTACTTGATCATGACTCTTTTTGGACATTACCACTTGGACAAAAATAATAAATAAATAATAATGGAAATGAATAAAAAACAAAGTAATCAAATACAGCAATTAAAATTAATCTAAAGAGATAAAAATGACAAATAATAATAAAAAGAGATTAATATTAAAATTAAATTGATTAAATTAAAAGATGGAAATTAAAATTAGAAAAAAAAAGATAAAGAGAGAAGAGGGCCCGACTCGGAACCAAAAATGAGGTATTTTAAAATACCTCTCTGCCGAATTTTTCACTGAAACGTCAGAGATCGAATAGGGTTGGGCGACATGTGTCAGTGGTATCTTAGGTCAAAAATTGGGGTATGACAAATGCCCCTATTTAAGTTTCTTCGTCCGAAGATTTGAAGATGAATTCTTTGATTCGACTGGTCGAAGAGACTTAAATACAAAGTACACCATTTTTGACCTAAGATGCTTATGAATGCTTGTGATGCAGTTATGAATGCAAGACGGCGTAGACATTTCGACCGAGACGAGAAATCTCAACGGGATACGTGAATTTGTTGAGAAAGGGATCCGACTCCGCTAGGGGATAGTGTAGTTTCACTGGGGAAAATGGCGGTGTACTATTGTTTTGGTTTGGAATGATAGTTTAATGGAGACAAAGCTTGACCAGACATACTTGGGATGACACTTGAGAGAATGACAGGTAAACACAAGTAGTCCGTTGTTTGGGACTGAACATTCGAAAAAAATGATAAGAGGTAAATCCAAGTTGTCCGTTGTTTAGGACTAGCCACTTGAAACTAGACGAAAGGTAAACTCAAGTTGTCCGTTGTTTAGGACTGACCACTTGAAACAGGATAAAAAAAGTAAACTCAAGTTGTCCGTTGTTTAGGACTGACCACTTGATTCAAGATGTCCATTGTTTAGGACTTACCACTTGAAAGAAAGACGAAAAGTAAACTCAAGTTGTCCGTTGTTTAGGACTTACCACTTGACTCAAGTTGTCCATTAGTTAGGACTGACCACTTGTCACATGATGAAAAAGTAAACTCAAGTTGTCCGTTGTTTAGGACTGACCACTTGAAAAAATACACTTGAGATAATGCTTTTGAGGAAAATGGGGTATTGGTGATGAATGATGTAACACCCCGTTTCCCAAAACAACGTGATTTTATTATAACAATCAGAGTCAATTCTCAAACGGAGCATTACACTGCTATTTCTCAAAAATTCTTTAATAGAAATTAAAACTATTAAATTCCAACAACCAATCTTATAAAAACTGCAGCGGAAAATTCTTTTCAAAATCATTATTAGTCTCCAACAAACCTTGGCACAAAGGCCTCAACAAATTAAAATATTATTCAACACCATTTAAACTTCAACAACATTTTTCAAAATTAGATACATAAAGGAATGAAGAACATAAACGACGCTTCCCATCCCGTTACGTATCAAAGCCCTAGACACTTGAGCCACATCCTACTAGTCCTGGAAATCTGCACTTGCCCACAAGGCGGCAATTCCAACAGAAAGGGTGAGATTCACAATCAAAAATAATATATGTATATAATTCATCAATTGCATTGAAACAACAACAATCATAGCAACAAACATTATTAAATCCATATATACATGGCATTAACATTCATCAACAGCAACTACTTCATTTCACATTAGATTTGCAACCTTAAATTATATTAAGCAATCAACCACATCATCGACAACAACTCAACAGCCACCTCAACCTCAACGACTCATCAACATCAACAACTACTCAACCAATGACAACATCAACTCGACCAACTCAACGACTACAACGATGCAACGACAACAACAACTAATGCAATATGCATGTGGTACCAAAAATACAGGGCAGAGCCCTCACCTCTTTGAACAACAAAGTGTTCCAGGACATAAGTCCTCCCGCTTTGAACGACAAGGCGCTCCAGGGCAAAAGCCCTCACCGCTTTGAACAACAAAGTGTTCCAGGACATAAGTCCTCCCGCTTTGAACGACAAGGCGTTCCAGGGCAAAAGCCCTCCCGCTTTTATGCATTATGCAATGAACTCCACTTGTGTATATCATCATACAACATCAACAACTCAATGGTGTATATCCGCATACAACCCAAACAACAACGACCACACCTACTACGACATCAACATCTGTGCCTAATACTTATGACACACTCCCCAACTTGGACAACACGACTCAACAACATCAACAACGGGAACAACGATACACCGTATATAATTGTACATATATAAACATACATATTCCAACGTATCAACAACAATAGCAACATATACATTAATCAATTACAGTCATATCAAAGTCCAAACATCCTTCAACAAGCAAATCAAGTTTGATCAATAAGACATAAGCCAAATACTCATAGAACACCTCAACTAAATCCCTAATACTTAAGTTTGAAGTTTGGGAACTAACCATATGTTTTGGACTAACTTGGAATAAGTTATACTAAGTTTTCTTAAAGTTTTCCTCAAGACCCACTTGGAGTATTTTCATCATAACTCAAAATCCATAAAACATTTTCAAGTCAAACCAAAGCCATTAGAAAGCTAACTCAATTATCTACAACTTTCATGTTTACACCAAAAGCCAGTTCAAAGCAGAAATGGGTGAAAAATAGTGAAATATGAAGGATCTGGTTCACAAAAATCGTGTCACGATTTTGGAAATCGCGACGCGTTTTTTACGTCCAGAACCACTTAGCATTCTGCCATCAAAATCGCGTTATGGCTGCAAAAATCGCGGCACGGTTTGACAGTATCAGGTCAAAAAAACAGCTTTTTCAAAAATGCGATTTCAACATGGTTTTACCCCAAAAATCCCAACTTTGATCCCTTTATCACCCAAAATGAATTGTTACATTGTTTATGGGTTTATTATACAACAAAACATCAGAAACATCTCATGGAAACATCTTCAACAACATAAAACAACATCATAGAGCAATTTATCAAGTTCTTAAACCTAATTCTAAAAACCACCATTTTCAATCCAATTTCAGCAATTACGTATATATTATTAGTTGAAGGTTAGCCTCACCCTTACCTTAGATTGTTTTCCTGAAACCAAGCCGCGTTCTTCTCTCTTCTTGCTCCTTCACTCTTCTCTAGGTTTTCTCTCCTCTTTCTCCCAAAGTTCTGTTTTTCTTTTTCTGAACGTGAAAACGTTTTTTTTTGCCTTCCTATTTTCCCAACTTCCACTAATATTTCCTTAACTCCCCCATCATTTCACTTAACTCCCTTAAATTCTATTAACTTCTCAATTAACTCCCCATATTTCCAAATAAATAATATTCTTACTCCTTTCTATTAAATAAAACAAATAACATTCATTTAAATAAAACACAAATAATTATTTAAATACACACACCACACCAAAAGGTCATATAATTCATATAAATCATATATATCAAATAAAAATACTCAAAACATCAACTAAAAATAATTAAATAGAAATGGGGCGTTACAACTATCCCCAACTTATAGAATTTTCGTCCTCGAAAATGTACATAAGAAACAACCAGCCATAGCAGCATCATTACGACCAGCCATTTCAAAGTTCTACATAAGAAACAACAACTCAGAAACAACAACAAAAGCAGCATTAGAATTGACACTCTATCCTAGGTGGCTCAACACGACTCTACTACTTGGCCGGACGGACTAACCTGCTCTGATACCAATTGTAACACCCCGTTTCCCAAAACAACGTGATTTTATTATAACAATCAGAGTCAATTCTCAAACGGAGCATTACACTGCTATTTCTCAAAAATTCTTTAATAGAAATTAAAACTATTAAATTCCAACAACCAATCTTATAAAAACTGCAGCGGAAAATTCTTTTCAAAATCATTATTAATCTCCAACAAACCTTGGCACAAAGGCCTCAACAAATTAAAATATTATTCAACACCATTTAAACTTCAACAACATTTTTCAAAATTAGATACATAAAGGAATGAAGAACATAAACGACGCTTCCCATCCCGTTACGTATCAAAGCCCTAGACACTTGAGCCACATCCTACTAGTCCTGGAAATCTGCACTTGCCCACAAGGCGGCAATTCCAACAGAAGGGGTGAGATTCACAATCAAAAATAATATATGTATATAATTCATCAATTGCATTGAAACAACAACAATCATAGCAACAAACATTATTAAATCCATATATACATGGCATTAACATTCATCAACAGCAACTACTTCATTTCACATTAGATTTGCAACCTTAAATTATATTAAGCAATCAACCACATCATCGACAACAACTCAACAGCCACCTCAACCTCAACGACTCATCAACATCAACATCAACAACTACTCAACCAATGACAACATCAACTCGACCAACTCAACGACTACAACGATGCAACGACAACAACAACTAATGCAATATGCATGTGGTACCAAAAATACAGGGCAGAGCCCTCACCTCTTTGAACAACAAAGTGTTCCAGAACATAAGTCCTCCCGCTTTGAACGACAAGGCGCTCCAGGGCAAAAGCCCTCACCGCTTTGAACAACAAAGTGTTCCAGGACATAAGTCCTCCCGCTTTGAACGACAAGGCGTTCCAGGGCAAAAGCCCTCCCGCTTTTATGCATTATGCAATGAACTCCACTTGTGTATATCATCATATAACATCAACAACTCAATGGTGTATATCCGCATACAACCCAAACAACAACGACCACACCTACTACGACATCAACATCTGTGCCTAATACTTATGACACACTCCCCAACTTGGACAACACGACTCAACAACATCAACAACGGGAACAACGATACACCGTATATAATTGTACATATATAAACATACATATTCCAACGTATCAACAACAATAGCAACATATACATTAATCAATTACAGTCATATCAAAGTCCAAACATCCTTCAACAAGCAAATCAAGTTTGATCAATAAGACATAAGCCAAATACTCATAGAACACCTCAACTAAATCCCTAATACTTAAGTTTGAAGTTTGGGAACTAACCATATGTTTTGGACTAACTTGGAATAAGTTATACCAAGTTTTCTTAAAGTTTTCCTCAAGACCCACTTGGAGTATTTTCATCATAACTCAAAATCCATAAAACATTTTCAAGTCAAACCAAAGCCATTAGAAAGCTAACTCAATTATCTACAACTTTCATGTTTACACCAAAAGCCAGTTCAAAGCATAAATGGGTGAAAAATAGTGAAATATGAAGGATCTGGTTCACAAAAATCGTGTCACGATTTTGGAAATCGCGACGCGTTTTTTACGTCCAGAACCACTTAGCATTCTGCCATCAAAATCGCGTTATGGCTGCAAAAGTCGCGGCACGGTTTGACAGTATCAGGTCAAAAAAACAGCTTTTTCAAAAATGCGATTTCAACATGGTTTTACCCCAAAAATCCCAACTTTGATCCCTTTATCACCCAAAATGAATTGTTACATTGTTTATGGGTTTATTATACAACAAAACATCAGAAACATCTCATGGAAACATCTTCAACAACATAAAACAACATCATAGAGCAATTTATCAAGTTCTTAAACCTAATTCCAAAAACCACCATTTTCAATCCAATTTCAGCAATTACGTATATATTATTAGTTGAAGGTTAGCCTCACCCTTACCTTAGATTGTTTTCCTGAAACCAAGCCGCGTTCTTCTCTCTTCTTGCTCCTTCACTCTTCTCTAGGTTTTCTCTCCTCTTTCTCCCAAAGTTCTGTTTTTCTTTTTCTGAACGTGAAAACGTTTTTTTTTGCCTTCCTATTTTCCCAACTTCCACTAATATTTCCTTAACTCCCCCATCATTTCACTTAACTCCCTTAAATTCTATTAACTTCTCAATTAACTCCCCATATTTCCAAATAAATAATATTCTTACTCCTTTCTATTAAATAAAACAAATAACATTCATTTAAATAAAACACAAATAATTATTTAAATACACACACCACACCAAAAGGTCATATAATTCATATAAATCATATATATCAAATAAAAATACTCAAAACATCAACTAAAAATAATTAAATAGAAATGGGGCGTTACAACTCTCCCCAACTTATAGAATTTTCGTCCTCGAAAATGTACATAAGAAACAACCAGCCATAGCAGCATCATTACGACCAGCCATTTCAAAGTTCTACATAAGAAACAACAACTCAGAAACAACAACAAAAGCAGCATTAGAATTGACACTCTATCCTAGGTGGCTCAACACGACTCTACTACTTGGCCGGACGGACTAACCTGCTCTGATACCAATTGTAACACCCCGTTTCCCAAAACAACGTGATTTTATTATAACAATCAGAGTCAATTCTCAAACGGAGCATTACACTGCTATTTCTCAAAAATTCTTTAATAGAAATTAAAACTATTAAATTCCAACAACCAATCTTATAAAAACTGCAGCGGAAAATTCTTTTCAAAATCATTATTAATCTCCAACAAACCTTGGCACAAAGGCCTCAACAAATTAAAATATTATTCAACACCATTTAAACTTCAACAACATTTTTCAAAATTAGATACATAAAGGAATGAAGAACATAAACGACGCTTCCCATCCCGTTACGTATCAAAGCCCTAGACACTTGAGCCACATCCTACTAGTCCTGGAAATCTGCACTTGCCCACAAGGCGGCAATTCCAACAGAAGGGGTGAGATTCACAATCAAAAATAATATATGTATATAATTCATCAATTGCATTGAAACAACAACAATCATAGCAACAAACATTATTAAATCCATATATACATGGCATTAACATTCATCAACAGCAACTACTTCATTTCACATTAGATTTGCAACCTTAAATTATATTAAGCAATCAACCACATCATCGACAACAACTCAACAGCCACCTCAACCTCAACGACTCATCAACATCAACAACTACTCAACCAATGACAACATCAACTCGACCAACTCAACGACTACAACGATGCAACGACAACAACAACTAATGCAATATGCATGTGGTACCAAAAATACAGGGCAGAGCCCTCACCTCTTTGAACAACAAAGTGTTCCAGGACATAAGTCCTCCCGCTTTGAACGACAAGGCGCTCCAGGGCAAAAGCCCTCACCGCTTTGAACAACAAAGTGTTCCAGGACATAAGTCCTCCCGCTTTGAACGACAAGGCGTTCCAGGGCAAAAGCCCTCCCGCTTTTATGCATTATGCAATGAACTCCACTTGTGTATATCATCATACAACATCAACAACTCAATGGTGTATATCCGCATACAACCCAAACAACAACGACCACACCTACTACGACATCAACATCTGTGCCTAATACTTATGACACACTCCCCAACTTGGACAACACGACTCAACAACATCAACAACGGGAACAACGATACACTGTATATAATTGTACATATATAAACATACATATTCCAACGTATCAACAACAATAGCAACATATACATTAATCAATTACAGTCATATCAAAGTCCAAACATCCTTCAACAAGCAAATCAAGTTTGATCAATAAGACATAAGTCAAATACTCATAGAACACCTCAACTAAATCCCTAATACTTAAGTTTGAAGTTTGGGAACTAACCATATGTTTTGGACTAACTTGGAATAAGTTATACTAAGTTTTCTTAAAGTTTTCCTCAAGACCCACTTGGAGTATTTTCATCATAACTCAAAATCCATAAAACATTTTCAAGTCAAACCAAAGCCATTAGAAAGCTAACTCAATTATCTACAACTTTCATGTTTACACCAAAAGCCAGTTCAAAGCAGAAATGGGTGAAAAATAGTGAAATATGAAGGATCTGGTTCAAAAAAATCGTGTCACGATTTTGGAAATCGCGACGCGTTTTTTACGTCCAGAACCACTTAGCATTCTGCCATCAAAATCGCGTTATGGCTGCAAAAATCGCGGCACGGTTTGACAGTATCAGGTCAAAAAAACAGCTTTTTCAAAAATGCGATTTCAACATGGTTTTACCCCAAAAATCCCAACTTTGATCCCTTTATCACCCAAAATGAATTGTTACATTGTTTATGGGTTTATTATACAACAAAACATCAGAAACATCTCATGGAAACATCTTCAACAACATAAAACAACATCATAGAGCAATTTATCAAGTTCTTAAACCTAATTCTAAAAACCACCATTTTCAATCCAATTTCAGCAATTACGTATATATTATTAGTTGAAGGTTAGCCTCACCCTTACCTTAGATTGTTTTCCTGAAACCAAGCCGCGTTCTTCTCTCTTCTTGCTCCTTCACTCTTCTCTAGGTTTTCTCTCCTCTTTCTCCCAAAGTTCTGTTTTTCTTTTTCTGAATGTGAAAACGTTTTTTTTTGCCTTCCTATTTTCCCAACTTCCACTAATATTTCCTTAACTCCCCCATCATTTCACTTAACTCCCTTAAATTCTATTAACTTCTCAATTAACTCCCCATATTTCCAAATAAATAATATTCTTACTCCTTTCTATTAAATAAAACAAATAACATTCATTTAAATAAAACACAAATAATTATTTAAATACACACACCACACCAAAAGGTCATATAATTCATATAAATCATATATATCAAATAAAAATACTCAAAACATCAACTAAAAATAATTAAATAGAAATGGGGCGTTACAACTATCCCCAACTTATAGAATTTTCGTCCTCGAAAATGTACATAAGAAACAACCAGCCATAGCAGCATCATTACGACCAGCCATTTCAAAGTTCTACATAAGAAACAACAACTCAGAAACAACAACAAAAGCAGCATTAGAATTGACACTCTATCCTAGGTGGCTCAACACGACTCTACTACTTGGCCGGACGGACTAACCTGCTCTGATACCAATTGTAACACCCCGTTTCCCAAAACAACGTGATTTTATTATAACAATCAGAGTCAATTCTCAAACGGAGCATTACACTGCTATTTCTCAAAAATTCTTTAATAGAAATTAAAACTATTAAATTCCAACAACCAATCTTATAAAAACTGCAGCGGAAAATTCTTTTCAAAATCATTATTAATCTCCAACAAACCTTGGCACAAAGGCCTCAACAAATTAAAATATTATTCAACACCATTTAAACTTCAACAACATTTTTCAAAATTAGATACATAAAGGAATGAAGAACATAAACGACGCTTCCCATCCCGTTACGTATCAAAGCCCTAGACACTTGAGCCACATCCTACTAGTCCTGGAAATCTGCACTTGCCCACAAGGCGGCAATTCCAACAGAAGGGGTGAGATTCACAATCAAAAATAATATATGTATATAATTCATCAATTGCATTGAAACAACAACAATCATAGCAACAAACATTATTAAATCCATATATACATGGCATTAACATTCATCAACAGCAACTACTTCATTTCACATTAGATTTGCAACCTTAAATTATATTAAGCAATCAACCACATCATCGACAACAACTCAACAGCCACCTCAACCTCAACGACTCATCAACATCAACAACTACTCAACCAATGACAACATCAACTCGACCAACTCAACGACTACAACGATGCAACGACAACAACAACTAATGCAATATGCATGTGGTACCAAAAATACAGGGCAGAGCCCTCACCTCTTTGAACAACAAAGTGTTCCAGGACATAAGTCCTCCCGCTTTGAACGACAAGGCGCTCCAGGGCAAAAGCCCTCACCGCTTTGAACAACAAAGTGTTCCAGGACATAAGTCCTCCCGCTTTGAACGACAAGGCGTTCCAGGGCAAAAGCCCTCCCGCTTTTATGCATTATGCAATGAACTCCACTTGTGTATATCATCATACAACATCAACAACTCAATGGTGTATATCCGCATACAACCCAAACAACAACGACCACACCTACTACGACATCAACATCTGTGCCTAATACTTATGACACACTCCCCAACTTGGACAACACGACTCAACAACATCAACAACGGGAACAACGATACACCGTATATAATTGTACATATATAAACATACATATTCCAACGTATCAACAACAATAGCAACATATACATTAATCAATTACAGTCATATCAAAGTCCAAACATCCTTCAACAAGCAAATCAAGTTTGATCAATAAGACATAAGCCAAATACTCATAGAACACCTCAACTAAATCCCTAATACTTAAGTTTGAAGTTTGGGAACTAACCATATGTTTTGGACTAACTTGGAATAAGTTATACTAAGTTTTCTTAAAGTTTTCCTCAAGACCCACTTGGAGTATTTTCATCATAACTCAAAATCCATAAAACATTTTCAAGTCAAACCAAAGCCATTAGAAAGCTAACTCAATTATCTACAACTTTCATGTTTACACCAAAAGCCAGTTCAAAGCAGAAATGGGTGAAAAATAGTGAAATATGAAGGATCTGGTTCACAAAAATCGTGTCACGATTTTGGAAATCGCGACGCGTTTTTTACGTCCAGAACCACTTAGCATTCTGCCATCAAAATCGCGTTATGGCTGCAAAAATCGCGGCACGGTTTGACAGTATCAGGTCAAAAAAACAGCTTTTTCAAAAATGCGATTTCAACATGGTTTTACCCCAAAAATCCCAACTTTGATCCCTTTATCACCCAAAATGAATTGTTACATTGTTTATGGGTTTATTATACAACAAAACATCAGAAACATCTCATGGAAACATCTTCAACAACATAAAACAACATCATAGAGCAATTTATCAAGTTCTTAAACCTAATTCTAAAAACCACCATTTTCAATCCAATTTCAGCAATTACGTATATATTATTAGTTGAAGGTTAGCCTCACCCTTACCTTAGATTGTTTTCCTGAAACCAAGCCGCGTTCTTCTCTCTTCTTGCTCCTTCACTCTTCTCTAGGTTTTCTCTCCTCTTTCTCCCAAAGTTCTGTTTTTCTTTTTCTGAACGTGAAAACGTTTTTTTTTGCCTTCCTATTTTCCCAACTTCCACTAATATTTCCTTAACTCCCCCATCATTTCACTTAACTCCCTTAAATTCTATTAACTTCTCAATTAACTCCCCATATTTCCAAATAAATAATATTCTTACTCCTTTCTATTAAATAAAACAAATAACATTCATTTAAATAAAACACAAATAATTATTTAAATACACACACCACACCAAAAGGTCATATAATTCATATAAATCATATATATCAAATAAAAATACTCAAAACATCAACTAAAAATAATTAAATAGAAATGGGGCGTTACAACTATCCCCAACTTATAGAATTTTCGTCCTCGAAAATGTACATAAGAAACAACCAGCCATAGCAGCATCATTACGACCAGCCATTTCAAAGTTCTACATAAGAAACAACAACTCAGAAACAACAACAAAAGCAGCATTAGAATTGACACTCTATCCTAGGTGGCTCAACACGACTCTACTACTTGGCCGGACGGACTAACCTGCTCTGATACCAATTGTAACACCCCGTTTCCCAAAACAACGTGATTTTATTATAACAATCAGAGTCAATTCTCAAACGGAGCATTACACTGCTATTTCTCAAAAATTCTTTAATAGAAATTAAAACTATTAAATTCCAACAACCAATCTTATAAAAACTGCAGCGGAAAATTCTTTTCAAAATCATTATTAATCTCCAACAAACCTTGGCACAAAGGCCTCAACAAATTAAAATATTATTCAACACCATTTAAACTTCAACAACATTTTTCAAAATTAGATACATAAAGGAATGAAGAACATAAACGACGCTTCCCATCCCGTTACGTATCAAAGCCCTAGACACTTGAGCCACATCCTACTAGTCCTGGAAATCTGCACTTGCCCACAAGGCGGCAATTCCAACAGAAGGGGTGAGATTCACAATCAAAAATAATATATGTATATAATTCATCAATTGCATTGAAACAACAACAATCATAGCAACAAACATTATTAAATCCATATATACATGGCATTAACATTCATCAACAGCAACTACTTCATTTCACATTAGATTTGCAACCTTAAATTATATTAAGCAATCAACCACATCATCGACAACAACTCAACAGCCACCTCAACCTCAACGACTCATCAACATCAACAACTACTCAACCAATGACAACATCAACTCGACCAACTCAACGACTACAACGATGCAACGACAACAACAACTAATGCAATATGCATGTGGTACCAAAAATACAGGGCAGAGCCCTCACCTCTTTGAACAACAAAGTGTTCCAGGACATAAGTCCTCCCGCTTTGAACGACAAGGCGCTCCAGGGCAAAAGCCCTCACCGCTTTGAACAACAAAGTGTTCCAGGACATAAGTCCTCCCGCTTTGAACGACAAGGCGTTCCAGGGCAAAAGCCCTCCCGCTTTTATGCATTATGCAATGAACTCCACTTGTGTATATCATCATACAACATCAACAACTCAATGGTGTATATCCGCATACAACCCAAACAACAACGACCACACCTACTACGACATCAACATCTGTGCCTAATACTTATGACACACTCCCCAACTTGGACAACACGACTCAACAACATCAACAACGGGAACAACGATACACCGTATATAATTGTACATATATAAACATACATATTCCAACGTATCAACAACAATAGCAACATATACATTAATCAATTACAGTCATATCAAAGTCCAAACATCCTTCAACAAGCAAATCAAGTTTGATCAATAAGACATAAGCCAAATACTCATAGAACACCTCAACTAAATCCCTAATACTTAAGTTTGAAGTTTGGGAACTAACCATATGTTTTGGACTAACTTGGAATAAGTTATACTAAGTTTTCTTAAAGTTTTCCTCAAGACCCACTTGGAGTATTTTCATCATAACTCAAAATCCATAAAACATTTTCAAGTCAAACCAAAGCCATTAGAAAGCTAACTCAATTATCTACAACTTTCATGTTTACACCAAAAGCCAGTTCAAAGCAGAAATGGGTGAAAAATAGTGAAATATGAAGGATCTGGTTCACAAAAATCGTGTCACGATTTTGGAAATCGCGACGCGTTTTTTACGTCCAGAACCACTTAGCATTCTGCCATCAAAATCGCGTTATGGCTGCAAAAATCGCGGCACGGTTTGACAGTATCAGGTCAAAAAAACAGCTTTTTCAAAAATGCGATTTCAACATGGTTTTACCCCAAAAATCCCAACTTTGATCCCTTTATCACCCAAAATGAATTGTTACATTGTTTATGGGTTTATTATACAACAAAACATCAGAAACATCTCATGGAAACATCTTCAACAACATAAAACAACATCATAGAGCAATTTATCAAGTTCTTAAACCTAATTCCAAAAACCACCATTTTCAATCCAATTTCAGCAATTACGTATATATTATTAGTTGAAGGTTAGCCTCACCCTTACCTTAGATTGTTTTCCTGAAACCAAGCCGCGTTCTTCTCTCTTCTTGCTCCTTCACTCTTCTCTAGGTTTTCTCTCCTCTTTCTCCCAAAGTTCTGTTTTTCTTTTTCTGAACGTGAAAACGTTTTTTTTTGCCTTCCTATTTTCCCAACTTCCACTAATATTTCCTTAACTCCCCCATCATTTCACTTAACTCCCTTAAATTCTATTAACTTCTCAATTAACTCCCCATATTTCCAAATAAATAATATTCTTACTCCTTTCTATTAAATAAAACAAATAACATTCATTTAAATAAAACACAAATAATTATTTAAATACACACACCACACCAAAAGGTCATATAATTCATATAAATCATATATATCAAATAAAAATACTCAAAACATCAACTAAAAATAATTAAATAGAAATGGGGCGTTACAAATGACATCTCGTAATCCGACACACTGGGAGATGATACTCTTGATATTCTGTCTTCCGATAAACCGGGGAATAATATTTTTGACATTCCGTCTTCCGATAAAGCGGGGAATGATGTTTTTGTCTTTCCGTAATCCGTTGAACACAATAACCGTTATCCTCCCTAACAACTTTGAATTGCCCTTGTCCCAGGTCTTTTATTTGAGGACACTTCGAATCTGAGGTCTTTTGATAGCTGGATGCCCCAAGTGGACTGTGTCTGACTGGATGCAGTTACTTTGTCATGATCCTTAACTTTTGCATAGATCGCCCTTGTGGGTTTTCGACCTATCAGGATGATCATTTTTGTTCATGTCTCTAATGTTTGCCTGGACCGCCCTTTTGGGTTTTCAGTCCACCGAGACACTCATTTTTGCCTAAGTCGCCTCTTCAGGTTTGCGACTTATCGAGCTGTTTTGATTTTTTTTTTTATTTTTTGATTTGATTGATTTTGTATATTTTGACAAAGTATTTCTTGACTGCACCGGCATGCGGGTTTGTCAACATTTGTAGTCACTGCGCGTAGATCTTCAGAGTTTGGCGTCCACTTGCCCCTGGAGTCTGGTTGGAGAGATGGTGTATTTTTTTAGCACAAGGTTTCTTGAAATCCACGGGGACGAACCTTCTTGTTGGAAATTTGTTTCAACCTCTCTTGATATAAATGTACAACGCCGTCATGCATTTAAATTCGGTCAAGCTTAGATTTCAGCAGAACTCCTATCGACAGGGACTTCGACGACCTCCATGTTGTATCCTGAGGGAAGGAGGGGGGTTTCCCCTGTTGAAGTGTGCACTTGAAGTATGATGGCAGCATCTCGTGCCAATCTTTGTAAGTGAATGCCCCTTTCTGGACACTCTTCTTGATGTTTTTGATTTCGACTTCGACAGCTAAGATGCCCTAGTAGGCAAGAAATTTCATCGGGAACTTCTTCATCTTCCTCTTCTTCGAGTTTCGGACACAGGGAACTCAACGTTGGAAGAGAGCACAGGGTTAAAGTGTTCAACGGGTTTATTAATGCATGATTTGATTATTGATTTTGACAAGCAAGTATAAGTTATGATTATGCAGTTTTGAGAATGATTAAAAAAAAAATTTTTGTTTTTTGTATTACCATTTTTCCTAAAAAAAACATAAAACAAAATAAGGCAAAGTCGGGATCAAGATGACTTTTTATTGATGATACCAAATCATGAGGCAAAAAGCCCTACACAAGTTCACTTTTGTCTCGGGGGGACAAAAGGATTTTTAAAAAGTATAAAGAAAGCAAACAAACATTATTTGAACAACTGAGTAGTAGAAGGAACATCAACAGCGACCCAAATGCAGCTAACCAATCCATGTGTCAACTTTAGGTACCATGATCCGGTAGTGGGTTAACTTGTATGTCAGGGTTCAAATTCTTCAAAAGACAAGATGTTGGCTTCAACTAATTCTTGAACTGCATTCTTCAAAGCATAACAACCCTCAATATCATGACCGGGTGCCCCCTGGTGGAAGTCACATGAGAGGTCAGCTCTAAACCGTGCTGGAAATTTCTTGGGTATTGGAGGAGGAGCCTTAATCTGGACCCAGTTCCTTTCAAGCAACGTTGGGAGCAACTCTGCATACTTAATGGGAATTGGATCAAACGTTGTCGTTGGAGCATGTTTTTGTGGATTGAATTGTTGAGGATCCTGTTGTCGAGGCTGACCTTTCACCATACTCACTTCATGGTCTTTCTTTTTTGAATTGTCAGCGGGAACACCCCCTTTAATCAATCTCCCTTTTAGACGCATACCTATGCTCACCATCTCCGAGAAGTCCCTGGCCGCACTTTCGACCATCATCTCATAGTAGAATTGACTAAGGGTTTTCAAGAAGAGTTTGGTCATCTCCTTCTCTTCTATACGTGGCCTAACTTGGGCAGCGATGTTCCTCCACCTTTGGGCATATTCTTTGAATGTCTCATTGTCTTTCTGCGTCATAGCCTGGAGATCACTTCGGTCTGGAGCCATGTCCACATTGAATTTGTATTGTTGCACGAAGGCCTCACGCAGGTCATTGAAAGTTTGGATTTTCGCACGGTCCAAGTTCATGTACCACTTCAGTGCGGCACCGGTTAAATTGTCTTGAAAGTAATGGATAAGGGCCAGATGATCATGGGCATAGGTGGACATCTTTCTCACATACATCGTTAGATGGTCTTTAGGGCAGGAAGTCCCTCTGTATTTCTCGAAGTCTGGGAGCTTGAACTTGTGGGGTATCTGGACATTCGGCACCAAACACAGATCATAAACATCCTTCTTGAGTACTTCTCTCCCACTGAGGACTTGTATTTCTCGGTACATCTCATCATACTTCTCTTGTAAATCATGCACTCGGTCATAGGCCCCCATATTCCCTGGACTAAAGATGGGTTCTTCATTTTGTGGGACGGTATGGATTGCGGGTGCTGATTAGGTCATAACAGCTTGAGGGCGTGTCGCAACTGGAGGAGGAACATAGATTGTATGTTGAACAGTAGGTACCGGAGGTTCGCAAGCAATAGGGCGGAATATTTCACCAGAAGTAAAGGGCGGGAACCAGGGCGCAGATCGTGGAGGCGTAGAAAATGTTGGAGATTCGGAGCATATCGTCCAATCAGGGATAGCAAAGCCACTTGCTTCGGCCTGAGTTCTGACAGGAGGAGGAGGCGGTGGTTGATTCTGTGCAGCTCTCAGTGTTCTCACCAATTCAGCTAATTCATCCACCTAAGTTTGCGTAGCTGCCATCTCGATCATCTTAGCCTGCATGGTTGTCACCTCTTCTTTGAGCAACCGATTCTCTTGTTCAAGACCTTCCATTGATGCTTGCCCGAGTGTTGTATGTGCAAGTCGGTTTCGGACGAGGACGTCAGGCCACTTTGGAATGGGTTGACTCTTTGATGAAAAAGGAAACTCTGTGAGACTCGGATTTGAAACTATGGAATGCAAGATGATGCATGATATGTTTATGCGAAAAAATAGACACATTTTTTGAAGGGTTTATTAAAGTGAATTGTAAACCTCGCAGGGGAACATGATTTTATTTGAAAATTGTAAAGAAATCGCAATCGGTCCCTTTTTCAAAAGTAAGAATGAAACCAAGGAAAAAACTCTTAACAAAAGCTAAGGCTTAGTTAAGATTTTTGAAGTAGTATTTCTTGGCGTTCTTTCTTACAAAGTCCATTCGTCTGTGATGTTTGCAAGAAGCTTTTCTAAGCCCTTCGATATTTGATGAAAAAAGTTTTTATGAATGAATGTATGTATGCATGATTATGCTAAAGAACATAGAAAACATGGTGTGGTTAAGTCCATAATGTTGGAGTTGAGGGATAGCACGCCGTAGGGTAGGGACTATGGTTTCAGTTGCACTTGTAACAAGGGTTCTACGAAGTTCCCAAAGTTTTCAACCATTTCCGAACATTTATCGGGTGACGGGAGTACTCCCATTCCAATAATATTCGTAGGATAGTCTCGTTTGGGTGTAGTATCGCGTATCGACCAATTCAAGAGTACTCTCGATTAGCCACCGCACTACGTCCTAAAAGGCCAAGATGGGTTAAGGGTAACTAAGGTTCTCAACTTCGACGGTCACTCGAAAATAATGTGTCAAACATGAGTACTCACGTTGACAAATATACTTCCAAGATCCCTCCGTTGAGTGGGGTCATCACATGTGCCAAAACCGAAGAGTACTCTTGGCCATGGACTATGATACCACCGTCCTATCTTATATTTCTCTCAAGCCCGGGTGTAGGACTTATTATCTCACCACTCACGAAGAAAGGAGAAAGAAGAACATATATACAAGTATTTCCATCTTTTATTTTTTTTGTTTTTTTGTTAAGCAAGTTATAGCACAAGAAATTAAATAAAGTTGAGTTAGGCTTAACCCTTGAATTAATCCCCAGTGAAGTCGCCATTTCTGTCGCGTCATTTTTCGGAGATCAAGGCTATTTGATTAGCTTTTGACTCATTAATTATTTCATGACTTTGATTTAAATTGATTTGAATTTAGAAGGGGTCTGGGGGTTGGTTATATTTAGGGAAGGTATTAGCACCCTAAATATTCGTAGTACTCTACAAGAACCTTTCGACTTTACTTTACTTTTTGTGCTATAAACTTACTTATTTTTATTTGAAAGAAAGGGTTTGAGAATAGTGATCAAAAAAAGAAAAAGACCTAGTTATCTACATTTTTATTGATTCGGAAGGATTGGGTCATTTGCCTACGTACCCGTGAGGGATCAGAACCTCGTAGTTCGGGGTAAAAATTTCGTTTGATTTGTTGCGTGTTTTTTATTAGTTTTGAAAAAAGGTTTTAAAGATAAAAAGCCAAATGGCAAAAATGAATTTGTTTGTGTTTTTTATGTTAAAAGAAATGACTTAAAATAGAATTAGATTGATTTGATATTTGATTAAAGAAATAAAATGGAAAAAGGATCACTTGGTTAAGACAAGGTTTATTGAGAAAAAATGTTTTTTGTGTGTTTTTTGTTATTTGAATGTTTTTTTTTGTTGTTTTTGTTTTTTTTGAATGGTTTAAACTAACGGAGAAGACAAGAATAAAAGCGTGAGTAACTCATGGTGGCGTTGGACCACCACGAGGATCTTTAACCTAAGCTAAGAGCATAAGAATAAAACATGCACACACCCACGCACACATATACCTAAACTATTACATAAAAGCCTTTTAATACATTCTATGGTCTGCAATAAAATAAATAAATTACATGAAAGCCTATGGTTTACATTCTAAGTTCTATGTAACAAAAATAACAAGAATAAAACTAAACATATTACATTAACGCCTAATTACATATTCTAAGTTCTCTGTTATAAAACAAACGACAAAATTTAAATATGCTTGCGCTAATTAAAAACAAAGATACGAAATAAAGAAGATGAACATGCATGTAAAAAAGGAAAAAAAGGAAGAAAAAAGTGCAAAGTAAAGGGGACAGGGGGTGCAGGCAGCAAGCAGGGGGTGCGAAAAGTAAAAGGAAAAAGGAAATTGGGCTTCTTAAAGGAGGGCCGAACCGATCAGGTTTAAGTGAACCGGACCGGTTCGGTGTAGCCTATAAATAGGCTATGGGACCGGTTTCTTTCATTCTTCCGCTCCCTTTCTCTCTATTCACTCTCCTTCTCTCTAAAGAGCTCTGTTCTCTCTCCTCTCTCACCGGATGGGTTTTCCGGTAGGGTTCATACGAACCCAAAATTCGGGGAAAGGCACGGGGGTTCCGGCGGTGGCGCGTCGGCCGTCGCGGCGGCGCCACCGCGCGGGAACCCTAGATCTACTTTTTTTTACATTTTTTTTCGGCTTCTTCTCTACTCCTTTCTAAACCGATTTTTACCCTCGAAGATTTTAAAACAACGAGCTAAATCTAAGAGTTAGAAAAGCATTACCTTTTGTTCCCGATCCGGTCCCGATATGAGATTGACGACCGGTTTGTGTACCAGTTTCTGATTGCTTGCGTTTTGTTTGGTACGATGTTGTTCCAGCTAGGGTTGTGGATTCTAGTCCTGTATGGTTTATGTGATGTGGTGATATTAGGTCTTTGGTTCTAGGTTTTATGAATTCTGGTTGTGTTGTTGCGTGTATGACTGTGTTGGTTTTGAGAATGGTTCTGTTCTTGGAATTTTGTGAATCCGGTCCTGTTGTGTGCGTGTGTTTGGTGTACTGTGAAACTGTGTGTTTTTGCAGGTTTATGGGTTCGATCCGTGTGTCTTTGTTGTGATGCAGGTTCTGGCTTTATAATGTTAGATTTTGACCTAGGCTTTGTTGAATTGAGGCAAAGAATTTAGTGGCCTGGGGGAGAAAATGAAGGAAACCGTGTTACTGGATTTGGATGAAAGAAGAAGCGCGTATGAACCTGGACTCGGATTGATGATTGGGGCGTGACAGCCTGTTTACTTGATCAGGACTCTTTTTGGACATTACCACTTGGACAAAAATAATAAATAAATAATAATGCAAATGAATAAAAAACAAAGTAATCAAATACAACAATTAAAATTAATCTAAAGAGATAAAAATGACGAATAATAATAAAAAGATATTAATATTAAAATTAAATTGATTAAATTAAAAGATGGAAATTAAAATTAAAAAAAAAAGATAAAGAGTGAAGAGGGCCCGACTTAGAACCAAAAATGAGGTATTTTAAAATACCTTTCTGCCAAATTTTTCACTGAAACGTCAGAGATCGAACAGGGTTGGGCGACACGTGTCAGTGGTATCTTAGGTCAAAAATTAGGGTATGACAATCGCGAGCACAATAGTGTATAACCCACATATCCTTATGTTATTAGAAACAACATCAATACGTCATTTTTACTGGAAATTATGTGGCAATGCAAACAGGGTGAGCAAAAGACAGTAATTAAGCAAGGCAGAAACGAAATTTCATTGAATGAAAAATTGTTTGAATAAGAAAAAATTAACAATTTAACATCTTTGACAACTTTAACAACTTTGACAGTATTGGCTTTTATTTTCACAGCCAACTTTAACAACTTTCAACAAACATTAAGAAAAACATAAATTTAAGATAAATTCGTTCCACCATCAACAAGCATTCAAATTCCTAATTGTGAATGACACGAAGGTAAAGAGTCTTGTTCTTTTCATCCACTGGTGCACTAAGCAGTATACAGGAACCTTGATGAAGCTTGTGAGCAAGAACCATTCTCTTCCATCCACCTCCAATTTTATAATGAGCGTAATCAGTATTATCATACATCATAGTGCAACCCCACACGTTGCCATTGTCATCCATAATCTTCAAAGTTGTAGTTGTCATATCCAATACGACCTCAAAAAATCCTAGGTAAGAAAGCTCCTGTAGTGCAAAATATAACATCGTAACTTTAATACTACAAATTTTGAGAATACAACCAGTAATGAAAATTTTTACTCACCACATATCCACCATTATAGTCTTTAGAGGTGTTTACCGGTGTTTTTGGTAAACCAGGGATAGTTCTAATTATTACAAGCAAGACCGAACTAGAAATCTCAGGACATGTTGTGCAAAGGTTTTGATAGAAAACGGTTTGAAAAAAGGCCACGAAATGCACTCAGGTTACTTAGAAAGCAGGACGGCTTTTCAGAGTAAAAAGGCCACTGTCTCTCGACAGGTTTGAGTTTGCGATTAAATAAAGACATAAAGGGTAAAAGTTTAAACGCATAAACTTAAAGGAAAGGTAAAACGCATTGCATAAAAATAAAATGGTCTACAAATCAGTTTACATACATTATGTATAACTTGTTTCCCTCTGCACCGGTAGTTTGAGTGTTGTAGAATTTCTATAAATGATTTGCGACCCATTTTCCAACTTGGAAACTCTTATTTATACATAAAGAAAATAATTGGAAAAGCACTAAACCCATTATCAGCACTTCCTCCATTTTGGACAACTGCTTGTCCCACGTTTCCACTAAGGAAACTGCCTTCGAACTTGAAATAAAACCTTTCCCGCCTTGATTTCTTGATTTTGACGCAATCGTGCATTCATCTTTACTCTGTCGAACTCTTGACCACGCACGCCAGGCTTGTTATTCTGTCGAAGTTTTCAGGTAAGCATGAAAAAGCCTTCTACTCCTGCAAAGTTTTCATAAGAATTCTCAAAATTAATCTGATCATGGACAAAAGGGGATGGCAAGACATCAAAGTTGTGGAATGGAACAACTTGTTTCTCAAGTTGAAAAATCATTGGTGGTGTAAACCTAGGAGTTGATATCTTCCTTCGAAACCTATCCTTCAAATGGATAACAAACTTGCCCATGCCAACAAACACCATAGTCACCCAAGATCCGAGACAAACATCGTAGAAGTCTTTTAGGGCATGCCAACCCTTAGTCAAGTAAATGTTTCCATTGTTCCTCTCGACCAACACCTTAAACTCATTGTAGTTAGAATCCACCAGACTTGCGTAACGTCCAATTTGGTCTCCAAAGTCATGACCAAACATTCTTGGCAAAACAACCATGCCCTAATAGTCAAAAAAATACAAAACAGCATGTTAATAGATGAATATGAATGGAAACAATGATCTGAACAAATGCAAGAAGAAAGAAAAATGTCAAGCTCAACGACATACGTCATGTACTTAGTACGGAGATCTGAACGAATATCAAGCTCAACGACATACGTCATGTACTTAGTACGGAGATCATTGACAACCCTCTCAAGTTCGGATGTGGGATTTGGGTTCAAAGGGGCTGGCAACAAAACACCAACAACAATGTCAGTATTACGATAATGTGATTTATATTACAACAAGTATAAAAAAATGGCAAACCCTAAACCTGTCAAAGCATGATAAGACAACAAAGTTTGTATGTCATTGTTGGCCATGCTTCTATGAATGCGATGGGATTTGAAAGGATGAGATCCAAGCAGAGTGAATCAAGCATATATATACACATTCAGGTACCTATCTCATAAATCATTTTGCATTGGTAAAGTAACAGCCGCATGGTGAAGTATAACATACTTGAATGTAATCAAGAAAGGTGGAAATCCAATCAAGAGTGCATTAAGTGTCATAAACTCGTGGGGGGAAATGAGTATTTGAATTCCTTAATGTTATGGAAGGTAATCAATAGTGCATTAAGTGTCATAAACGCATGAGTGAAAAATTCAACTTTGCATTAAGTGTCATAAACGCATGGGGGAAATGAGTATTTGAATTCCTTGATGTTATGTGTGCAAGCCAGATTAAAGATTAGATCAACGGATGATAATACATCCATGCCAAAGGTTAAAGATCCAACAGTTATCATAGTTTGGCGCCCAAACCAATCAGGTTTAGGGTTTGGAGAGGTTATTGCAATGTTAATTAGGATTAGGAATAAGTATGATGACTGAAAAACGCCAGTAAAATACCGAAATACTATCGCGGAAACTAACCGGCAGCAATTAACTTCCGCGGAACTTCGGCTATTAACTACCATGGAACTTCGACAGTTAACTTCCGCGGAGCTTCAAACCTGAAATGGTCATTATTAATAATTATTGATTTTAATTGTTTCAATCATTATTTTGGTACGTTTCAAACAATTGCAGTATTATACTTATGCATATATACCTTAATAAGAATAGCATTTAAATCTTGACCAAAAAAAATAAAGATCATTTAAATCCTTTAAAAATACATTTGAATGAGTGTAAAAATTAAACATTTGATGTAGGTTTTCTCATTGAAATGAAGAGAGCTTAATTTTTACACTCATTGAAATGTTTTTTTAGAGGATTAAAATGCTCTTTATTTTTTTTTTCTGAGTTCACTCTCTCCAACAAGCAGACCCTAGTTTTTTCTCTCTAGGTTTTCTCTTCATTGAAGGGTGGTTTTGGGTCAATTTTTGACCTGAAATCACCCCTCTTCATCTTTTTCTCTCTATTTCAATTTAAATAAGTGATTTTCACATAGATCTAGGTTTTTTTGTGGTTTCGTCATCTGAGTGTGGTGGTGTGTTGTTCGTCGTCTTGTGTTGTTTGATTTCCCGTCTTTTTGCGGTGTTCATTTGATTCATATTGAAAGATCAATTATTCAATCAAATATTTGGGCATCAACGTTGCAGATCCGGAGACATGGCTATTTCGGTCACTTTAATTTTATCACACATTTTTGTAGGCATTATGTCGTTATATGATATTAACTTGGATGATGTGAGTTTGTTCGCAGATTCATCCTTTACGTTTTTAGCGGTGTTGAATGATGTAATATATCGATTTCAATAAATGAATATCGTTTTGTTTTTGTCAAAAAAAAATGGAGGGAGTAATTGTTTTAGCATTTGATATTTTGAAAAATAAATTTAAATTGGCATCAATTGATTTTGTCCCTTTCTTTTATGGTTAGTTATTGAAATTAAATTGTGTCAAAAAGAAAAGTTAATGAAATTAAAGAAAGACTTAAAGTCAAACACATCTTGTCATCTTGAGTCATGCTTTTCAAATTTGGTCTATATTTGAACCAAATAGTTTGAAATTACCGCTCATGTATATTTGTTTGAAGTTTACTAAATTTATTTTTTGGAATGACATTTCTTAGAATATAAAGATGTGAATTTATTCCATTGTATCTAGAAAAAAAATGTTTGGTTAATATTATAATGTTCTTCGGAACCTTAAAAATAGGGATTATAATAAATAGTTACATATGGATTTATTCTCATCTTCACGAGAACTTTATTCCCACCTTTTTTTAATTTTTGAATTTTTTTTCTATTCCCATGAACATTTTATACCCGAGAATAGAATCTAGTAAACTTGTAACAAGCATAAACATTCATATTTCTATCATTTTATTCCCAGAAATCTAAGAATATAACTTGAAACAAAGGTACATTTCAAATTATAAGTCGTTTTATAATACGAATAAAACATTAATACAATTTTTTTTTAGGAAAATGCTAACTTGTGCCTAAGGAGTAAAAGTAAAAATGTTTTGTTGTAATTAATGCATTTGAATTTAATATTTTGACTTTTAATTAATTTAATGCACAAAATTTAAGAAAAAGATTATACTTTAGGTTGCTTAACATGTGCCCTAAAAACACAAGTTAACATGACTTCTTTTTTTCTATTATACTCTTAGCTATTTGTTAGTCTCTTTTCTTTCAATTTTTTAATTATCTTTTTCACATTATTAATGAAGGATCATTTTTAAAATAACTCATAATTTCTTTTTTTTCATACAAAGTTAGTTACTACCTCCAACCTCAAATACAATTAAGGATTCTTTTTTTCAAATTAATTGAATAATAGATATATATGATATACTCCCTCCGATCACTATTATAAGTAAAACTCTACAATTTAGTTTCGTTGAATAAATGATGTATGTGGTCTATATTAATGGCTACATACATAGCTTATTCAATGAATTTAAAAGATAGTTATTTATTTGTAATAGTGACCGGAATGAGTGTATATTATAAATCAGATACACAAATTATTCAATGAACTTGAGGGAGTAATTATTTCATGGTCAAATATCTCTTGCGGTCATTTATGTTAAATGTTTTTAATAAGTTAGTCCTTTATGTTATATAATATCTTCACCAATACCCTATTTTCATCAAACTTAGTTAAAAAGTGCATATGTGAACGTTTAATGTTAAGTTGGTGAATTCAATTTCATTGCTCTCAAAACTAGGATTAATTGGTGTATTATTCGGTGTTGGCTTGAAACAAAATCGATCAATTAATAGCTAGATTTATAATGTTGTTCATGAAACATTTTTTTGTTAAATTATGTTTGAATTCATAAACAATAAGGAGAAAATGTGTGTAAGTAATCATATTTGCTGTCATAAACACTTTTTAGACCTACCACTTTAATGATTAATGATAACGTAAATACTTTTTAACGACGTTGGGTGAAAAAGGGTAACAATGTAAATATTTTACTACTATGACCTAAAGTATCAATTTATTAAAAAAAAATTAACCAGAAAGGATAATGTAGCATACAACTAGAATACCCCAAATATAAGTTAAAAAGATTGATTTGTTAAAAAATAAAACAAAAAAAAAACTAATTTATTATAAACATCTAACTTAAAAAATCAAAAAAGATAATATTTTTTATCATTTCATTTTCACCTCTTGCAAAAGAAAGTTTTAACCGATTTCAATTCCTTCTTCCCTAAAAAAAAAACTGACTTCAATTCCTTTTGTCTGTCTCGTTTATAGTCAGGTTATGAAATTGAAAAAAGATGGCTTAATTGCAGTTTTAACCCCCTAACTTTTACAAAATTGCGATTTTGGCCCCCTAAGAAAAAAAATTACAAAACGGCCCCCTAAGTTTTGCATATGTGGCAGTTTTGGCCCCCAATGTCAATTTTGACTCGGTCTACGCTGACGTGGCACCCTAAGTGAGGTGCCATGTGTTTTTTTTTGTTTTTTTTGCCTTGGGGGCCAAAACTACTACAGATGCAAAACTTAAGGGGCCGTTTTGTAGTTTTTTTTTCTTAGGGGGGTCAAAATCGCAACTTTATGAAAGTTAGGAGGTTAAAACTACAATTAAGCCAAAAAAGATTTAAAGTCAAACACATCTTTCATGTTGAGTCATTTTCCAAGGAACGTACAATAAATGTTATTTAAGTTTCATGACTTATACACTTAAGAATTTGAAAGGTGTTAGTAAAAAAGGACAGATAAATTTTTTACAAAATCGATCAATTACTAAATTTATAAATATTTTCAATTCTAAAATTAAAATTGAATTTATTCATAAAAAAAAAATATAAAAAAATCAGTTTCTCAACTCCCCGCTCCATCTCCAAGCTCTATATATAGAGTAGTCTTTTCCTTAGATTTTCATATCTTCGGTTAACAAACATCTATTTGATTTTGGTATTAATTTATTTCTAAAATATGGTTTCAAATGAAAAACTACTCATTCTTGGCTTTTTTGTCGTAGTTGTTTTGATATCCTCAAAGGTGACAGCTAGAGACTTGGCTAAGGATTCCTCAGTCTCTACTAAATGTAAGTTTATGTCTTTCTTTCAATCCCTATATGTAAATATATTATTCTAAAAATAGTTGCAAGGGACGTCATGCATGCTCATTTGATCTCTATTAGAAAGAATTTCTTGACAATAACCCATGCTCATATAAATACCATATATATACCGGTTTACAATCAAATCTTTTTGGCTTGCATGGAGATTTTCTGCTTATATTGTCAATTGTCTATACAACAAATTATTTTAATTGACTAGATTATTAATTTTTTGTCATTCATTCATTATACAATTATTTAATTTGTTCTATTTTTTTCTACTTGCAGTTGAGGTATTTGAAGAAAACAATGATGCAAGTGATGTCAAATATAACGAAAATATAAGCACAAAAAACAATAGTGTTCATCCTGATTGGTTCATTATTCCTTGGATTCCCAAGATTCCATGGATTATTCCATGGATTCCCAAGATTCCATGGATTCCTTGGTTGCCTATGCCTGGAGGGGGAACGCCACCTGGTGGTGGTTATGGGGGACCCGGAGAACCTAGTGCTCCTGGTGGTGGTTACGGGGGACCTGGAGGACCCAGTGCTCCTGGTGGTGGTTATGGGGAACCACCCAAAGAACCTAGTGCCCCAGGTGGTGGTTATGGGGGACCTGGAGAACCTAGTGGATCTATCAACCCGGGACAACCTGGAGATCCTGGGGAGCCTGTCGAACCAGGACCAGTCGGGCCTGGCGAACCACCTGGAAAACCTGGAGGACCTATTAAACCTGGCAAATACGGTGGTCTTAGGACCCCTGGAGGTGGTTCTGGGGTGCCCGCAGGGGGTTCTCCTAGTGGTGGTATTGAGGGACCTAGTCAAAAAGATTATCATGGAGGCCACATATAAAATTGTGTTATTATTATTAATAATACTTAGTTGTATCTCTAAAAAAATAATACTTAATTGTACACAAGTGGTCTTGTAACGAGTTAGTGAGATCGTGATGCTAGAGTTTTTATTTCAACTTTAAGAAAAATATTGCAATTAACCATATTGATACTATGTCTTGTTTCTTAAATATGGTCTTTTTTTTACTTAATTACGATCATTATGCACTTGATATATGCATAGGCAATTATCTGAACCACTGGTACTGCATCAAGCGTTTGGCCACATCATTTTATTTCCTCTTGTAATTAATTAATTACCATTGAAACTATGCGTGAGTAATCATATTGATATGAAAGATATAGTATAAGACTTTAAAGGTAGCATTGTAACACTAATTAACAATAGGAAAATGTTGGGGCACTATTTAAAACTGTAAATGATAACTTTTTGTGGAAATTTGTGTAATAAAGTGCATCGGAAATTGAAAATTTTGACAATTTTATGGAATAATTACTACTACTTGATTTAGTTTAAAAAATATGCTCAAAATAAGTTATCAGAATAGTGCACACCGTAAATTAGCGACATATATTTTGAAACGAATGGAGTATCATATATCGTTTTTCAAAAAATATATATATATTGTAACACTGTGTGCCTAGCATCCTCCACACCGTTTCATTGTCCATCGTGTTTTGAATTTCCTTAGGGAGCTTCTATCACCAAGAATAACTAGTATCAGACACCATGATCAACCCATGTTATGCCAAGAAATGCATTAACAATTTTCAACACAAACGCACATACTATACCAACTTAAGGTATCTAATATGACATATAGTAACTATATCCTCTATTAAAGTGGGAGGTAAAGACAATTTCTTTTATAGAACTCACAAATTATATATCAATTAAATTTCATTTTATTGACTGGATAATTGAGTAAATTGCTTTTACAAATTACAACTATGGATTTCAAATGGAAACTAGTTACAAACCCGTGCGGCATGGTTGAATAACCTATCTTGTAAAAAATTGGTTTCAAAGGAAAAATGAGCAAATTAAGAAATATTGCACAAACATTAGAAATATTTATCAAAATATTTATGAAAGCCTTACCAAGTCTTGATTCATAAAAATATCATATATTTTGTTCATGAGACCATAAAAACATCATAATAATTAAGATGAAACTAATTGGAACCAATGAAGGAACCAATAATGTGTAAATTACAATTACATATTAGCCAAAATTATAAAAACAAGTGATATTGTCATGGAGTTATCAAAAAGGGATTAACACCAATATTCACATCAAACAAAATGAACCAAAGAAACAACATCCCCAAGTCAAGATAGTTTTGGATTAGAATTAAGGCGATTTGTCAAAGTGGCAGATGTTAAACAACGAAGATCTATTTGGGAACAACTTGAACGTGCATGTTTTTAGGTGGCTGTTCAAGATCAAAGATTAGTTTACCGCCTACCTCTAACACACGTTCTCGGCAAAAGTTGAACCATTGGCCACCCAAGTACTTTTCATGACCTGCTCTCTCTGTGGTAATCAAGCGACACTTATACCTCCTTTGAGTTTGGTCATCAATGAGTGCCATCGTTTTCCGCTTTCTCTTTAGATCTGTCCTTGATATCTCATTAGGGAAATACTAAGTCGGAAACGAATTGTAGTATTAATTAGATATCATGTATAAAATGATGGCAGTATAACTTATTTTACGTGAAGATAATATACTATGACTTGCAGTTTGTCTTCCTTAGTCATCCATTCAACCACATTCTTTTTAAAATGTCGCTCATCTACAGCTTCCATCTTTGTAATCGCCTTTGCAGAGCTAGGTTTGGTCTTTTTGAGTGTATCTCTCTTTCACTTTTCTTTCCGAACTCTTTTTAAAATTTCTGAATTGTATTTTTCACACTTTAACAAACTAATGGATAAAGCAGAATATAAGTATTGCACCATAAATGTGAAAAACAAGCAAATGCAAATTTAGGGATGGGTAGACTTGGAGAATGGGATGGAATCAGAGAATGAGAGCTAGATGAAACACTTAAAAATAAAAAAATGATTTTTTTAAAAAAAAAATGTTGGCAAAAAGTTGTTAAATGCTACTTCAAAAAACTACTTGTCGATAATTTATTTCACAAGCATCTCTTTTCAACTCACGTAGGGAACCTTTTCTTTAATTTTTTAATATTATATTTCAATATGTTTTTTTCTTCCATTTTATTTTATTTTATTTTTTGGAACTGTTCCATTAAATTTTTCTTTAAGGAGGTTCCATTTAATTTTATTATATTTTTTTCAAAGGAATTTTATCATCATTTTATTAATTATATATTTAATTTCAATATTATTTAATCATCACAACCTCACAAATATTTTTATTCACATTGTTATTTAATGATACAAAATATTTTAATTTCCTATCTTCAGCCTAGAAGCACATGAAATGAAACATTTGCTTAGTAATTGATTCCCTATTAACATTAACACACAAGCGAATGAATTTGTCTAGTGTAGACACAAATAGCCAAATAAAAAAGATAAAGATGTGACTGGAATAAAGTTGGGTCGCTTATTCTACGGAGTTATTCTTTTTAGTGAAAATATTGTTGGAGTGTGATTGTAACAAACTCTATGGAACCTAAAACTCTCTTTCATCTTTCTAAAGTTTCAACCGCCTCTTTCCCTTCTCAATCCAAACGCCTTTTTTCAGAGATGTGATTCCGGTGATTGGTGGTGCGATTAGTTTATTTATCCTCCGCACCACCGCAAACTACAAACCGACAACGTTTTCCTGTACAAAAGCATTAAGTTCCATTGGATACGAAGATGACGGATTACCCTAAATGTCACAACCCGTATACAAAATTATTAGCAAGTTCGCAAGTGAGTAAGCAATCTATCATAGTATGCATATGTGTGATTCAAAACAAAAGCGCATACATTCTGCATTGCATAGAGCAAGTCTTGAACACTTCTTCCTAGAAACTGAGAAACAACTCGATCAAACAAAATAAACGTAGTTGACCTAGTGTTGTCGATCACTTGAATGTGAACCTTAAACCTGCCAAATAAAGGCATGGAATGGAACTAAAAAGAAACAATTCTAAATTAAAATTGAAAACCTAAATTGTACCTATATGGAAATCCCTAAATTCATACTTTATAATTAAAAACTCAAGACGCTGATTTTCATGAAATAACTTCTCATCAAAAAGCCCTCATCAAGAAATTCAACCATATATTATCTCCTAATTACTTAAACCAAACAAAATAACATATAAAAAATCACACATGTCTAAAGTAAAAATCATGGAATCACAAGCAGCACAAACCTGTTGCAATTGCTCCAACTCATGAGATCTCATCTTTTGTCAGCTTATCTTGCATGAAAAATCAATTACTATTCAAAATAGAATCAAAACTAAAAATGAATAGAAAAAATAGGAGGATAAGCAAAGAAAAACCTATGGAAAATAGAATTCAGCACAATGTTGAATCTGACATATCCTTTTATATGAACACTTCAAAGATTATCTAAAAACTGCTTGAAACATAAAAAGAGACACAATTGGACACATAACCAAAACACATAGAAATCAAAATGGGGAGAACCAAAACTCACAAAACCAAATTGATGATTTTAGCTTGTAGAATTGGGGTTTTGAGGTAGAAATAGACCCGCAAAGAGTGAATGTGAAAAGCAATAGCCATAAATAAGGCATACAAAGCAACCAAAACTATATTTAAGAAAATAATATTGTTAGGAAGTCTAGGAACAATAAATCCACACAAATTAGTTGATACTTACCTGTAGTCTAGTTCTTAATTAAAAAGAAAATCAAATTTAAAGGCTATGAATGCATAGGAAAGAGAGAACATGAAAGAAGAAAATGTGAAAGATTTCAATTGAATTTTGCGATATGACATAACAACGCAAAATAGTGAATAAGTGGAAGAAAAAAATTACAAGTGTCCAACAGAACTTGAATCAGTCAAAGCCAATGAACCAAAACACTACACTATACTCATAATAGATCCAAAAAAATTATTTAACCATGTAAATGACCAAATCATCAAATCTTAAGAAAGAGATAAGAATACACACCTATGAGAACAACTCTCATATGTATGGCTTCACATTTGCAACCTGTAGAAGCCAACCACGCAAAGATTACATGAATGAAACTTAAGTTTACAATTACATTCTTTAAAAGTTAAAACTAACACAACATACAAAGTTATTTAATCAAAATTTTAAGGCTGAAAGCACACACTTGCACTGCTATAAGCTTTGACATATCATGAATCAAATTTCAACAAATCAATTTCACAATTCTTTCGTAGGCCTTAATGTCTTCAACAAGCCACTCCCCACAATTAGAAACCTTCTATCTATCATCGTCGCTTGAACCACCCTCTTATGCGATATGATGTGCTGCTACAACTCTATGGGAAACTGCAAATTAGGAAGAGATGTAGATAACTCTATGAAAACAACAAACCACAAATAAAGTCTCGACGCTGCTTACTTCCCATTTAAGCTCCTGCTATGCCTCATAAGCACTTTTCTTAAAACAGCTTAACTGCAGCTTATGGCCTCTGCATGTTCCAAATTCTTTCCAAACTTCAACCCACACAGCCAAACACTTATGAACAACTTTTAGATCATTTATTCAGAAACTTAAACTTCAAAATTGCTTATTTTGCAATTTTCATGCCAAAACCCGCATAGCTTTTTCTGCAGATTTTCAGCACTACAGTCCAACTTCTAATGTGTTTTCTGAATTCATTTTTGATCCAAATCGTACAAAATTTACATCTAAACTGTAGGGAATTGAGGGTAGAATCTTAAAATCCAATAATTTCTCCATTTTGGGTTACACAGCAAAATTTTCAACCCATAATTCATAATCAGTCCAATACACTTTTTCTAACAATCTATCCATAAAATTCAGTCATGGTTCAACCATAATCAGTTTCAACCCATCATTACAAAATACAGTAGCAACAACACATAATTCATAATAATACCACCATTGTGAAATTCAAGCTTAATAAATAACTTACCTTTAAGCCCTTGAAAAACACCTTAAGCTTATTTCTTCAATTCTTCCCAAACTTGTTTCTTCCAACCAACACCCAAGCTTCTGCCCTAATTCATTCCTTAATTGCTTGCTTCCAATCGTCCATTTAAGTCACCAGCAACCCAAAAATCCCACATGCAAACACTAAACCCCCTTGTATTTCCAAAATTCCACATGAAGGATAAGAGAGGGATGATTCAGCCAAGAGGTGAGGAGGGAAAGGGATGAGTTTCTAATAATTGAATCTAGCTTAGGTTGTTATGTAGAAAGCATTATCACAATTGCATGTAGAATCCATTATTGTTTTGAAAGATTTGGAGAAGATGGTGAATCTTATCTTAATATTATAAAAGAAGAACAGTGCTGCAAGCAAAATTAGCAAAAACCTTAGGCAAGTTCTTCCCAATTTAACTGCCAATTCCTATGGAGGGAAAACCCTAGGATTTAAAATGGATCAATTACTATGTTGTCCTTGAGATCATGAGCTATTGTCTTGGGAAACATGTTGCTTGTGGCGTGAAGGAAATCTGCATGGAGAAGTGAGCACAAGTTAACTAGGCTTAAGCAATGATGGTTGTGGCATTTAACCATACACTTGGCTGAAGGATTAGATTGAAATTTTGAAATGAACGTATGGGATAATCTCAATTAACTAATATGCATTTCACCATACACTTGGCAGGATATTTGATTTGTATGTGTTAGATGACTGCATGAGGTTAGCATGTTGTTCTGGCTATATAAATGAAGCTTATGTCTTCGCAAACCACAACACATCAACCAAATTTCATCTTTTGAAACCAAAGAAAGCAATGGAGAATTTTGAAAACTTCACAATGTTTGCTAAGGATCGTGAAGCTGCTGGTGCTATATGCTTGATGAAAGGTATGGCATGAGAATTTTTATCTGTTGATTGATTGCTTTATTCAATACCTGTGTTTCATTTTGCCACTTATATTTGTATTATGCAAGATATCTTCACTTTTTGCTGACTTGTTTTGTTTTATTTGTTGAAGTTCTTATATATGTGATTTTTTTTCTTATGAATGGTGTAAATTCAAAGTCTAATACACTATGTGGTTTGTGGCTGTTGTTGTTTAGATGATTTGTACATGATATTGTTTCAAATAACCTTCGTATGGAAGAATTTTGATGGAAAGTGTTAATGAATGAATTTTGGATTATACATGTTTGGAGCAAGAAACGTATCCAATAATTGATGTGTATATACTTTTTCTCTAATGAAATGCTATGAATCAAAAAAAGTAAACATGAAGTTGTTCTTGGTTGTTATTATTAGTTGTATTGTTTGTTTTTCTTTAAGTTGAATCTTCAGCAGTGTGCACTTTTTATCACAGACCTCGTGTGTTTTGTTTTTGTATTGCTTCAAGTGTTGTGTGTTTGCTTTGTCATATTTTATGGCCGTTTGTGCATTCTCTTATTTGTGCATGATCTGTTTGCTGTCAACAGTTCAAGGCAATGCTGGTGGGGAGATAGACAGAAGTGTTATGAGGGATTTGGTTAACCTTCGGACCTTTCACATGGACCTTTCACATGGAGTACGACATATGCTCTGTGAGTTGGTTTAGTTATTGCTAATCAATTCATTCTTTAAGTATGTGATATGTGGTACCTTAAGATTGTGTTTTTTGTAGTGTGTTTGGTTCGCATCATGCTTGGTTTCAACATAATATATGTATGAACAATCATAAAAGATTAGATGCATTAGACTACGTGACACACTCCTTTATGTATTTGATTTGAGTTTCTTATCCAAATGTGTTACCAAGATGCCTTTGATTTATCTTAGGACTTAGATGGTCTTTAGCATGGTTGGATAGGGGTCATTGTTTTTGGTTTTTTCTTCTGATTAGAAGTCAAAGTAATCCATGATTATTGATCATTTATGCAGCGTAAGGGAAGGCTGCCTGCTTGATTTGCAAGAGGTTTTTGATTACAAGTAGGTCCATATGTTATGTTGTGTGATCATAACCAGAATGAGAATGAGGTTGCCATCGAAAAGAAGAACATGAAAGTCTATTTTGCTGATGGATGGTCATTTTTGAAAAACTTTTATGACATGTTGGTTGGTGCTTGGGTCACAATCATCTTTGCAAACCGACATCTTTTTCTAATTGAAGTTAGGAATCTCTTTGGAGATGAATTTGAGTATCCTCGCCTTAATCCTCCCCTCAGAATGATGTTGCAGACTGAAAGTGCCAATAACTATAGAAAGTCCTTTGTTAGATATGGTTCAAATGCTCTTTTTCTTCCCACCGTTTTCTGTCACAAAAGGGTTAAGTAGTTGACGTCCGAGGATGTTAATTCTGGAGTGTTGGTGAGTTGCACATTATTTTTTGTTAAATTTGCTTTCTTATAATAACTGAATATAAGTTTAACTTGCGATGTTATTTTCCCCGTGTATTCAGAAGCTGAATTGGCTAGGTTTCTGTCAATCTGCATTTCCTGCCGAGCCAAACGAGATAACTGTCATTGATTACCTTGGTTATCCTTGGAAATTGCTTGTGGAGTTCAGTTGCGATGAAGATATGTCATGTCTATTTTCTGGTGAGTGGCAAGCGATGTGCAATGCACGTAAGCTGGTTGAAGGATCAAGTATCAAGTTTGGTGTCGCATAATCCTCTAATAATATGGTTATGTACTTGTGTCCATGTCAAATGTTGGTCTTGAAGACATGGCTCCCACAGTCCGCAAATGCTGGTGGAAATGGTGCATCTTATTGTTTGGAACAGTATCTCTGGAAAAATTAGTGTTTATTAAGATGTTGGTTTGTCTTCTCGGTGGGAAAATGTGGTCGCCTTTGTAAGATCGTCAATGTTACATGATGTGTTTCTATATTGCTGTCAGTTGTACTCCTAATGTTACGTGGGTACATTTAGCGTCTTTGTTGCTTGGGGTTTAGGCAATGACTCTATTATGATACGTCTTATTATTAGTAACTTGGATTTTAAGTAATTTTGGTGTATTGTTGATGTTGTGTGTACTTTGTATTTTAACTATGAATGAAGATTGTGCATGTGTTTGTTGTGATATCACTGAGTATGTAGAGTTCTTATTCCTTTTATCCCTATGCCATGTCATTGCTGCATCCATATTTTATCTGTGATCTATATTATTGTCAAACTCTATCAACTTTCATTCAAAAACTACATTCAATTAATCCACAAAGTGATGTCAGATAAAATTTACGGGCAACTGAGTGGGGACTGTTTATTGTGCTGCAACTGTTTGCAAGAAAAGATGCTAAACTGAGAACTAGTTGTGTGTGTGTCTATATATATATGGCTTTATTTCTCAGTCCTGTGATTAACTCTGGTGTATTGAGAATGGAACTGGAAAAAAAAGGCTGATGTTCAATTGAGGTGTATATATTGGTGATATCATATACTATGTCCCTTATAGTAAACATTAGTCTAATTCTATCATTCTTATAATGTATGTTTACTTACAAGGGACCCCTTAATTTTAAATGTCTATAGTAAAGTATGCATCCATTTAAGCTCCAAAGTTTGCAAGCTTGGTCATGTTATATGTAATGGTAATCTATACTGAAATATAATCCCATTTAAGCTCCAAAACTTAAAGGAGACAAATTTTAATATTGGCCAGGTTACCTATAATGGTAATCTATACTAAAATATAACCCAATTTGTCATACCCTCATTTTGGACCTAAAAATACTCGTTCAAATTTCCTTTCTGTTTCTGATTATTTCAAATTCACTATGTCTATTTTACAGTTTTCTATTGTGCTTCAAACGCACATTGTACTGTCTCTGTCTCTAAATTTTCTTGCATATAAAACCATCCAGAATGTTTTCTTGCATTACAAGTCATTAAAGAGAGCTTCTAAAACCGTTGCATATTTTCCTGCATTTTATTCCAAATTCTGCATAAAATCATACAAAAGGGTATTTTGGTCATTTCCTACAAAGAAACCCATTTTAGTCCCTACAATTTGTCCCTGAGTCTTTCCAACTTGCCTGCATGAATCATTAATCAAATTTTATCTAAAAATCATTTTAGTTTCGCATCTGAGTCAGTCTGAGTCGTTTTAGTCCTTAGGGGCATTTTGGTCTTTTCACATCAAACAATTTTTTGACAGAGAGGTATTTTGAAATACCTTATTTTGGTAATTTGTTCGTTTTAGTCCACTTTTTATCGTTTTAACTGTTTCACTTTACGTTTTTTCAAATTACATTTTTTACCCATTTTATTTTTTACTTTTTGCAAGTAAGTCCCTTTCTTTGTTTTAATTGCGAATGTGTCCAACTTCTTTCAATTTTAAAAGCAGTCCAATTTCTTTCAATTTTAAAAACAGTCCCAATTTCTTTTAATTTTCAAAATAGTCCAGTTTCTTTCAGATTGCAGATTAGTCCAAGAATGCCACGCAAACAATTCAGTCCAGGTGTCAAAATCTCATTGGTCCAGAGGCCACATGGCAGCCTATATAAGGCCGGTTACTGTACCAGTCAGAAAGAGGTCCACAGATTCAATGCCACATCACAAACACAATTCCAATTTTCTCTCTCCATTCAGTTAGATCAAAATCACAACAAACTCAGAAAATTGAAGAACACTTCACAAACCCTAACCATTTCAGAAGCAAATTCGAGCCAAATCAATGAAGTTTTCATCAGCTCTCAGAGATTCATGGCAGAATCTTCATCATTGAGCCGATGCCTCTGCAATTCAAGCATCACATTCGTCACTAGAAGCAGCGAATCCGATACGATCACAGAGGCACAGAGTTTGAGAAGAAGAGGGAAAGAGATTCAGAGGATCTGAACCGGTGAAGAAGAAGAAAGAACTTACCGATTCATTTTCGGAATCCAACCACAAAATCAACAAAAACAGAATCAAGATTCAAGAATTTCTGAAGGTTCTGACTCGGATCTCCGATTTAAAACCCAGGTAACACTCAAACTTCATCTTCTTCGCGTTTAAAAAAGCATCAACAAGTTCAAACCGGTGTAAATCCACGAGGTTTTGAAACGTTTCATCCAAAAAATGTTGAAACCCTAAAAAACCGTTAAAAATTGTAAAGAACTTCAAGATTCACAACGAAACCAAACCGAAGTGAATCCATGAAGTAGCGCGAAGCTTCGTTTCAAAAAACATAGTGGAAGAACAAAAGTTTGAAGCCGTGGAAAAATGTCAGGATTTACACCGATTTCATGATTGCATGTAGATTTGGTAGCGGATTCGTGTTTAGAATGATGAACGAGTGGATTGAAGCATGTTTGAGTGAATTCCGAGTAGTTTTAGGACGAGTTAGGGTTAGGGTTCCATGAGAGGAGAAGAGAGAACGAAGAGGAAGAAAGAGAAACGACCGGGGAAAGTGAGGGAATCCGGGTTGAGAACCCTTATATAGACGCGCTGGATCGGATCGGGTTGAACCCGATCCAGCACCTTGCATTCTGGTCCTTTAGATCAAGGCCAGACGGATCCGGATCAATCCAACGCCTCTGAGGCATCAAGACTGATCCGGATCCATCAGGCGCGTGGGTCTGGGCCTATCTCTTGGTTTTTTTTTGGTATGTTTGAGCGTTTTTTGTTATTTCTTGCTACGTACACCACTTTTTCTTGCTACCTGAACCTCCCTATGTGCTTTGTTTTCTTGTAAAATTCTAGGAATTTTTCTATGTGTTTCTTGATATGCTTTTCACTATTTTGTGGCATCTTTTACATTTCTCATATTGATAAAAATATATACCAAGTTTTCTTGTTGAATCGTATCTTTTGAGCATGTTTTTTTTTGTGAATTTCTTGCATGATTTTTTCATTAATTCTTGCCATGTGATATTGATGCTTTTTATGTGTTTCGTGATATTTTTGCTATGAGTCTATGTCAATCACCACTGTTTTGTGAATCATGGTATTAATTTCTTGTATGGCAAGTAATATGAGTCCTTTTGAAGTGCGAAATGTGTATAAATGTGTGATAATGTGGAGCTTGAACATATGTCTTGTAATTCTCATATGGTGCTTGAAATAATTCTCTTAAAAAACTGCTATGATGAGAATTATAGGTCATGGGTTTAGCTTGAATTTTGTGGTTAGATTTTGTATATTCTTTTCATCACCTTTTGCCATTGTTTTTACTATTTGTTCAATGTTCTTTACTATTGTCCCTTGTCATTTTATCTACTATGCATTGCTTATCCATTACTATCATTTCATACCTTGCTTACTAACTATCTCATTCCATGTCTCATACATACTAAAAGCATTACATCATCCCACCTCCTTCTTAGTTTAGGTTTCATTCACTTTCTATATCAATTTCCGTATAATATTTTTAGGTGGTTTTACTTTCTTTTAAGTTTTTGCAAGACCATAGAATGTAAACTAGGGCTCATGTAAAGGACAATGGACACTATAATGATGTACACCGACACGAGCACCGACACGCACACACGTTGTATGATTTACCGTTAGATGTATGTTTAGGAAGCGCGAAACTTAGAAAAACCTTTTTTCCAAAAAGTGTTAACAATTTCATCACTTGAAAACATTTTCCAATAAACCTTGGAGTCAAAACTCCATTGTATTTTCTTTCCTTTTTCTTAATCAACATTCAAATGGAAATAATCCTTACTTAGACTTTTTTGTAAATAATTGACCAACCTCACCGTTTTATTTTCTCAAGCCTTTTCGGCCTCTTTCTCTTCTTCAAAACCTTTTTTCTAAAAACTAAAATGAATCAAAACTCACAAAGCTTTTTGAGAGAGAACTACATGGAGTTTGATCCCTTAAAAGGGTATGTAGGCAAGAGGTCAAAACCTCTCCAAGTCCAATAAAAATAAATCCCAAACACTTCTTCCCCCCATTCTTTAAAAACAACCTTTTCAAAAATAGCATTAAAAATAAAGCGTAAAAGATAAATCTAGAAAAACGGTTCCTATAGAGTACTATAGTCGTTATGGGTGCCTAACACCTTCCCGTAGCGAAAATTGCCCCGAATTTAGAATTTCTAAGGGTTTTCTCAATTTTACCCTTCCCAAAAAAAATAGAGACATCAATGATTGAAAGGTTCAAGCCTAATTAATGACTTGACACCCGAAAATCGCGATGACACAATTTAAGCTCAAGAAGATATTGCAGACAAGTTTTTCTTCATCAAATGCGTGTTTGGTTTTGTGGCTTTTTTATGTTTGGAAGCTAATCCAATTGATATGGTACTGCACTTATCCATGATGATCATGATTCTCTTATACATCATATAACGTCCATATATATCATTCTTATAGATATTGGGTTTCGAAATAGGATTTTTTGAAATCATTATATTACTTGGTGCACTCAATCTAGGCATGCGTTTGCCAAGTGTTGCTCATTTAATTGTTAATGGGATATTTTTGTTTCTCAATGGAGTGCAATTGGTGGTGGCTTAGATGGAGTGGAGTGTTGCAACAAACATTGCCTCGAGCTCCGTGGTTGGCTGCCACCTGCCACCCAAAAAAACAAACTGCAGATATGGCAGAAACAGTGCAATCGGGTTTCGCTTCAGCAGGAAACAAACCTTTTTCTACTATATGCGTGCTGAAAGCGATTATATGACAACTGTTGACGCCTCCTATCTCACCCTTGGCTTCTCAATGGAGACAGCGGCGAACACATTGACGCAACAAACATTCAGTCGGGTTCCAATGTCAATCTAATGACACACGTTTCAACTGGTTTGCATTACAATTTTGAGCACATGTTTAGCTTATCCAAAACAAAATTTGTATCCTATATGTGTTCTGATATGGACTGCTAGGCAACTTTCGACGCCGCCTACATCAACCTCGGATTCACAATGCAAACAACAACGAACACACTTATGCAACAAACACTCAGTTGGGTTCCGATGTCATTCCAACTGTTCTCCTAGAATTATACTGTAGGATAATTCCTCTTCAAACATGTATAAGCAGATCAACTATATTAAACTGAAACCATTATTTCGTTATTATGCAATATATTTCCAAACTTTATTGATAAAGAAGCGGCCAATATTTCTTCAAACAGGAACGATATTCCTTCGCACAGGTGATCAAATATTGTGAAAGTTAACTAAAGGAAAAAACTAAATAAGGCACTGAGATTGTCTTATAATCAATAAATTTATTTTATACATGGTGAAAGTAATCTAATTAAGGCACTAAGCTCCTTCAATTCTGCTATAATGATAGCAGAATTTTTATTTTGTTCAGTGCAAAACATAATTCAATTACAAGATGGGGAGGAAAATCATTTTGATTTTGTGAGACAATCTCAGTGCTTTCATCAACAAGAAAATTAAACGTGCAGGTGCTATCATTACAAAGATTGATTCTGCAACATTTCATTGATTGGATCGAGATAGATTGCAGCATCTCATAGAACTCATGGTATTTTATCGATTAAGTAGTATCATTATTTCAATGGATCAATTTGTGTGTTGCACAAGCATACTCTAACCTCTAATTCATATTACTTGAACTGGTGGATATAAGATTTATGCTCATTATAGCTATTTCCAAAAGTAACAAAGTGGACTGAGATGTGCACTTCTTCATGATGGTCATCATTCTATTCTATCTGACTAGGTTTCTCTATAGAGTAGGCTTGGATATTATCACATTTTTTCTTCAAGAGTGTTTGGTTGCACATACAAGATGAGACACATTATAAGTCAGATGTCGACGCCCCATATCACAGCCTCGGCATATCAATGCAACCAGAAGCTACGACACTGATGCGCGAAACACTCCTTTTGGTTTTGATGCCATCCATATAGCTGAGAATCCACATTCTATTGAGCTAATGTGTATTCATTTCAATATTTGAGTTATTTTTCAAGGCTAAATTCTCTTCTGCCATAGTGTCAATTTATGGATATGCTCTCCATTTTCTTGAACATTAAGCAAACATCGCATTGCTAATATTTTGATTCGTATTGATATCGCACAAGAATGAACCACCCAAATTTCGTATTAGAAATATACTCCAAGATAATTCATGTTCATACGGATACGAGCACATCAACTATATTTGGACTGCAGCCATTGATTCCTTATAATGAAATACATTTCAAATTAATTTTTGCAAAAGAAACAACCACTTTTATATAATGTCAGACGATATTTCATCGTATCATAGATCAAAGATTTTGAAAATAAATCGTTTAAGGAAAAACTAAAGAATGCACTGAGATTATCTTATAGTCATGAGATTTCTTTCATATATAATGAAGGTAATCTAAACAAGGTACTAAATTCCTTCAATTTTGCTATAATGACATCAGTGTTTTAATATTACAAGTGAAGACATAAGTCAAATTAATCAAGGAAGCTGCATTTTAATCTACTGACACAATCTTTGTGCCATCTTTGAGAAGAAAAAATATTTATTTTCGTTGGCTTAAGACTAAAACAAGTTGTCGATATCAAAGATGACTTCAAGAATGCTTTCTTTTGTGTGTTGGCCAAGCAACTGATAACCTCTCATGCATATAACTTGGACTTTTGGATATAAGATTTATGGTCATCATTGCTATTGCCAAATGTAACAAAGTGCATTGGTATGTGCATTTCTTCACGAGAGAAATGCTAGCAACACACCTTCTAACACACACTTTTCAACACACTTTCTTTGGTTGGTTAAAATTCACACGGGTTCCACCAAATCATGTGGGTCCCATGTGAATTTGGTGGGTCTCATGTGAATTTTAACCAATCAAAGAGAGTGTGTTGAAAAGTGTGTGTTAGAAGGTGTGTTGCTAGCATTCCTCTCTTCATGATTATCATCATTGCATTCTACATGAACACGTTTCTCTAAATGGGAAGCTTGAATATTCTCATAGTAAAGCTTATATATTATTTGGCAGGGAATCATTGGCCAAGCATACAAGCTGAAACACATTATATCTAATCCTTGCTATCTATAAATACTGTGTTCCCAGTTTTCATGAAATCCACCAAGTTTTGTTTTATCTATTCTTAAGTTTTTCAATCTCAGACAAGATGGCTAACAGAGGTAATCAACTTTA
This sequence comes from Medicago lupulina, assembly GCA_958299785.1. Taxonomy (NCBI): domain Eukaryota; kingdom Viridiplantae; phylum Streptophyta; class Magnoliopsida; order Fabales; family Fabaceae; genus Medicago; species Medicago lupulina. The sequence goes on from OY283139.1 coordinate 65,921,283, forward strand.
TCTTATATGTGTTGAAAGAAAATGCTCATTTCTACAAACACTACACATGATTTGCAATTATTCATGAATGTAAAGTAATAATGCATGTTTATCTTTTTGTTTTAGTTATGGTTCCAAAGATGACTCATGTGGAGGGAATTAAGTGTGGTAATATTGATCTGGCATTGACGGCTAGAGTAATTCATTTTTAGAGTGTTCCTGATCGTACGAATTCAGCCGAGGAGGGAAATCTGCACATGCTTTTGCTGGATGAAAAGGTCTTTCTTTCATGCTTATGTCATTTTTGTTGTTAGTTTTTTTATGATCAATCACATAATGTAGCATTTCAATGGAAGAGAAAATGTGTTCAAGCTTTTCCTGAAAGAGATCAGTCTAAGTTTTCTCTTGCATGGTTATTCAATTAGGCTATTTTGAATTCCTCAATATGATCTTCAATGTACACGTTTAACCATTGTTCTTTTAGGCTTCATTGTAATGTATTTCTATCATTGTACGAATGTGGATGTTATGCCTGATTTAAAAGGGACCTTTTTGTGTTAATATTCTATTATTTGACTGAATACTTACTATGTGTTCTTCAAATAAGTTATAATTCAACTAACACAAATTGATGCATGGAGTTGGTTTGGATAAAATCATGTTATTATCATTATCATTATCATTATCATTATCATTATAAGATCATATTATACATACATGAGTTGCTTCAATTTTAATTGCATAATGTCCGGTTATGTTTTAACTTTCTGCTTTTCGTACGAATTATTGCTTCTATGTTTCTCATATGATATATTTTTTTTCTTTTTAAGGAATGTTTCTCATATGATATATTGTTTCTGTATTGGTGTTGTCATGTGCTCATTATTGACCCGTGCGAGAGCACGGGCCGGCCGACTAGTAGTGAGAAGGGGAGGCCGATGGGGTTTTTAAAGAGAGAAGGGGAAGAAATTTTATGAACTTTAGAGAGAGAAGTGAAAAAAATTGTGAAAGAAAAGATGCAAAAAATATTAGTCCATATGAAAACAATTTGTAAATTACTAAATTGCACTTTACGAGGGTAAAAATGAAAAAAGAAAGGACATTAACTTTCTTATTAGTATATAGATGATAAACCAAAGTTCTATAAACTATCAACTAGAGCACCATGCTCCTAACCAAAGAGAAAACTCTTGTTTAATAACTCTAACAATATTTCTTTATGCCTCATTCACTCTCCTTTCCTCTATCTTGTAACTCCATTCATTCATGTAACATTAGTGCCACCTCATTAATTTACTATTATGATCTCTCCCTGGCCCAGGTTTCTATCAATGTCACCCTGTTATGAACAACCTTGTCCTCAAGGTTGGAAGTGGTTTCTATTACTCTTCTTGCATATGTAAGAGATATTAATATTAATTTGTTTGCGAACAAGATAGAAATGAGCCTTTGCTTACCGACTTGTATTGGGTTTTGATCTTTCCCCTATCATATATAAAATTAAGCAAACCGTAGAAAGTAGGAAAAACTCTTTAGCAACTTTCATAATCAATTATTTAATTATATTCCAATATCATTATGTGGGCAAATATCGTAATAATAATTATGTTAGCTATTTATCAATTATGAGGCTTAATTGATTAGTGATCAAATTAAGTAATAAAGCTATTAGATTTCTAATTGGATAATTAATTAAATAATTAATTAGGTTATATGGACTCAATGAGTGGATGTCGGAGGACTCATTAACGGAATAATGAGAAACCCTAATGGTCATCCAATATAAAAGAGGCTATGGTCCCCAACACACCGTGCACGGCAAAACATTCTCTTCTCCCCATCTGAAGAGAACTTGAGGCAAAAAGGTACCGGTTGAGGAATAACCAAATCAGTTGCCGCTAACCCTACGTTGTGTATTTCAGATTGCGGTTTCTCCTCTTTGATTCAGATCGTTGTTGTTGAGAGGGCTATCGTCAAAGCTTCCTTCAGGTATTCCTAATACCCTAATTCTTAATATCCTTGATAAATCAAACATGTCGTAGATCCAATCGTAATCTATGTTCAATGATTTGTTTGCTTCCGCTATTGATTCATAATTGTTGAACATGTTTTATGAAATCTGTTTTTACTAAGACCTAAATGTCTAACAAGTGGTATCAGAGCGGTCTTCATGTTTGATTTATTGGGATTGGTTGAGTTCTTCATATTTTTCCTATTGTAGGAAGAGGGGCGGATCCATGCAGGGGCTATGTGGGACTAAAGCCCCACATGCCACTTCCTTATATTTTTTTTTATATATATTATTAAAATGGTAATAGTCATTTTCGTCTCTGAATGTATAATAAATAGTCATAATAATTTCTTAATGTATTAAAATTATAAAATAGTCCCTAATTTTATACTTTGTTAGTCATGATAGTCTCTAAAGTGACAATAAGTAAGTACATTGAAGGGTTAATATGACAATATTAACGAAGTATTTTAATGTTAGGGACTATTTTGACTAATGAAATGTAGAATCAGAGACAATTTAAAATTTGATACATTGAGGGACTATTTTAACCCCACATGTATCAAAAGTCTAGATCCGCCTTGCGTAGGAACCTACTTTTGTTCATTAGGGAATTTTCTTTTTTCCTCTTTTGTTTGTTTCGTTTTGGCATGTAATCATGAAACAAAATTCTTTTGTTTTGCTTTAAGATAACCGAAACAAGTAAATTGTTTTATGTGGATGATTAGTTTATTTAATTAATTATTATTTTGTGCCTATGTGCATAGTCAAATAGGTTATGATATAACCTCCGGTTTTCGATTTGTTAAAGAAAGAAAAGAAAACTTAATGTACGATAATAGGCAACTGAGGGTACTTTCAATTTCGGTTTCCAAATATTATTCTGGTAATTTCGGTTTATATGTATTAAACCAATTATGTCTAATTTGTTTCTTGAAGTTAAATTTGAAGCAAATCCCAATATTTGATTCCGTTTACAAATATATGTGTTTTCTTTAGGAGTTTTACAAATATATTTGTGAGTATATTTGATTAATATCTCTTATTCAGTTGTATGCCATCCAGGAATGCAAAGTTTTTTTTTTTCCATTGTAGTTGACTGGCTAATTCACTCACTTTATGGAAGTAATTAATTTTTTCGTTAATTATTTTTCATGAACAGAAAAAGGAAATCAGTTTATTCTAAGTATGTATAAAATAGCTATGGCAAATTCATAGGTTTATTATTGGATATCAGCTTTAGAAGGATACTTGAGAGTCATAAGATGATAATTTTTTGAATATGGATTTGATAAAGGTTTGAATTTTGTTTTGATTTTGGCGATTTGATTTTAAATCAAATCTTTTTGGTTAAAAATAATTTTTAAATATTTTGATCATATTTTATAGGCTGATTTCTGCTTCAATTTAAAATTGATTCACATGAGATGTACTTAAAGTTTATTCTGGGACATAAGACGATTTAATATATATTTGGTTATCATATATTATTTATGGAAAATTCGGTGTTTTTTTTTAATAGCATCAAATGATGCATCTCAAAGTATTTTGGACCAATCCGATAGTACATAAAGATTTATAAAATAAATATTTGATTCTTTATTTTTTGTAGAATTTAAACTCTAGAAGTGTTTGTTTATTTTTTGTAAAAAAAAATAAATAAGAAGTGTTTGTTTATTTATAAACATATAAAGTCTATTTCCCTATTTAGGAAATAAATGAGTTTAGAGTTATTCATTATTTTATTTAAAGAATCATTTGGTATACGTGAATTAATTGTGGCATGAATATTTTGGTGTATATAAAATTCAATTTTCTTTTGATTTCAAATTGAATATTACGCGCCCCTAATTGTATAACCATGGTCCGGAGTCGTGACCTAGAGCCACATGTCCTCAACATCAACCTGCTGTTTACATTGGTTTTTGGTAAGCAAACGCTGGTTTCCAAAAATGGTTAACTTGAGAGATCAACCAGTAAATTTCGAGGCATATTGTGTTTATGTTTTGCATAAAGCACGAATATTCTTGACGTAAAGGATGAATGTAACCGTCAGAATCAAACACGCGTCGAATCCGGTGAACTAGATTGCTAGAAAAAGAAAATAAATTGCAAGGAATTTAAAGGATAAACTTAAATTGCATAAATGAATGTAAATTGATACACATATTCTTATATTTGCAACTTGTCTACTCGTTTCTCCTAATGTGCGGATAGTTTGAGTGTGTAAGTCTTGTGTGTATGTGAATTGTGGCCCATTTTTCTTATGAAAAACTTATTTATGTTAAGTAACTGCCTATACAGAAACTGTCGAGCATAACCGCTAAAAACTACCTAGACATCTTTTGAATTTCAAATGACATCCTCTTGACAGTAACTGCTGCTTGGCTTGTCGATCTGGCACCAACTTCCCTTTGATATCTTGCATGCTTGTCGAAGCTTCTCCATCGAATGGCAACATCTCTTTTAAGTCCATGAACTCGATCCAGCTTGAGCGTCGAACTCGTCCAAATTCCTTCAAAACCTAAGTCAAACTTAATTGACTGCATTTATTGTAGCTTGTCGAAAATACAGGGTAACACCTACAAAGACACATTGTGAAGTAAATTCCTACACTTTCCTACCAACTTCACCTTCCACACCCACAACCTACGCCCCTGCTTCCACACCTCACCACCTTCACCCCAACCCAAAGCAAACATGTTTGCAACTGTCAACCATTTATTTCAGCCAAATCAAACAATCTGGTCAACCTATCACGCAAAGACAAATCCCTAACCACTTTTCCGTCCTAAAAAACGTATCATCTCCATTACCAACCTCCCTACCTGTAATTACTATGTTCTTTCTTCATAAATATTTTTGTCAATTTTACATATCTATTAAGAAAAATATGTAAGTGTGTTAAATACCTATATATTTTGTAATTAACTGTTAACAAAATTTTGTGTATACATATGTACGTACATACATACATATTATATATATATATATATGAGACAAAGAGGCCTTTAGCCCAATAAAAAAGATGAATTATAATTATTATAACTATACTTTATAGAAAGAAAAAAATTGTATCTAATACTCATTCCTTTATTTTTTAGATTAATTAGACACAGTTGTCAATAAACCGAACCAACTTGACAATAGTTTGATATTCAATTTAACAATTAAATCGCTAAACTTGGTTCGTAAACCAAATGGGTCGAATTTAAATAAACGAGTTAAACTTGAGCAAAGTTTGACCTAACTCGTTTGGTTCATGAACGAGTAAAACATGTATTGATACAGGTACACAGACTATCCTACAGTAGGAAATGTAAAGTGTCTATAGTAGTCTGACATGCTCCTTTAAAAATAAAAAACTTTTTAAATATGTATCTCAAGCAAACGAGTCGGATCTAATGAGTCGAACCGAGTTATTTATTAATTTTAAACGAGCAGAACTTGAGTTAAAAAAAGTCCATATTGAATTCGAGTCGAATTTTAAACTGAACCGATTTTTATCAAGTCGAGTCGAACTCTGACAAGTTCAACTCATTTTCAACCCTAATTTAGACATAAAAAAAAAGTAATAAAATGTATTTATAAAATATGGTATTCCACACTATGATCATCCATGTTATAAGCCTACTACTAACATCAACTAGTTTGTGACAATAATACACATGTTTCTAGGAGTAACCTTATACAAATACATATATCTACTATACTATATAGGACAATCCATGTCTGTTTTTTTACCTTTTTACCCTTATGGGGGTATTTTCGTCAATTGATAATTCATTATTTTTGTACAATATATTTGGTTATTTATCAGCATTTTCTCCATTTTAGTGGGTTTATTCTCTCTCTAAAAATCCAAAACGTGAACTCTCCTCCCTCTCTTCTCAAACACGGTCTCACCCTCTCTTATCTCCTTTTCATCAAATTTCACCAATTTCTTCACCAAACTTCACATGCAAATAGGATTTTGTAATCTTCAGCCTTATCTAATGATCCTACAAGTTCTAATTCTTCATTTCACCCACTCAATTTTGATTTATGGCAACAACAATGAAAGGTTAAGCTCATAAAAACTCTGCCAATTTTGATCGATTGGGAGGACTGGGCTTTTGTTGATTTCGTTTTTGATCAAGAGGTTGATTTCCTTTTTTGCATGTTTTCAATAGGTGTCTGAGGTAGATAGTAGAAGGTTGAATTGTGAATAGTATATGGTGAGTTTTGTTTGATTGGGTTTTTGTGTTTTTGTTATTGTTAATGAAATTACGTTCATGAATCCTTAACTGCCTCTTTGCATAAGCCACCACTTTATTATCCTGCATAAGCATACCACCCAAACCCAACTTAGACGCATCATAGTAAACAACGAATGGTTCGTCGGACTTCAGTAGTATTAAAATCGGAGTTGTCGTCAAACGTTGCTTCAGTTCATTAAAACTATTTTCACACTGAACATCCCATAAAAAAGCTCTACCTTTACAAGTCAACTGAGTTAACGAAAGTGCTATCTTGGAAAATCCTTCAATAAATCTTCGGTAATAACCTGCCAAACCCGAAAAGCTCCTAACTTCGGTAACCGACTTCGAAGTATCCCACTGCGATACTGCCTCAACCTTCGTTGGATCTACAGCAATACCACTACCAGAAATAATGTGACCAAGAAAACTCACTTCCTCTAGCCAGAATTCGCATTTCGATAACTTGGCATATAGCTTCTTCTCTTTCAGCACTTGCAAAACAATTCTCAAATGCTCGGCATGTTCCTCCTCGGAGTTGGAATATATCAGAATATCATCTATAAACACAACAACGAAACGATCTAGATAAGTATGAAAAATACGATTCATATATTCCATAAACACTCCAGGCGCATTGGTAACAACGAAAGGCATCATGGTATATTCATAATGTCTGTAACATGTCCTAAAGGTCGTCTTCTGCATATCCTCATCTTTCACCTTGATCTGATGATAGCCCGATCTTAAATCAATTTTACTGAATACACGTGCACCCACTAACTGATCCATCAAATCTTGATTGTTACTTTGTTTAACTGTCGGTAATCTATACATAACCTCATGCTACCATCCTTCTTCTTAACCAACAACACCGGCGCTCCCCAAGGCGACACACTCGGCCTTACAAACTTTTTATCAAGCAAATCTTCTAACTGCTTTTTCAACTCTGCTAATTCGGAAGCTGACATACAGTAAGGTGCCATAGAAACAGGCTTCGTTCCCGGAACAAGATCAATGGAAAATTCTACTTCCCTCTCTGGCGGCACATCAAGTATTTCATCAGGGAAAACTTCTGGAAACTCGCATACCACTTGCAACTTATCAATCACTGCTTGATTCTCAATAGACAGGAACACCATCAAAGAAAACATTTGGATTCCATCATGCATTAACTACTTCAACTGCTTAGTAGTCAAGAACTCAGTTTCTCCTTCTTCTTCGGCAGATGAAAAACACACCGTCTTACTAAAACAGTTAATATGAACGTAGTTAAACTCAAACCAGTTCATACCTAGTATCACATCCATCCCACTCAACGGTAAAGAAACTAAGTCCACAGTAAAATCTCTACCAAATATCGACAAAGGACACTTCAAACACACTAGAGAAGTAGTCACCGAACCCTTAGCCGGAGTTTCGACAACCATCTCCCCATTCATAAAGGACATAACAAGACCCAATTTCAAAACACAATTAGCAGCAATAAAACAATGTATAGCACCAGTATTTATAATAGCAATTAAAGGAATACTATCAATGAAACATGTACCTCTGATCAGACGATCCTCATTTGTTGTCTGAGTACCAGCTAAAGCAAACACCTTCCCACCAACCTGAACCTTCTTAGGCTGCTTACACTGAGGACTAGTATGTCCTTCTTCACCACAGTTAAAGAAAACGATATCATCATGCTTGCAATCCGTAATTGCATGTCCCTTCTTGCCACAACGGAAACACCGCTTCACATCGCGATTACAAGTGTTACTCTTATGACCTTTCTCTCCACACCGGAAACAAACAATTTCAGCAAAAGCATCCTTCTTTCTAGGCCTACTCTCGTCATTCACCCTCTGCTTACCCTTATCAGCCGGAGCGCTGTAAGGCTTACCACGACTTTGTTGTTGCTTACCCTTCCACTCATTCATGATCTTGTAATGAGCTTTGTTATCCTCCTCATGAATTATGCAGCTACTTACCAAATCAGAAAACTGTCGAATCGTCTGGTACCCTATTGTCCGCTTGATCTCAGCACGCAAACCATTCTCGAACTTGATACACTTGGAAAATTCAGCAGTCTCAACATTATAGTGCGGATAAAACTTGGCCAACTCAACAAACTTAGCAGCATACTCCGTCACCGACATATCACCTTGCTTCAGCTCCAGGAACTCAATTTCCTTCTTCCCGCGAACATCTTCCGGAAAGTACCTAGTCAGAAATTCCCTCCTAAAGACAGCCCAGGTAACTCCTTCTGCTCTGTTCTGCAGAAGCGGACGAGTACTTACCCACCAATCATCAGCCTCCTCAGCCAACATATGCGTACCAAAACATACCATCTAAGCTTCACTACATTGCATGACTCGAAAAATTCTCTCAACTTCCTTGAGCCATGTCTGAGCTCCATCAGGATCATATCTGCCTTTGAAAGTAGGTGGATGTTTTCTCATAAAAGTCTCCAGCATACGAACCCCATCATTACTGTAACAGCCCGATTTTCGTTATTTTGTTTTTAATTAATTTATGTGTATATATGTATGCTTGTATGTGATTATTTACCCTTTGATGTATTTTCTTGAGTTTAGTGATTAGGAGGGTATTTTGGTCTTTTGGCGAGTAAGGGTAAAATAGTAATTTTGGTCGAGGATTAATCGTAGCGTTTTAGTAAGAACCGATCGTTTAGCAATTTATTAGTTCGTTGTAGTAATTAGAATTAGTGTCAGTAGTTGCTAATTATTTTATCTTTAGTAAGTTAGAAAACTAGTAAGTAGCGTAATTAGAATTGAGCCCAATTAACATTTGGTGGGTTAGGCCCAATGGGTGTGACTATATATTCCAACTTTAGAGAGAAACTAGGGTTAGAATCATTTGCTCATTTTCCTAAGAGGCTAAGAGGCTAGAGAGGCTAGAGAAGGGTTGAAGAGAAAACTTGAGAGGGGAAGAATTTGGAGCTAAAGTGAAGCCTAGGAATTGATTGTAGAAGATTAGAGGTAAGGGGGCTAGTCTTTGATCATAATCTCTTTTCCTACCCCTTTCTCATAAGTGATTAATTAATTAAGTGATTTTGGGAATAAGTGATTATTTGAAATTAAGTGAATGAATTCATGTTTTGATGTTGATGATATGTTTGTACATGTGAATGGAATGATTAATTGTTGTCGATATTGAATTCATGTGTCAAAAATCATATATGTGAATATGTTGTGTTTTTGTGAAAAAGTGATGAATGATGAAGTTGTATTTTGTTGAACTTGGAATGAATTCATGATTAATTGTGGTTCATGAAGTTTGAAAACATGTTGTTGATGAATTGGTATGATGATTATGCCTATTGGTGATTTGGTGATGAAAGTTGTTGTTGTTGTGGAATAATCATGAAAGTTTGGTGAATTTTTGAATTTGGACAAAATGGTGTTTGATTTATGAGTTTTGAGCATTCTTGAGTATGTGTTTATGTATTTGACCTATAAACAATATTTGGGACGTGTTTTGAGTGTGGAAGGATCAAAATTGGAGTGTTTGGGAAAAAAGGTTTTGAAATTCGAAGTTTTTTTTCTGAACACATGAGTGTTCGCTTAAGCGAGCCTTAAGCGAAGCTCAAGCGAGCGTGCCCAGGTCGCTTCTAGACACAGTTTGCTTGAGCGAGCTGTGAGTGAACAAGAATGTTGCTTCTGGACAGAATTCGCTTGAGCGAGCGGCAAGCGAACCCCAAGCGAACAAGCCAGAACGCTACTGAGACCCCAAGCGAACCAGCCTTCGCTTAAGCGAGCAGCACCCTGTTCAGCCACACTTGATTTTTCGTTTCGTGTACTTGAGAACCAATCCTAACTTTCTAAATGTTTTCCTTGACTTGTTTAATCATTACTTGTGTATTTAATCCTTTGGAAACATCATTGGTAGGGAATTGGACTTGGTTTTATAAATTGTTCAAAATGTTTTGGAAAAACGTCCAAGAACTTCAATTTTCCAAAAAACTTGTTTCCTGAAGAGAATGATGTGGGATTACATACATATGTTGTCTAGATGATTAAATAAATGGTCTTGAATTAATTCCTTGAGAACTAGAATGTTTTGCTTTAAAAATGGACTATATTTGAAAAAGTAACGTTTTGAGACGAACTTTGCAAATTTTGAGAATTCATAGTATTTGGCGGTGAAACGCTCATGTAAGCATACCTTCATTCATATGTGATTAGTATACTTCCTTAGTGGAGACAATTGAGTCGTTTTGGTTTCGTTTTGGTTCATTGGTCTAAATTGTTAAAGTGGTGGATCATATCATACGAACCTAGTTGACAATATATTCATTGAACTTTTCTACCTTGAAATTCTTCCGTGAATGAGATTGAATGTGAATATATGTTGTTGGTGATTATATATGATTGTGTGCATATATGTTGTTGGTGATTATATATGTTGTGCGCATATATGTTGTTGGTGATTATATATGTTGTGTGCATATATGTTGTTGGTGAAATCTTTTACATGCTATTGGTGGTGAATTGTTGGTGTAAGCATGTATTGGAATATATATTTGGTGTGGACTTGTGAAATTACATGAAGTATGTATTGCTGTTGTCGAGTCCTAGTTCACACACAGTTGGTTTGGTGGCTTTCATCTCCATGTTGGTGTTGAATACTTATGTATTCATTATTCGAAGCGTTTATTCGGGGTGTTATGATGTTTTTGTTGCATCAGGGGCGACGGCCTCGGAGATGAAAGGAAATTGGTACCACACGTAGTTGAGTCGGTTTAGACACATTGTATGTTTCTAGGAAGAGTCATGTTTGTTATGAGCTTGGTGCGAATACGTGTTGGTATATTTGTATGCTTGATGATTGTTGTAGTTGGAACCTTATGCTTGTATATTCATTGATGAGAATGTCTATGTTCATGCTTATTTATGCAAGATATTATTAATGATGCATGCTTAATCCTGTTTATCCTTTGATTATGATTGATGTAAAACTAACCCCTAGTGGTATGTGGTGGACCGCCTACCTATTTGTATGAATGGGTAGACGGCGTGCAGGATTAGTGATCGCATTGCTTTTGGTGAGTGCTCGTGGTAGTGGAGTTTCATCCTTTTATGTTGCTCGTCGTGTCTTAGAGGCTCTGATCTAGGACGGCGTTGTTTTTACATTCATATTTTCTTTTATCTTGAGATTGTATCTTGTTGAGATTATTCATGTTGTTGGATTCATCGTATGTTGATAACATGGCTTTTATGTCGAGATGTAGTTGATTTTTCCGCTGTGTGATTTTTATGTTCAGACATTCATGCACGATTACTTGGTGGTTAATTGTAGACGTGACGACTATTTCTTATGTATTTATTTAAATTGCATGATTTATTGCTTAATTAGAAATAGGGCGTCACAATTACCACCAGCATTAGGTTGTTGCCCCAAAGCTTGAGCCATAGCTTGCAACGCAGCAGAAATAGCAGCATCATTCCTTCCAGCCATTCTCTGTTCATTACACAACGAACAATCATAAGAAAACACGACACAAACGACTCAACTACTTGGCCGCGCGGACCAACCTGCTTTGATACCAATTGTAACACCCCGTTTTCCCAACGTGTAAATATCATATAATAAATCAGAGTTCATCACAACTGGATGTCACATTTCGTTTTTCCAACAATATAAATAGAGTTAAATTCACTATTTATTTAGACAATTGTTTTCAATAATTCAAATAACATCGCAGCGGAAAATATTCAACGTTTTAATCAAAACTCAGCACTAAGGCCTCAACATCAGCAACATAATAAGTTTCAAATCCAAAGTGATTCAACAACAACAACTTAAAAAGTAATACGTAACAAGGAAAACAAAACATAAAAATATCCCCATCTCGTTACGTATCAGAGCATGACTCCTATGACGACTCGAGGAATCAACTCACATCAGCGGTTACTCCTGGTTATCTGCACGATATCCACGTAGAGGCAACATTCAAACAGAAGGGGTGAGATTTCACATTCAATAATAATAAGCAACAATTCATATAAAGAATTAATCAACTAAAACAACAACTTTTCATCATTAATATTACTTCACATATTTCCAACAACAATCAACATTTAACTTCATGCAAATAATACAGCAGCAACATCAACAATGCAACAACAACAACTTGACAATGCAAAAACGACTACTCAACAAAATGCAATGTAATTATGCATGTGGTACCAACAGAGCATCAAACTCCCTTCGTTAAAGTCATAATTGGACTTGTCAGGCATCAAGCCTCCTTCGTTAAAGTCATTCGACTTGTTAGGCGTCAAGCCCCCTTCGTTAAAGTCATTCGACTTGCCAGGCGTCAAGCCCCCTTCGTTGGACTATGTTATGCAATGACACAACTTAAATGCAACGACATCAACATAATAAACTCATATTAAATCAACTACAACATATTTGCACATCAACTCAAAGCCACTGAAAAGATAATTCAGATATCAACAATTTTCATGTTTATGACAAAATCCAATTCAAAACAGAAACGAGTGAAAAATACACAAGAACGTGAAACGGGCATTCTGCCACTGAACAGTTCGCTAAGCGAACACTGCTACTCGCTGTGGCGAGAGACGGTGTCTACTCGCTAGGCGGGGAAAACATTCGCTGTGGCGAGTTGGGATCTACTCGCCGGGCGACCAAAAACACTCGCTGTGGCGAGTTGGGAACTACTCACCGGGCGACCAAAAACACTCGCTAGGCGAGCGATGACTACTACTCACTAGGCGAGATTGAACTACTCACAGACCTCTGTTCTCACTCAAAACCCTAATTTTGACAACCCCAAACCCCAAAATTGATAGGGAACAATACCTACTGATATTCTACAACCTAAACATCACTTCCTTACATTAGTTCATGGAATTACCTACACTTTCAACAATTTTTATTGAATTTAGACCTAATTCCTATAATTTCAAAACTTAACAACAACTACAACAACTACATGATTAGACCCTTTACAGAATCATATGCTTAAGATTATAGAAAGTTAGTCTCACCCTTACCTTAGGTTGTTGAAATCGCAAATCACAAGCTTCTCTTCTCTGACTTCTCACTTTCTCCCTTTTCTCCTAAAAAACAGTTTGCACGTATTCTAATTTTTCTAACTCTGGCTCTCCCCTTTATATAAATCTTTAACCTACTTATTTTCTCTTATTTCCAATTTTGCCCTCAAAGCCTCATAATTCTAATTAATTATATACCTTTACTAACAATATTTTATTAAACTACTAATATTACTAACACACAACACAAAAACTCACACACCACAATTATTCAATAAAATATATAAAAAAACACTAAAGTCGACAAAATAATTAAATGATGAAAATAGGGCGTTATAATAGTCGCCTCAAGGATGCTTGAAATTTCCAATCCGCTGTTGATGGTTATGTTGAATCAGGTATTAAGAATTTATTTCCTACGGACTTAAATTTAAGTATAAAAAAATGGTCATGTTTGGTGGTCCATAATATATAAGCAAATTCTAACTTGACATCTTTATGAATGGTACGTAAAAGCTTATATATTTTTATAAATTGTTTTAAAGGTGAGAAAAATACAAGAAGAGGTTGAATTGTGTTAACTTTTTCTTCGTTTTCTCTTAAGCTGAAATGCACAGACCAGAAGCAGTTCAAGAACAGCTTCTAGAGTGATGTTCAGAACTAGGTTGCAGCGGATAAAAACAGAGAGAGAAGGAAGAAAGACACAAAGCAATTATACATGTTCCTTCTACAAACCGGAAGTAGTCATGTCCCCCTTGCACTTCCAAGGAAAGTTCACTAAAATGTAATATCTTATTACAAATGCTCACTGCTAAACTTAGCAAGAGACTTCAAATGCTCAAGCACAACTGCAAGAGACTTCCTATGCTCAAGAACACAATCAAGAGACTTCTATGCTCAAGCACACAAGCAAGAGACTTCTAATCAAACAGAATTACAAGGAAAAATGTTTGACACTGAACACTTGATATACAATCAAAGGTGCTCACAATACAAATCAGATACAGACTATTTAAGACTCTAGAATTTCTAAGATATGAACTTTGAAAAGAAATTCTAAGTGAACTTTTGGATGCTGAACAATCTTGACAGAGTTTTGGTGCTTTCAAATTGTTGTTAAGTCTTATTGTTCTTCAAATTTTCACTCCTTTATATAGAGGTGTGAAATGAACGTTGAGTTGCCAGCACATCAAAAAAGAGTCGTTTGAAGCTTTGATCAATCACCAATGATTCATTGCCTGATATGGTTATTGTCCTATGAAAGATCAATTTCAAATACAGTCCATGTATGAAGAAACATTGTTGCAGGCAGAGCTGTTATCCTTGTCTTGTAGCAAAGACAAACTGTGTAGTGGAGGTAGTGGTTGTACACTTCGTACAATTGTACTTTGTCAACGCTAAACAAAGAAACAAGCATTCAATGCTTTTGAATCCTTTTGAATTAGCCGTTGTTCCTCTTTTCCACTCTTTTGCAATATTTAGACGACATTGAATCCATTTAACAGCTTTTGAATCTTTAAGTCTGCATCTCCTGATGAACTTTAGCTTCTGGTGATATTCAGCTTCTGATGAACTTGCTTTTGATGACGTCATCACTTTAGGAGCGCTATGTCTTCAGGAGCAGTTCTTCTTCATATGCTTTTAAGCTTCCTTTTTGTTAAATTCTTTGCTCTCTTTTGTTCATCCAGAATCTATAAATGATCTCAAAGATTTTGTCTATGCTCTTGTACACTTGAACAAATATTAGCATATCTAATTAGTAATTTTTTAATACCTTGTTATCAATCAAAACTTTTAAGAATAATGTTAAACACATTTTGTTCCAATATAAACTCAAAAATCAGCCAATTCAAATGGACCCTAAGCCCTAAGCAATACAATGAGATAGCCGGTTAGAACAACTAACTCCCAAACGGGCCCTAAGTAATTCAATGAGATAGCCAGTTAGAATAACTAACTCTTATCTAATGTAACTGATAGGTAACTAACTTTTACATCTCTGAAATAGGTTGCTGGTTGCGAGGAAAGTGTTGAGGCGTTTAAGAATGTTTCTGGTGTTGGAGTGCTGGCGGATCTACTAGATCTTGCTACTGGTTCGGGTACGAGGACGAGGGAAAATGCGGTGTCGGCATTGCTTAATCTTGTGAGATGCGGTGGCTGGAGATGTAAGAGACGCGGTGGCGTTTGGTGCCATGGATGGAATTGCTGGTGTTAAAGCTAAAGAAAGTGTTAAGGGGCAGAGTAAGGCTTTTGAGTTGATGAGAATGATGGTTGGTGATGTTCGTAGTCACGGTGATGTTCGTAATCATGGCAATGTCGTTTTGAATAGTGGTTCGTCGTTTGGTTCTTTGATGAATGAAGATAGTGGTACGTCAGTAATATTTAAATGTTGCTTATATGCTACCTTTCTACTATAGAAGGTTAGAAGACGCAAGTATTCATTTATAATGCTTTGATGTTCTAACTTATATAGAGCTTTGATGTTCTAACTTATATAGTGAATTAATTGATAGGGTTTTGTAAAATGAACACATCAAGATCATTATATAGAGCTTAGAAGAAGATTAACTTATTAACAAATTAACTGAAATCCTAACTAACTAACTAAATTGTAACACAATTTATGTATTTCTGATATGTAGATCGTAGTCTTGGGAGGCAATGTGTTTGTTGGTTCTGCTATATGCAAGGCAGAAGTATCCAAGGGCATAGAAGTCATAAGCTTAAACAGGTTTGTGAGACGTCAAACTAATTCACCACATACCCCCGTCTATTCATCTCTTCCACACTTCTTTTGTTTTTGTGTATTTGACTGAGATTTTGTTTAACAGGTCAGGACGTCCTACTTACTCAGATTCATGGATAGTGTTGGTACGTACTACATAGGTATAGGGAGACAAAAAATCATTAAGAAAATTTGAGTTAAATGATCAATCTTTGAACTTAATACATATAGGGAATAAAGACATTGTCTGACCCACATAGGGTGTGATACAGCTTGGTTACTGATGTATCTTCTTTATGGTAGCAATTGTTGGAGTATATCAATTTAGGTTAAGATATACAGACCAAGTACGGTCTTATAAATAAGGTCCCATTGTTCTCTCTAACCAAATATTCTACAAACGAATATGGTGAGCCATCTCATTGAGCGTCATTTCGCAGTTAAATTACTCACTTGCATTTATCTTTTATCTTTCATGTTTGACTCTATTATTGTAGCCCTAAACTTTCATGCATACCCTTCCATAAAACAAGACTTAAAATTTTGAGAGCGTTGTTATGTGCTGTTTACAAGGCGAGTTCATTCTAATTTCCATCAACTGTCATATATAAGCAGTAGCTTGATTTGAAGTTGAAGTGCATAGAATTGTGTGATAGTATCATTAGATCAAGTTGAATGTTTACAGATATGGAGATGGATAAGTGAAATAAATTAGACATAACCGCTTAATTAAGTTGTTTATCCAAATATAGCCTTAGCAGTTAGCACCTTCCAATGTTTCCTTACATTTTTGTTGACTGGTTTGTATATATACAAACAGAGATTTGATGCTTATGGCTTTATATGAAGTACGTTATGTCTGAGATATTCTTTTGCGACGATGCTTTAAATTTATTTATGGAGTCAGAGATTAATAACCAGATGTGCTATTCACGTCTCACGCAGATGTTCTTTTACCTTGCAGGAATTCCCAAATTCATATTGATCTCAGTTCATGACTATAACTTACCATCGTTTTTACTTTCATCGGGGTACTTCACAAGAAAACAAAAAGCAGAATCTGAGGTTCCATCCAAATTCCCTATTGTTTCAGAATCTGAGTGAATGGTCCAATGTAAAAAAATAATCAATGATAGCTTTTTATATATTATTATGTTGTACTAACAAAAAAACAAAGTGAGAATCTTTTGAGTACTTATCAAAGTTTTTTTCACATTAAAAAGTGACTCACTCATTCACACACTCACTGATAGCTGTTGTCAAGTATTCTCTTTTAGGTTCCATCCTTTCAAACCTTCTTCTTGTGCTTGGAACCTCTCTACTTTGTGGTGGCATTGCAAACCTTGGAGTGGAGCAAAAATATGATAGAGTAAGTCCCTAAAATCCAATTAACACTTCCATTTTAAATCGAGGTATTTTCAAAATAAGTTAATTGAACTACCATGTGTGTTATTTTTGTTTCTACCTTTTTCTTGTGTTCTGTTTTTTATATACAACATTTATGTGTGCTACAAGTATATTACTTTAAATCTAAGTGACAATACTGTACTTCAGAGCTTTTATTTTTCATGTCCATATTACAGGGTGGTTCAAATATTTTTGCCTATTCTATGTAACAACTAAATGCTGCAACAGTTTATGAGATTTTAAAGCTAAGGGACTTATTTATCTTTCAAAATTTCAGTGAGCTTAGAAGCAACAAAGTTGATACACGTAATCAATTACTCACCACTACAATGTTAGTTATTTCAAAAATATCTTAAAATCATGATTCATTCAAGTTGAATTAGGTTCATTTTCTTTAATATAATGTATGTTAGGATAACTTTATACTTAATGTCATTAGGTTTTGAAAGAAACATATTTCTTTGGTGTCATCATGAGGTTTTGAAAGAAACATGTTTCTTTGGTGTTAGGATTGCAAATCTACTTGCTTATACATTATTTTGTCCTCTCTTTATTGCAACAGGAATCTCTGCTTATGCTGAAAATGATTTGGATCTGGTTGGGAGCTGCACTCCTGCAAATGTGTTAACAAATGTATAATTTGTAATGGTTGCTATGTTAGTTACTATGTAATACACACGTTACAAATTTTCAATTTAGACTACCTTCATTTTCATATTTGAGAAGGACAGTAATGTTCCATGATTTCAACAATACTCCTTTAGAAACAAATTTTGGAAGAACACGTAATTCAACCAGTGCGAAGTACGCGATCTTCGTTCTCAAATTTTGAAATCTCTCCTTTAGGACAATTTTTTTTAAAAAAATACGTAATTCGACCCGTGCAAAGCACGGGTTTGTAACTAGTATATACTGAAAAATTCTGCATGGATCATAGCCACTGTAGACCAATAAGTAGGTCCACCCCAAGCTACCCGATCCTTGTTTGTGTCCAATGTTGGATTGCAAAATGCTCAGACAATTGTATTTCTTGTATCAGCACTTACCATAATCAATTTAATCCATTCAATCACCTTGAATCCTTTGGCAATTGAATTTCAAAAATACACTAACAAAGTCTTTTGTTTGAATCCAAATATCATTTTGTAAAAGGTGGGGATGGAAGATTAACAAATTGACCTTCAAGGTAAAAACCTCTGGCAAAACATTGCCAAAAGCAATAATCTCACTATTAAATTTGAAAGTCAACATAGTCTAAGAATAAGTTACATTCAATCCTTAAGAAATTATATCAAAACAATACAATTAAGATCAATTCAAACTTTATTATTATTGTTCTAAGAAAAAAAAACACAAAAAGTAAATTGATAAGTATAACCATATCCTCTTCCCTGCATAATAACTTATTCCTAGAGCCTCAAATAGATCAAGAATCTACTT
Source organism: Medicago lupulina (assembly GCA_958299785.1). Classification (NCBI taxonomy): domain Eukaryota; kingdom Viridiplantae; phylum Streptophyta; class Magnoliopsida; order Fabales; family Fabaceae; genus Medicago; species Medicago lupulina. The sequence continues at coordinate 65,940,117 of OY283139.1, forward strand.
TGATACACCATTAGGCAATGCAAGAGTTTTTTCATCAGATGGGTTAAGCTCATCCCAAACTTCAATCCAAGTGACCATAGCATCAGCAAGCTTGTTGAAGTAGTCATCAACCAATCCAAGTTTTGCTTTAACTTGTTTGGAGAGTTCAATGTAGCATTTTTGAGGAGTTGTGCATTCCTTTGGAAGAGAAACAGATTGGAAAAATGGGATAAGCTCTTCCTGCCAGTAAATTCCTTTGTACTCTTTCTTAAGGTTCACAAATGGGTTGCTAGCTTTGCTGTGCCAGATATAAGGTAAACCTGTCTTCACTCCTAATCCCAAATGGTCGCTTATGACCTACATTATCAATATTAGAGGGTTTAATGAGCACAAAGTGTATTATAGACCATTGATTAACAACTCAAATGTAGATATTGAGAGTATAATATAACAAATCATGAGTTTGTTGAAATAACAACTCTTGAACATGATTTAAATTCGCAATTGTGGCTGTAACATAAAGTACTTTGATGTCTCCACAACAGCATCACAATTCACAACCACAATTGCGACTGCATCAGCCTCGTTTTCCTGCATTTTGCCAAATATAAATGTTTGCAGTTTAATCACAACCACGATTTAAAGTTGTTCCCACGTATGAATCATACAAATCTATGTTGGATTCATTCCTTAAGTGGTAGGATCCATACAATTCCAACCAATAATACAGAGTAGAGACAGTGCTAAACAGAGATTGTATTGCTTGGTAGCATTCTTCAAAAACCACATACATTAAGGAGCAGGTTAATTGAATAAAATTGAAATTAGGAATACCTTCATGCACCACCCAGCCCACATATCATCGTAGCGACCAATAGGTTGGCCTTCACCCATGAGTCCAAAGTACAGTGCAGGACCAATCAATTCCCGGTTGAATGCCAAATTCATACCACACATGGGAAAGAGGGTTCCCTTTGGTATTGTCAATACAGCATCCACATACCTGATAAATAAACAATCTCATAAAATAATATAACAGGATATCACCTCAACAAACAAGAAATTAGCTTATAGTATTATAGACTGCTGTAAGTTATGAAGCACTTGACCATGCACAAACACACGACACTGACATGTTGACATCAGAAGTGATTTGAAAAAATGAAAGTGTATGTTTGGTGTTTAAGACCAGACAAGCCTTCAATATGAAATGGTAGTGCTACATAGACTGCGAGATATACCAAACCAATACCTAGTGTTCCTTTCAAGAGGCTTGACAAGTTGAGTTGGAGCATCATAATCAGGAATGTTGAGCCAAAGGCCATGAGAAATAGCAGTTGGGACACCCTCTCGAAGACTGAATGGATAGCCGCGAACAAAATCCGCACCTTCTCTATATGGGTCATATAGAGTGTTGAAGAAAAATGGGGTTGATGGAGTCAGCAAGTTCTTAATGTGCTGCTGCAGAGCATCAATTTCTTTGCCAGATGGATCTTTGGCAACCTGAAAAAAACCAAACATACATCAGTCCTAAGGAGGATCTAGCAATATAACAAACCCTGCTCATTATCAACAACAGAAAAGTAACAAACTCTGCTCATATGATATTAACATACTATCAACTATAAAACACACACAGACACGACACTGACATTGAAATGTAGACACTGATAATGATTTGCAAAAACTAAAGTGATTAAATGTAATCAAATGTGTCTATGTTGAACACTGACAAATGCAAGTCACCGACATGCCTTAAATCTAAAGTGCCGGTGCTAATCAAAGAGCGACAACTGCCATAATAAAATAGTAGGTCCTATCAGATTTCAAAAGATAATCAGTCTAATGATTGAACCCTCCACATGTTTCCCTTTCCATGTACATGCAGTTCTCTTACCAATCAAATTGGAAAAACAAGTCAAATAAAAAGTACTAAAGATAAGTTCACTGTAGAAGAGATTTGAAAAATCAAAAAACAAATCCAATATAGAACGACAAAAAATTTCAACTTTTTTAAAATAATCCCAATATCACATAAAGTCCATAGAGAAAGACCAAGGAAACAACATTGATCTTGTCAAATTCCAGCTAAGGTATCACAACCAACAACGTGAATCATCAATGTAGTCACAAACATCCATCAATTTATTTATATTGACAATTAAATATCATCAATTGGTTCCTTGAAAGTAACAAAAATTCAAAAAGTATTATTAAAACTATACTCCCTCATGTCACTCTTAGAAGTAAAATTTCATTTTTTCAGATTTATTGAATAGCTGATATATCTGATTTATGATATAGATACATAAGTTATTCAATTAACTTGAATAAATAATGTTTGCTTATAATAGTGACCAAAAAGAGTACATTTTAGACGATACTAGTTCTTTTGGGTCAAGTCAATCCTTACTATGAAGCATGGACAGTGTTAGTGTCGAACACTAACACGACGCCACCACATATAATTCTATGTAATTTTATCAAATTATTATCGGTATCAATATGAAAAAGTTCGTGTTGTATGTGTATATTTGCTTCAGAGAAATTAACAAAACTAAAAAATACTAATTCTTAAAACAAAACATCCTAAATTCTTTAAAAAAAAAACAAAATAATCCTAGATCACATTAGTTCTTTTGGGATCCATCAATTTAATCTCTAAAATTGTCCCAAACAAACCAAAGTGATTTAGAATTTGCAGTTTCAACAATAATTTTAAAATTTCATTAAATTTTTAGAACATATCAATATTATGTTAAGCAACAATTTCAAAAAGAAAACTAGTGATTCATCCTACCTAACATGTTAAAATTGAGAGTGAGTTTGACAGAATCACAATAATTTAGGCAGATTCAATATAACACTGTGAGTTGGTCAAACTCACCACTACAATCAAACATGGTACAAATCAAAATCAAAATTATGTCATCAGTAGTGATAATTCAGTTTAGCATGGTACACTTTCAAAAAGCAAATTGATAATTCAGTTTAGCATGTTAAGATCGGTGGTGAGTTTGACAGAATCACGGTAGACAACCAACGTTTGATATCACAGTTAACCGTGATTTTCCAAAATCTACACTTTGTAGGTTCTGCAAAGTCACGTCGTGATATTTAAAAGCTTTAACAATGTCACCGTGATTTTGCCAAACTCATGGTATAAATTAAAATCAAAACAGAAGTCCAAACAAAGTAAAAACCAAGAAACATTAACATATAGATAAATTTGATCAACGAATGAAAAACACAAACAATATAAAAATAAAAGAGAGATGAAGAGGACATACAAAGCAATCATCATCAATAGTAAAGATATACTTCTTCTTGGAAACAATGAAACCAAAGCAACGACAAGCAGAGTCTTTGAATGAAATACAAGAAGCCTTAGGACCCAAAATTCGGTTAATATCGTTACGGTTATAAAGTTCATAGTCAAATCCTTCAGGGACTTTGATGACTTTGGAAGGATCACCATCTTGAACAATGATGAGATGATATGGTTGGAAGAATTGTCTCCACTGTTCCAAGAAATCAAGGTTTCGTATTGTTGGAATCACTATGTCCAATTCATCTTTCAGAATTGGTGTTGTTGAGGATGATGACATGGTTGGAAACAGAGAGAGAGAGAGACAAGGTTTGTTGTTGTTGGTCGAGGATGAATGGAATGTGTGTGTTGTTTGTTTGGGTTTGGGGGGTTTTTGTATTTGAAATTTGTTTTGATTTTGATTCGCACGTGCCAATGGTGTTGTTACGTGTGCGAGGGTATGAGTATGACTTATCTTCTATGATTTTTTTTCTTAAAGATCTTTAAAGTTGGTCTTAACTCTTGATTATTTAGTCAAAAAAGAAATGTTGGTTTTGATTGTAAATAAAACTAATTTATTCTATAGCAATTTCAAAAATTAAGTTCTATTTTTTTTAAAGAGAAGTAAGAGAGGTGCAACACATAGACTTTTCACGAGGTTATTCATTTTAATACTACTTTCACTCAAATATATTTAACTACAAAGTTCTGATAGGATCTGATACATTAGTTCTATTAAAAATTAAAGTATTACTTAGTTATAAATTCTAAAACGACAACTAAAAAAGAGATGGGAGATTTTTATTATTTTTGGTCAAGGAGGGATGGTACAGTCAAAAAATTTCTTAACAAGTCTTCTAAACAATTTGTCGATATTCATTCATTAACCTAGCTAAAGGGAAAAGGTTGATACAGTCAAATGTCAAACCTGTTTCTTCAACATCGATTTAATGGGTAATGAAAATCATAATGAAATATTAAATGCAATTGTATGTAATTATGTGATATCCACTCTACTTAATTGAGTCAAACCAATTTACTCAATATTTTTTCAAAGAAAATCTATTTTACCTTATATAGACCTTCTAGTCCCTATTATTATACTCCCTTCGCCTTAATTACAACCAAAATTTTAGTTTTTAATTAATTTGATAATTAATCTATTTAGTATATAATACAGACCAAATACATTAGATATTTAATTGATTTAAAAAGTGAATTTTTGTTTATAAATAAGGTCAGACGGAGTAAGTACTAGTGTTAAACGGGCACTCTATGTCCGTCTACTTGTTCTTCTTATTGTGCTAAAGCGTATAAATTATAAACATTAGGTTTCATGAAATTTTAATTAAAATTAATTTGAGTATGTCTATTTGTTCTTTTTATTGCGCTAAAGCGTATAAATTACGAACATTAGTTTTTATGAAATTTGATTAAATTTAATTTGATTTTGATTAAAATTGTAACTATACATAATAGATATTTTGCACTTTTGTCAAAAAAAAATATATATTTTGCACTTTTGTACCAAAAAAACAAAGAAGATATTTTGCAATTTCCTATTGTAACAAATTATACTTATATTTTTCAACGATACCAACTATATAACAAATATAATATAAATTCTTATCTTTCTGAACGACGTCAATAAAATAATTCTTATGATCAAATTTGCTTATGGGGTATGTTGGAACATTGGTGTAAGTTTAGAAGAAAATTGAAAGATTAAACACTAAATAATAAGACTTTTGAGTTAGTGTGATGTGAATTAAAAAAAATAGAGAGTGTGAGTCCCACATAAAATAGAACACACACATTACTAGTGTTTAAATAACAATATTTAATTTTTAAATACTTGATAATGATAAAAATAATAGTAATTATTATTTTTATTCTTGGATATCACTTCCCATAAATTTAGCTTATATTCGTTGTGATAAGAATTCAATTGAATTTTCTATCTTTCATTCATTCATATCCAAAGTTTGTTTTCTCCACTTTTGTTGGTTTGTTTCTTTTTTATCTTATCCACAAGATTTGTTAAACTAATTAATCTTTAAGTTTCCTTTTGATTTTATTCACTAGAGTAATTGTTGGCGCAATTTTGACTAAACCAGTTACAGAACCTCTATATAAATAGAGGACCCCACTCAGTTTAAAAATCACACCAAACTCCACTCAGTTCAAAAATCACACCAAATAGTTCTATTGAGTTGTCGATAACTCTTTCTATCTTCTCCATCCAACTCGTATTATCGAGTTATTCTTCTCCTTATCTCCTTTTCCTGTCCCTTCGAAATTTAGAGTGTTCTTAAAACCTTAGTCCTTATTCGGTATAGTGTCTCTTCGAAATTAAGAAATGTCTTAAGAACATAGCCCCTTTGATAATCTTCTTCAAAAAAAGTCCCTTTGTTAATATATGTCCCTTAGGAATAAAGAGTATTTTAAGATCATAGCCTCTTTTTAGAATAATAATGTCTTGTCGAAATTAAGAAAGATCTTAAGAGTATATAAATATTCTTTCCATTTTTTTCTATTTTTTGAGAAGTTACAAAGTTTGAATGGTGGTATTACCATATTTGAGTGGTCGTTGTACCATATTGATATTTTGGAGAACTTAAACGTTCGAATTGTGATAACACCATATTTGAGTGGTCTTAACACCACAATAGAGTGGTCACAGTACCATATTAGGGTGGTTTCAATATTAAAGAGTGGTCTTAGTACCATATTGAAGGTGTAAATCACGAACGTTAACCGCACAATTGTAGTTAATCTTGTTTTATCTTAGAGGTGACATGGTTGATTGTCTGACTTGCATAATTTTGGACAGTGTCATGAAACGTCTTAAAGAGAGTGATCTGGTCTTGACTCAACATAGCAACAACTTATATAGATATTCTCTTTCAAAATAGAATTTGAATATCTAAATACAACGGTTTGAAAATCCAAATCCAACGAGGTATAATTGAAAGGAGAAAAAGTCAACTCAAAACAATCTACTTTCTTTATAAACAGTGAAAATAAAACTACATTTTTTTTTTTGCTAAAAAAAATACTTTTAGATTCATCGAACAATTGATATATCTGGTTAATTTTATAAATCAAATACATCAGTTGTTCAATAAACCTAAAAAAATAGTATTTGCTTATAACAGTGACTGTATTCTACTTTAATTAAATTTTTTATTGGTAAAATTATTTTAGTTACTCATACATAATTTTCTAAGTTTAATATTCTAGCATAGAGATAAAGATCTGATTTTTTTTAGGAAAGAGAATTGAGAGAGAGGACATAGGTAAGATTTTTTTTTTTTTATTTCCCTAAATTTTCTGCTAATGAAGATTGATAAAATGATGAAGATCGATAAAAAAAATTTGTTGATGATGATGGTGAAGGAGAAATATGATGAAGATCGATGATCACATGGTGAGGTTGATGAAGATATATTTTTTGGGTTATTTTAATTTAAAAAATTATACAATTTGCTCTACCACTTTAGTATCAATATTGCCACATCAATATTTTTGTAACGGAGTCTAACGGCAGGGGTAATGGTACAATAAATAAACAATTTAAAAGGACATATTTGAAATTTACTAAACATAAAAGACGAACCTAATGCAATTGTTAAATTTAAAAGACCTAGAGATGTATTTAACGTAATAAATATCTATTATTTCAGCTTGAGGAGGATGTTAAACATAATGAGGAGAGATTAGAGAGTTAACTTGCATAGCAAGTTATTTAAACTCTTAACTACGTGTAACGTTTTCTATCTAGGATTAGTTAGGTTTTCAAATATAGTTAGTTAACGGTTAGAGTAACATAAAATGTACAAATACTCTTGTAGATATTAGTTTTTGTGATTTTCATCAATATACAATTCAATTTTCTTGTTTCTTAAGCTTTTTTTTTTCTGCATCAATAGAGTTGAGTCTCTAGCTTTAATAGTAGTAGTAACTTGTTATGACAAGATTCTCTTGGATCCCGTTCGTTACGTTGGAGTAATGAAAACTGCAGTCAAGAATTTCCCTGCATATGTAGAATTTGGAATACTAATTAATAATCACATTATTAACAAAATTCGAATTTTTTTTTTTTTCGACCCAATAACAAAAAAAAATGAAAAATTTGACCCACATTGAAAAATATTTACCCAAATGACCCACTTTCAAAATTTTTTTTTTTTTTTTTTGTCTTTTTCCCCATTACCGCCGTTTGGATTGGCGGTAATGGGCTCCTTTTTCTGCACCCCCTGACACACTTTCTGCACCGTTTTTTTTTTAATTATTTTATATTCATTACCGCCATTTCAAATGGCCGTAATGAATTTTTATTTTTTTTTTTCGTTTTTTTTTTTTTGGCAATATATAAGAAATTTAAATTAATTAAAAAAAAATTAATAAATATATATTAATGAAAATTGTTAATAAATAAATTTTTTTTTGAAGAAATTAATAATAAATAAAAATTGATTTAATATTTTAAAAATGCTAATTACATAATCGAAAAGAAAAACTACTTTCTTCGTGGTAACCATTTACGCCAACCTAAATTTAAATTGTGGCTTCCCGTAGCACATAATTTATCTTTTTTTCTTCGCACGGGTCGTTGATCTTGCTCTTCCTCTTCCTCTTGTTGTTCCTCTTCCACCGCCACATTTTGAATTTCCGCATCATTAGTTTCCATAGTGACATCATTTTGCACTTGGGGAACAGAGTGTGTCCACATTTCATTAACGAAATCATCTTCGTTAAATCCTGCAGCCAGATTTTCTATTGATCTGATATGTGGTTCTGGACATTGGGGTGCGTAGGTTGTTTCGGGGTAGTGTACATTGTTTGGAGGGGTTGGTAGGTTGAAAGGGGAGTATTCTGATTGGCGTGGGAAACTGGTTTGTGGGGTGTTTTGAGTTGGATTAAAGTCATCAAATGAATAATTTGATATTTGGGAGCTTTCTCCATGATGACTATGTTGCGAGTAGGTTGGATATGGAATTGGAGAGTGTTGTAAGAATTCGTTTGTGGGTTGTGGTGGTGATTGGTAAGTTTGGCTGAAGTTGTAGTTGGAGGATGAGTTAAAGCTTGTGTCAAAGTAAGGGAGTGAAGGTGTAATGAACTGGCTGTTAGGGGGATGTGTATCTGACCACATATCTTCATCTGGCATCATATTCGGTTCAGGTGCTGCAGGATAGTTGGCTGGCAAGCCTTGTAAAGTTATTCCACTGCGTGCCATTGGGTTTGCCAATAGTGCTTCTCTAGAAAGATACAGACGTTCCCCAAAAAAGTTCCAATACCATTGAAAGTATATACGATTCGGATAAACCACATAGGTATATCGGACTCCGTGTAGTGCAAACTGATGGCGTTGGTTCCACTTAAGGATATAATAATGATGGTGATCTCCCCATGAGCCTTTTATTTTGATCTTATGGCAACAAGTTTCATGGAGATTTCTCAAATCATCTGGCATGGCTGGTGGAAATTGAGGTAAGCCAAACTGAAGCATTACTCTATCTGTTTGATGTCTTTCGACGACCTCGAAACAGATGAGATATGTGTTTGCAGACCAAATCTGGCTTTCTTCTTCGTTGGAGTAGTGGAAGTCAAGGTAAGGCCTCCAGCAAAACTGTTTATAATGAGATATGTTAGTCAATGAATGAATGAAAATCATTAATGAAAGTAAAAATAGTAATACCTGATCATATGTCATGTTGTCAATTTTCAAACGTGTTGAAATGAGATTATGCCGAGGATTAAGCAAAATTTCATGAGGGCAACCAAGGATGGAGATCTCAAGGACATCGTCACTAATATGGGTAAAAATACTATCTTATAACTGTTTTAATTCAAGTAATTATTAACTATAATATTTAACAATTTTTTGGCTTGGAATACAGGATATGCTATAAACATACCCTTGTTCGACTACTACCGTGGTATAATTCAGGAAGCAAATCAGCGTGCATTAGATTGGGTCGACAATATACCAAAGGAAAAATGGACTCAAGCATATGACGAGGGTCGTCGATGGGGCCAAATGACAAGCAACATCGTTGAGTCGTGGAACTCTGTGTTTAAGGGAACACGCAACCTACCTGTTACAGCTATAGTCCAATCAACCTACTATAGGTTGGCGTGTCTTTTTGCCGAAAGGGCTCAAGGTGCGTTTGCAAGGGTAGGTTCTGGAGACGTGTTCAGTGTCTATTGCCAGAACATGCTTAAGGATGACATTTTAAAGTCCAACACCCATTATGTCGAACATTTCGATCGACAGATGTATACCTTCTCTGTTCGTGAGACCGTCAACTACAGGGAGGGAAGGCCAATGGGAACTTTCAAGGTTGATCTGCAAGCCAGATGGTGTGACTGTGGGAAATATCAAGCCTTACATTTGCCTTGTTCCCATGTCATAGCCGCATGTTCTTCTTTTCACTATGACTACACAACCCTTATTCCAGACGTGTTCAAAAACGAGAATGTTTACGCGATCTACAACGAAGCATTCAAAGTAGTCCATGACAAGAGTTATTGGCCCCCATACGAAGGTCCTCAGCTTTTCCATAATCCAAATATGCAAAGACTAAAGAAAGGTCGACCCAATAGTACTCGCATACGGACTGAAATGGACGAGGAGGTGGAAGAAAGGATACCGACACCGAGACTGTGTGGGTTGTGTCGGCAACCAGGTCATATTAGGAGAAATTGTCCAACCAATCCAAAACGCTAGTTAATACCGTTATGTATTTTGTGTTTTTATTTTTATTTCTATCACTATGAATAATATTTTTATTTATTAACAATTTTCATTAATATATATTTATTAATTTTTTTTAATTAATTTAAATTTCTTATATATTGACAAAAAAATAAAAACCAAAAAAAAAAATTAAAAAATCATTAAGGCCATGAATTAATAAAAATTAAAAAAAAAATCATGATCTGGCATGGCACTTGCATTGCACTTTTACTTATGAGACTAATGCATGACACTTGCATTGCACTTTTACTTTGATAAGAATAATCAGACCTGGATTATTCTTATCAAAGTAAAAGTGCAATGCAAGTGTCATGCATTAGTCTCATAAGTAAAAGTGCAATGCAAGTGCCATGCATTGTCCGACCAATCCAAAACACTAATTAATACCGTTATGTATTATGTGTTTTTATTTTTATTTCTAACACTATGAATAATATTTTTATTTATTAACAATTTTCATTAATATATATTTATTAATTTTTTTTTAATTTATTTAAATTTCTTATATATTGCCAAAAAAAAAAAAAACGAAAAAAAAAAATAAAAATTCATTACGGCCATTTGAAATGGCGGTAATGAATATAAAATAATTAAAAAAAAAACGGTGTAGAAAGTGTGTCAGGGGGTGCAGAAAAAGGAGCCCATTACCGCCAATCCAAACGGCGGTAATGGGGAAAAGGACAAAAAAAAAAAAAAAAAATTTTGAAAGTGGGTCATTTGGGTAAATATTTTTCAATGTGGGTCAAATTTTTCATTTTTTTTTGTTATTGGGTCGAAAAAAAAAAAAATTCACAAAATTCATTGACTGAATCCATGCCTAAAGTGACAAAAATATTGGTTGTGTTCGGACAAAACAACAATTGTTAAAATTCCAATGACTATAGTGTGTGCATTTGGAGCGAACTAGAATACAGAATATGACAGATGATAAATGTTTGGCAGGATTCATATAAACGTTGACGCCACTATATACAAATAAAGTTTGGCGATTCCTTCAAAGTTGGTTGGTTCACACTAAAATTCAAATTGATGTAATGCAATGGTCCCTAAAATAATGCCAAATGAGCACTTGTGAGTGGAGGGAACCCGTCCAGTGCTAAATACAAATTGACCGATTTTGAAACCATCTTGGAGATCCAAAATATCATATTGCTTATTAAATTGGTCATTATTAAATTTAGTAACAAGTATTTAATTATTGGGTCTTGTTTATGATTGCTTCAGGATAATTTTTAAACATTTTAATTTAAGAAATTATTCATTAAAAAAGTCAACTGTTTCAAGGTCTTAAAGAGTATCAGTTAGTACTTGTTAACATTTTTCTTAATTATTTATTATGTTTGTCGATGTAAAATTTTACATAACCAACTAACGATGATGTATTGTCACATCATTTGATTTGATTTAAAATACATAAATTATCATATTTATTAATTGACGTGCGACAAATCATTAAATATATGTATAAGATAATTTTACATTTTTCTAAAAAAAAAAAAAAAGATAATTTTACATTGTCAATTATTTAATCAATTAAATTGAAGAGGCTGAATAACTCAATTAATTTAAATTGAAGGATAATAAGTTAGAGGTCATCTTGTACCAAAAAAACAAAGTTAGAGGTTATAATTCAAACCTAATGGAATGAGTAAATATGTAGCAATTTTCACAAATTGATTTCAAAATTAAACATAAACTCTTGTAATGATGGATTTAGCAATTTAAGGTCACAACATACTAGGCGGGGCTAGATTTGGACTATAGCAAGTCCGGAAGCTAAAGTAATTTATTAAGCAAATATTTACACATTAGGTTTCATATAGAATAGTTAAAAAAAGATCTTTTCAATAAAGTTAAATTTGTTATATTTAAAAATAATTAGTTACATTAAAAATATTTTTTTTGTCTGTAATTACATTAAAAATGTATTCAATTTTTTTTTACAAAAACAAAACAATATTTTTTTCATTTAAATTAATAGAATACATCAGATACAATAACATGATCAATATCGCTAAAAACGTAAAGGGTAAATATGTGAACAAACTCACAACGTCCAAGTTAATAGCATACAACGACAAAGTGTCTACTAATAACATGATAAAATCTAAATAACCAGAATATTCATGCTTCTGGATCTGCAACGTTGGCGTCCAAATCATTGATTGGATCTGTGATTGACTAAAGCTGATCATTCAATATAAACCAATCAAACACTGCAACAAGACGCGAAATCAAATAAGGTCGCAAAGACGACGAACAACACAACGCCGCACTCATATGACAAAATCACGAAAAAACACAAAATAAAAAACTTGACAATACGTGGAAATCACTTATTTAAATCGAAAGCAAGGGAGAAAAAAGAAGATGCAAATGAGTGATTTTGTGTCAAAAAATGACCTAAAACTATTCATCTTTGATGAGTAAAAGAGAAAGAAAACTTAAAAAGAAGTTTGAGTTTCTTTCACTAAAAAATTACGGCCGACAAATTAAGTGTATCCAAAATTATAATGTCTCTTTTTCATGTCACAACAATTATCTATAGTTTTTTTTTTCTTTTGAAGGAAACAATTATCTATAGTTGAACTTTTACTCAACTTTTCAACAATCTTATTTTCATCGTATACTAAGAGACAATCGCTTAAAAAACATCTTTCATCTAGTTGTCAACTGTAGTCCTTTTTTGGAAGAAATTTTTTTAGTGAGGAGATAGCACAAGAAAAACCTCTAACATTCAAGGAAATTAGTAGACTTAAACCTTGCAATACTTCAAATAAACGTCTTGATTATGTTTGTATGAAAGCAAGAAAATATGATTAAATAGTAAATATTTGATGAGAAAACATTTTCTTTCTTATACATTCATTAAGTCCTATATAATTTTCCGGATTTATACATCCATATTAAAAAATATATATTTACATAGGCAAAGATTCATAGAAGAATATTTTGAGAGAGAAAATATAATAAGTAGCAGCAAAACGTAGGGTGCAAGCAGCAGTCCTTATTAATTATTGTGTGATATATAATCTGAAGATGAAGGCCCAATAAATTTAACTCAGATTTAAGACCCATTTATGGATGGGGACATCGAATTTGTTCAATTTATCAGTTAATATTAAATGCGTTGCAACATTACTTACTACTTTTCAATCAATCCCAGAAGATGGTAACTCTATACCACATTCCCCAAGCCACTTCATAGTTTGATTGACATATTATATCATTGATATAACATATTGATTTTGCTATTTTCCCTGTAAACTTAAATAATTATATTCATAGATGTTGAGTAACACAAAATCTAAATATACTTAACTTAAATAATCAATATCATGCATGTGATTAAACTAGAAGAAAAGTGAGTGGAAGCTAAAGAAAAAGAAAACAGATTAAGATTTGATGTGTCCTAAGGCAAACAAAATACTCATAAGATGATATTATGATATCACAAGGACCTTACAACTACTACGTGATAACATTCTTCAATCACATTGTTGTAACCTTTTTGTTATAAAGACAAGCACATTTGTACACTTGCAAATAGTGCAACACATTATAACAACTTGTGATTTCTTGGAACTTCAACTTCAGGCATGGAATTTGGTAATCAGAGATGCACATTTAGAGAGCTGAAGTTGGTTGTATTTGTTGCTCTATGTCTCATTCTTATATCTCCAGCTGGTAAATTACTTTGCATATATTAAAAACATAGGACTAAGAATATAATTGGATAAATGAATTCATTTAACTTTGTTTTATTTTATACTTGTAGAGGCATTTGATCCATTGGATCCAACTGGGAATGTGACAATAAGATGGGATATTATGTCCTGGACATCAGATGGTTATATGGTAAGTAACTTCCAAACTTTGTTTGATCATGTTATTCTTATAAGGAAAAGTTAACTACACATGTAATCATTAGAAGTTTTGCATACCAAAGTGTTTCTAAAAATGTTGATGATTACCAAAAAAGAAAAACTATCTCAATTCAAAAATTATGAAATTATAATCTATAATCTCAAGGCCGGCCCAAAGATAAGGCCACTAAAACCCTCACTTTAGGCCTACCAACAAAATAAAATAAAAAAATCGTTAAGGGCCTCATATGCAGACAAAAAAGATTTCATATATCACAACTTGTTTTAGGCCTCTCTTATTTTTAAAGATGATTGGGCCAACCCTGTATAATCTATAACCTGATGCTGAAGTCGAACTAAGAAATATATTCTAGAACCTAAAAAAAGGATATTCGGATGGCTATTTGACATAACCAACATGGTGCGACACCCATGATAGATGTTTGGATACCTTAACCATTTGGTAGGGTTCTTATAGAAAGAACATATTTCAAATAAGTGAATCCCTTAAACGAATCTCAATTACTTCGAGAGATTAATCTCCACAATTATACATAGAAGAAACCTTATTTTACCCAAAAAAAACATTCACCTAACAAACAATGCTCTAGCTATCCTCAGACTAATCAATATACTATTATGTCAAACTTTTGCAGGCAACTGTAACTTTGTTTAACTTACAACTATACCGGAACATAATGAGCCCAGGATGGACATTAGGATGGACATGGGCCAAGAAAGAAATAATATGGGCCATGATGGGAGCACAAGCAACAGAACAAGGAGACTGTTCAAAATTCAAGTTAAAGATTCCTCATAGTTGCAAGAGAAGTCCTCAAGTTGTTGACTTATTACCTGGAGCATCTTACAATATGCAATACACAAACTGTTGCAAAGGTGGTGTGCTAACATCTTGGGGACAGGACCCTTCAGGTGCAATCTCAGCATTTCAGATGGGTGTAGGACTCTCCGGAAGAACTAACAAGACAGTTAAACTACCTCAGGATTTTAAATTGCTTGGACCGGGAGCAGGATATTCGTGTGGTCCTGCGAAGAGAGTTCCTTCAACTGTTATTCTTACAGATGATCGTAGGCGAAAAGCACAAGCTTTGAGTATGTATACTAATTCCCTTTGAGTATATTGCAAATAGTTATGGTTTACAATCACGATTTTAAATTGCGTCTACATGGCAATTTTTAAAACTACGGAGAATTATGGTCAGATGTAGCCTGATGCAGCCTAGCCTAGTCGTATTGCAGTCATTGTGAAATCAAAACATGATGTCGTGACCTTGATTGTAATTGCAGATCATTTTCTAAAACCTCGATGGTTACGATCAACCCTTTAAAGAAACTGTCCTGGAATGTATTATTAGTATTATCTAATGTTTCTCTATTTTTTTCTTATGCAGTGTCCTGGAATGTGACATGTACTTATTCACAATTTCTTGCTTCCAAGAACCCAAGCTGTTGTGTTTCTTTATCAACATTCTACAATGACCAAGTCACAGCTTGTCCAACTTGTGCTTGTGGTTGTCAGAATAATGCTACTTGTGTCACGTAAGACGCTTTAAACTTCCACAATATTAGCCAGCGTTTAAATTGCGGTCTAGGTTGCATCATAATCCTTTATAGGACAAGAAATGCAGTCAAATACAACTGGTTTATGCAACATCAACTTCAGTTTTAGAGACATAATTTTGTGATGTCACAAACAGCCAAATGCGGCGTCAATTGCAGTTATAGAAACCTCTAAAACCTTTTATATTGCAGTCGCAATTGCTGTTTCAGAACGCAATTTAGAACATTGCATCGCAACATTATTTGGAAATAGTAATGCTAATTTTGATTTGTCATTATGGAAATGCAGGAAAGATTCAAAGATCCTGAAAGAGGTTGATGGAAATAATAAGACTAGGAAGAGTGATATCGCACCAAAACCATTGTTACAATGCACACGCCACCTTTGTCCCGTTCGTGTGCATTGGCATATAAAAGACAATTATAAGGATTATTGGCGCGTCAAGATTGCAATCATCAACTTCAAATATAGAATGAATTACACACAATGGGGTCTAGTTGTGCAACACCCTAATCTCAGTAATGTTACCCAAGTCTATAGTTTTGAATACATGCCACTTCTTCCCTATGAATCCATAAGTAAGTTCTTCAAATATTAGACACCGTTTATATTTTGTTTACTTGAATTACAAACAGAAATTTAGAGAACAAGAAAATGAAATTCTTATCTAATTTTGACGTCTCTAATACAAATTTGGATTGCATGCAGTCAGAATTGTTGCATTGCGCAACATGTTTGTAGTCATCTGATTAATATGGAACAATCCAAATTTCAAGCATGTTTATTTATTTTTTAAATCTAAAATACCAAGCTTGAAATATGGACCGTCTTATCTTAATAAGACAACCACATATGTTCCACCGGCTGTATGAATGCATGCAGTTTCGAGTGCTTGCAATCCAAATCCCTCTAATTATTAACGACAAAACTAAAGAATTTATGTTTTACTTAGAGACAGATTTCATTTTCTGTCTTTTAATTTATTTATTTTCGTAGTATCTTAGAATTTCATGAAGAGTTTTTATATTTTTAACTTGTGTATGCAGATGACACAGGAATGTTCTATGGTTTGAAATTTTACAATGATCTAATAATGGAAGCTGGGGCTAAAGGAAATGTACAATCTGAGGTGCTTATGAAGAAAGACAAAAACACATTTACACTAAAGCAAGGATGGGCTTTTCCTAGAAGGGTATATTTCAATGGTGATGAATGCATGCTACCACCTCCTGATTCATACCCTTTCTTGCCAAATTCTGCTCAAAGGCTACCAACAAGTGTTGTAATGGTGACAGCCTATGTGATTATTGCATCATTTTTCATTTGGTTTTGACTCTTTTCTGATGTATATACAAGGGAGGCAAATTAGTTTATGAGTGTTTGATTTTTATTGGATGTATGCAACATGGAGTTTTTTTTGGTTACATACATGGAGTTTCTTGAGACCAATAATACGTATATAAATTCCCAATATATAAACATAACTAAAATATTCTCTAAAAAATCTAACTAAAAATGATATTTCCTCTGTGGTTTTTTATATTTAATTATCTATTGTCTTTTTTTTTTTTAGGGAATTTAATTATTTATTGTCAAAACTATAAAAAAAAGGTCTCAACTTCCTTATCCCTCAAAAAAAGTTGGGTAACACAAAGAGTTGGCACCAATCAAAATTATTTATTTGTTTTCTATTATTTTTAATGTTATATAATTACATGGTTTTGATTGGGCCAACTCAGTTACCCACCTTTTATTAATGGGTAAATAAGAGTTTTCCTAAAAAGTCTATATTTTAAAAATATTCATTGAAACAAATTGAACAACTTATAAGATAAAATTTATCTTATATATTGATATAAAAAAATGGTCAAAATAGTTTATGTGAATAGTACAAATGGTTAAATGATCAAAACAACTGAAAATTACATGTTTTTTTCATACCAATTATAATATAGCAAAAAGATGAGTAGTATTATCCAAAAGAAATTTGGGCTTTGTATATTTGTCCAATATTCATTATCAGTCTCATCTCCCTTGTAGGCATGGCAATGTGGTGGGGTGGGGATGGGTTATACATTACATGTCCCCATACCCGATTATCATATATTTACCCGTTATCTTACTCATATCCAACGAGGATGAGAAATTGAACTCTATCCCCGTCCTTGACGGGTTTGGGTATCCCCACCCCATCCCCGCATTGAATAATTTTTTTTTAATAAAAAATAGAAGTTTTTTGCAACCCCTAGAGAAATGTTGTAATGCATTATCCAACAATAGGCTCACTTTAACATTTGTTAGACCGATTGATTTAATTGCTCCTTTAAATATCAATGGTAGTTTTTATAACACGGCAATTATCAAACAAAATAACATGACATATCAACATAAAGTAATTTTTTGCATTCAGTATGGGTTCGAGGTGGGTACCTATATACCCATTACATGTCCCATACCCATGTTTTGAAATCGGGGAAAACCCAAACCCAGTTAAAACGGGAAAAACCCGAAAAATTGAGTTTGTTTCGGGCGGATAACCACGAGTATAGATTTTGTTGTCATGCCTACTCCCCTGGTACCTCGGCTTTTGATAAACAAAAAAAAATCTTGGTTTTTCGGAGTTTGTTGTATCTCGTGCCATATTTGTGGCATACAACATTATTCTAAATCTACACATTTTTTAAATTGTTATATACTTCTATGATACATATCAGGTTGTATCGAACATGTATTGATGTCAGATATCTGTCATACATTGATACTCTGACAATTTCAAAGTATCAAAGCTTCAGGTAAAACAGAAAAAGCATAACTAATGAACATTTGATGTGTCCTTAGGCCAACAAAATATTTCACATAGGAATACATAAATAGTAATAGACTATTACTTTTTCTACCCTATTGGTTTCTCGCGCGCCCTATCTTTTTTCAAAAATGCCCTTGAAATTTTCGGATTTCATAATCCGAACTGATGTTTTCCTTTGTTATAGGGTGAAAAAATGAGTTACGGATTTTTTTTCGGATTATGAAATCCAAAAACCTCAAAAAATAGGGCGCGTTACATGATTTTTTCGGATTACATAATCCAAACACCCCATAAACACCCTTTTTCAAGGGAAAAACAGTTCGGATTACATAATCCGAACTGCATCAGCATAAATTTTGAACATGTTTGTAACATGGATAGTCATTTTATGGATAGTATTAATCTTCTCAACTTTCATCCTTCTGTTTTAGGTCATTGTTAGCTGTTCTTAGTCAAAAATCAGGTTTTTGGGCTACTTGATCGGGTTGCTCCGAAACTTCCCCAGAAAATCAGAAGAAAAAAAAATCAAGGATCAAGACTCCCTTAGAAGGAACTTCTTATGAGTCTCCACCTCTCAAAATCCAAACTTCCATCGTTTAGACCCATTTTTATTTTATTTTTAATTTTTCATATTCTTAGAAAAATCCGAAAAAAATTGCATTAGTTTTATTTAATATTTAGAATTTTTTGGTGGTATTTTTATATTTTTATGATTTTATTTGACTGATTTTTAGCATTTTTTACTTAGTTTTTATGTTGTTTTTAGAAGCAAAACTCAAAACTACTGAAATATGAGAGAGTCTAATGACTGATTATACATAAGCATTGTCCGGATTACATAATTCAAATTCACTTCGGATATTTTCGGATTATAAAATCCGAAAACTCAAGAGCATTTTTGGAAAATTTACAGGACGCGCGAGAAGGGCATAGGATGGAAAAAGTAATAGTCATAGTAATATTAGTAATTGTTTTTATTTTGTAGTATATAGCCCGTTAAACAAGCCCATTAGGTTTATATTTTTCTCTATTTGTCTTTTAACTTATACTAAGGAAATTTTAGTAATTTTACCCTAAACTTATACTAAGATAAAAGTAATTATTTTTATTTTGTAGTATATAGCCCGTTAAACAAGCCCATTAGGTTTAGATTTTTCTATATTTGTCTTTTAACTTATACTAAGGAAATTTTAGTAATTTTACCCTAAATTTTTCTCTATTTTTCTATTTTTCTCTATTTAGGATAAAAAATTTAGTAATTTTTCTCTATTTTACTAATATTAGTAATTTTTCATATATCCTTTTTGTCTTTTAACTTTTTACACATTTATTTTTCAACATTTATGAATCCATATGAATTCACCCCACATCAAAGTCCAATGCGTTTTTTTTTTTTTTTGCTTTGGGAAGCATTGAAAAACAATTTTGATAGGAATAGGAATATATACATGTATAATTTTGTTTTGATAATGTTTAGTAAATCCGACCTAAAACAAAGGGAGCAGAAAGACATCTATGTCATTTTATTTTTGGCTTAATTACACTTTTGGTCCTCGTGTTTTGGCCTACTCACGAAACTGGTCTTGCCCTTTTAAAACAAAACAAAATTATCCTTCAATTATTATCTTTGTTGCATTTTTCGTCCTACCCCTTATTTTATTCTCCAAAAACATAGAGAAATAACAGTTTTAGACCTACCCCCTATGTTCAACCATGAAATAAACAAGGAATAAAGCATGTGAGTACAAAGAATCCACTTCATTCAACACACTAACCAAAAAAACCCTAATTTCTAAGATATGTTTCAAATTATGTTTTCTTTTGTTAGTGTGCTGAATAGAGTAGATTCCTTGTACCCACATGTTTTATTCCTTGTTGATTTCATGGTTGAGCATAGGGGTAGGTCTAAACTTGCCTAAAACGGCCATTTCTCTGCGTTTCTGGAGTTTGAAAATAGGAGGTAGGACTAAAACTGCAAAAACATGATAGTTTAGGGACGATTTTGTTCAATTTAAAAGAGGCAGGACCATTTTCGTGAGTTGGTCAAAATGCGAAGACCAAAAGGGTAATTAAGCATTTATTTTATACAAGTTTAGTTGTACTTTTTTTTGGGTCAAAAAATTGATTTGTAGAATGAAGGGGGTTTTCATACGGAAGTGTTGGAAACATTGAAGAAACCGGCAACCTTGGAAAGAAGAAGAAGAAGGTTGGAAACCTTGTAAAGATTTTTTATAAAAGATGAAATTGTTCCCACCCCTACAAAGTTGAAAGGATTTGACAAAAAAAATTAGAGGGTAAAATAGGTATTTTATGTAAAATTTTAGGGTGAGAGTATAATTGCAAGGGTGTGGGGTATAATTTCCAAACCCTAACCACCATAACCTTGTTCTCGCAATTTTTTAGGTCTCGCTTCCACGTAAACCCTAACCACCGTCTTTGCCCTTTCTTTTTTGTTCTTTCAACCTGTTTCTTGGTTGTCTTCTCTGCGGCCTCTAAGGAATTTTTATTCTCTCTTTATTACGTGTAGGTTGTTTCACAAAAACATCTCACAAGGACTTTGCAACTACTAGTTAATAACATACTTCGATCGCATTGCCATATCTTTTGTTTTAAAACACAAGCATATTTACACACTTGCAAATTGTTTAACACGTTATAACTTGTGATTTCTTTGAACTTAACTTCAGGCATGGACTTCAGTAATAGTAAACAGAATCAAAGCCGCACATTTAGTGAGCTGAAGTTGGTTTCCTGTATTGCTCTATGCCTCATTATTCTGGTCTCTCCTGCTGGTAAATTACTTTGAATATATGTAAAACATAGGAGACTGTAATATAGATGCTCATACCATATGGATTCATTTTAACTTTATTTTTGTGTATGCTGCTAGTGGCATTTGACCCACTCGATCCAAATGGAAATGTGACGATAAGATGGGACATCATGTCCTGGACTTCAGATGGTTATATATGGTAAGTCATTTCTTATCATTCCACTATATTCATACATATTTCTTATGGATAAGTTAAATACACATGTAATGATTAGTAGTTGTGAATATCAAAATGTTTCCAGAAGGTAGTGTTGTATATTTTAAATATTTCAAAAGTTATTTATTTTATTGAGTAAATTACACTCCCCTCCCCTCAAAGATGCTTGAATTACACTCCCCTCCCCTCTTATGTTAAAATATACATTTCCCTCCCCTCTTATTCAAAACATATTAGAGAAAAATACATTTCCCTCCCCTAAGAAAAGCTTGAATTACATTCCCCTCCCCTCTTATGTTAAAATCTACACTTTACTCCCTCAATATATATTTTTTTATTTTTAATAATCTAGCAAAATAATAATAATCTAATACACTTCGAAAATAACAGCATTGCAGGTCTATTTTAACATAGTAAAAAATTGAATACATATTTTTTTGCTATTTTTTATTCACAATTTCATTAACATGTAGTTTTAAACCCTATTATAAAATATGAAACAAGCCAAAATAAAATTAAAATATGTGAAAAATTACTAACGACAATAAACCATGGTTATTTAAAAGTTAATTTTAAACTCTAAATTATAAAATCAATAGCAAAATATTTAAATTTAATTATCATTAACATTTAAATTATAAAGAAATGAATTAATTTTTCTTAAAGGGTGGTTTAAAATTAATATATATCATAAAAATATTTATTTATGTTAAAATAGATTAAAGTGTAATGTATATTTAATTATCAAGGGAGGGGGTTGTAATTCAAGCATCTTATAAGGGAGGGGAGTGTAAATTTTATTTTTCAAGGGAGGAAATTGTATATTTTAACATAAGAGGGGAGGGGAGTGTATTTCAAGCATCTTTGAGGGGAGGGGAGTGTAATTTACTCTATTTTATTTTGATTGATTTAATTAATATTAATGAGAAAACTAATTTTGTTGACTTCCTCAATGTCATCACATTTCTGTTTTGCCAAATTTGTGTAACTTCTTTTGAAATAATATACCTATTTAATAGGTGATATTTGTTAGACTTAATTGTTTTTTCAATGTGCTTTTAAATGTGCCAAATGATTTTTTAATGTGCCAAATGATATTGACTTGGTGTGCACATACGTGTAATTCTGTTGTGAAAAAACTGAACGTGTGCTCAATCTTAAAAACAATTTTCTCACATTTAATGAATATATTAAATTGCCTTTTATGGGGGAGAATTGGTTATCCAACGGAAAAATATATTGTTTCTATATATATCAGAAACCTTGCTTTCACGTTTACAGAAAAAAGAAAAACACTTTGCTCTTCCTTTCTTCCTTCAATTTTCTTTCAAAAATTTCCAAGTAATCGAGTCATCTGAGTTTTGAGTTCTCGTGTCTTGATAGCCTCGGTACGCTTACCACCGAGAAGACCTGTTGTATTATGGGGGAGTTGCGCAATTTCCGCGGATAATTCCTTAGTCCAGTGACATAGTCACGCCTCAGGGTTTACGTTATATTTTATATTGTTTTGCAGGTTTTGCTCTTTCAGTCATCTGCGAATAACAGGTAGAAATCACTGACCTTTTATGATTACTAAAAGAGCGAAACTATCTTAATTCAAAGAATTAATACATCTATTTCAGCCAAAAAAACGGGTATTATTTAAAGAAATTTCGATAGTCGAATTTATTGACATTCCTGACATAGAATGACACATAACCATACTCATAGAATTGTTTGATCTTAATATTCACTTTATCAACGTAGGGTGACACAATTGGTATATGGACGGATTCAAAAAATTTAATAAGTGAGATCAATCATAAAGATGATATAAAAATATATAAATATGTAAGGGATAAATATTTATATAAGATCTATTTATAATTGTCAAGGCTGTATCTGAGAAGGTCACGAGGGTGACCATCCTAGGAATATAAGTATAAAATTATGGCTCCAACAAAAAGAAAATTAAGGGTCCATTAGGCCAAAAAAAAAATACTTAAATTCTAAAAGGAGGTGTGATTGTTAGTAATGTGTTTACTTCTTTATTGACCTATTTATAAATTATTATGATGTTATAAAGGAAGTTCAAATCCTAGCCTTCCACCATCCCCCAAACCCTTTTGTCAAAAGAAATTTGGTCTAACGATTTAATGTATTGAGAAAGATATTATATAACGTATTGATTTTTATTTTTTTTAAAATGATATAACATATTGATGTAAGCAAAATTATTATTGACATTTGACTTGTTTTATAGATAAATTTTTAACGTAGTAAAAACTATTATCTTCAAGCAAATTATTTTTACACTTTAGAAATTTAATTATTTTTTTTATACTCAATATCTAGGACCCAAACTTTAGGCTTTCTCTAGACTACCAAAATCTCATAAACGGGGCTGATAATTGCTATCGGTTGTTGATTTTTTAAAAATATATTTCCATTTCCAGTGTACTAAATGTATATAACATGAGATAATTATTTTTCCAACCACCAACGTCAATCACTTGTCCTTTCTCAACAAATAGAAGTAGCATTGGTTAAGGATTTCATGAAAGAAAATTTTATCTTGAAACAATTTGTTATTTTTTGTCAATGTAATAGTCACTCCTTCAAAAAAAATCAATTTATGTGTAAGTAATATTGATAGTAAATAATATCAACAAAAGTTCTTAGTTTTCTTATTTAATAATTACAACACTTTTTTGTACAAATTTAATTCATGTTAGGACGCTTATTAACATTCTCCTTAATTTTATAGTTTGGTATAGTGTTATAAATGGACTATGTGAGGACAATAATATCATATCATAAAAGTGAAGTCTGGGTAGCCATGTTTGCAGGTTTAGCTAGGGGCGGCAAGAACAAATAGACTATGTGAAGACAATAATATCATTTCATAAAAGTGAAGTCGGATTGCATATAAATATTCAAGTATTGGTTAAATATACAATAAACTAGTGGGGTAGTGGGGTCAGTTGGCCCCACTACCCTACGTTATATATACTTAGGTTCCTTAGGCATTTGATTAAGGCTTCAATCCCTTACATGTGAAAAAATATACGAGATCAATCGGGTTAAGTAAAATTCAGTTACATCAAAGGATTCGTCTTTTCAGTTACAGTGGGGATACCTTAGTTCACCAAAACTAATATTCACCTAAACTATTATCTAGCTATCTCAAACTAACCAATATGCTATGTCAAACTTTTGCAGGCAACGGTAACATTGTTTAACTTACAATTATATCGAAACACCATAAAGAAATCATATGGGCCATATGATGGGAGCAAAAGCAACAGAACAAGGAGACTGTTCAGACTTCAAGCTAATGATTCCTAATAGTTGCAAAAGGAGTCCTCAAGTTGTTGACTTATTACCAGGAGTAGGGGTGTGCATATGAACCAGTTTTAGGCCCAAACCCATAACCATATCCAGTCCACTTCAAAATATTTGGATTTTTTGTAAATGGGTTACCAACCAACCCATTTTAAACGGGTTGGATATCCAACCCGGTTAAAATTCGGATCCAGATTTTAACCATTTCAATTTTCATTTTCTTTCTCTTTTCCAATTCCCAAATCTCAAAATTCTAAACCTAATTCCCCAAATTCGCAACCCTAATTCCCCCAAATTCGCAACCCTAATTCATGTGCCGCCGTCGCCTCCGCCTCTTTCTCCGCCGCCGCCTGTTCGTTTCACTTCCATTCTTCCATTTATTCCGCCGCCGCTGCTGTTCTTGAATATCTCGCCGCTGAGGTAATTTATCTTCGCCGCTCTTATTCATCCAAATTTCTCTATCGTTCTATTCAAATTCATATACATGTCGCTGGATCTAGGGTTTCGTGATTCAAATTGTTTTCCCCATTTTTTTGTTAAAATTCATCTATACATATCGATTAGTCTAGGTTATTATCATTCGATTCGTTTTCCCCAATTTTGGTTTGGTTGAATTTGGGTAGATTATGTTTTTGATTCAAATTTTGATTTTTGTATGAATAGGTTTTGGAGTTGGCTGGAAATGCTGCAAGGGACAACAAGAGAGAGTTTTGACACTATTGACTTGTTTCCTCTGTCCCTTGATTTATCTTTCCAGCTGAACGCGTGAACTCCGTTTCCACAGAGGTAACAATACTCTTCCACTTTGTCTCTCGTTGTTGCGTGTTATCCGATGATGTTTCTTCGGCTTTTCTTCCTTAATCTTCATGCTTTGACTTGTTTATATTATATTTATAACCACAATGAGTTAATTGATTTGGTGTACTGTGAACTACATCAACAATAACCAATGTTAATAGTATGAGTTTGTTTATCTCAGGATTTGGTGTACTGTGAACCTAAATTGATTTGAGTTAATATGCAATATACGCAAATTTCAATTCAATAAGTATATATGCAATATATACTAAATTGTTATGCAATATATGCAATATATGTTTTTTTTGTTGTGCTTTCTGTCATGTTTAAACTACTCCTTCCATCTTCCATTTGTTTGGCATTATAGAGCTATATAAAAGTGAAACAGGTTTTTTCTCTCTTCATTTTCCATAATCTCATGAATAATTTGTTAAATGTTGCAGTGATGGATATTCGTGACTTTCCAACCTCTGAAACATCAGAGCATGAGGTTTCTACTCCTACTCCTGTTGCCAATCCATTACCTCCTCCCTCTCGGACACGCAAGAATCGCTCAGAAGCATGGGATCACTTTATAGTTGTTTCGGAGGAGGAAAAGATAGCAAAATGTATTTACTGTCCCAAAGAGATCAAGTTTAACAATGGAACGAGTTCAATGAGAAATCATTGGCTGAAACACCAAGAGGAAGATAGTAACAAGAAGCAGAAATCGGGTTCATGCTCAACAGCAGACATGGAAGGGAATTCATCTACAATCTCAAAGTTTGATCAAATGGAGCTTCGAAAAGCACTGGGTAAAGTGTTCATAGGTCTTGAGCTTCCCTTTAGAAAGGTGGATCATGAAGCACTTCATTATTTTTTGAACCTTGGAATACCACAATTTAAGATTCCCTCACGGACTACATTATCACGTGACATCTTACAAATGTGGGGCAACGAAAAAGTAAGGTTGAAAACATTCCTTTCCCAACATTGTGGTAGAGTTTGCCTAACCACCGACTTTTGGACTTCTTGCCAAAACTATAGCTATATGTCTTTGACGGCTCATTTTGTTGACAACAATTGGAAATTAAACAAGATTTTAAATTTTTGTCAAGTGCCAGGCC
Source organism: Medicago lupulina (assembly GCA_958299785.1). Lineage (NCBI taxonomy): Eukaryota > Viridiplantae > Streptophyta > Magnoliopsida > Fabales > Fabaceae > Medicago > Medicago lupulina. Next base: position 65,966,638 of record OY283139.1, read on the forward strand.
ACTCAGGAGATGTAATGGCTCAGACGGTGTGGAATTGTTTGACTGCTTGGGGGTTAAATAAGGTGCTCACTATGACAGTCGATAATGCATCATCTAATGATGTTGGAATATCGCAACTCAAAAAAGCCCTTATGCCTAATGGTTTACTTATGGGAGGAGAGTATTTTCATACTCGTTGTTGTGCACATGTCTTAAATTTAATCGTGAAGGAAGGTCTAAAGGATATTGAGCGTCAAGTTGTGAGGATTCGTGGTGCAGTGAGGTATGTTCAAGCTTCCTCTTCTAGGTTACAAAGATTCAAGGCATGTATTGATCCACAAAAAGTTCAATATAAGGGTTTTGTCAATCTAGATATTGAAACAAGGTGGAATTCTAGCTATTTAATGCTCGATGTTGCAGTTAAACACATGCCAACATTTGCATTGTTGGAGATGCAAGATCATACATATGTCAAAGAGTTACGAAAATGGAAAGGTCTCCCTTTGCCCGAGGATTGGGAATATGTGCGCTCTATTCTCCCATTTTTAGAGCTGTTTTACAATGCTACTGTTCGTCTCTCTGGTTCGTCCTATGTAACTAGCAATATGTACATGTTTGAGGTATTTGGCATTGGAAAAAAAAGAAAGAAATGTGCAATAATCCAGATACGCGTATAAAAGAAATGACTGATAGTATGAAGATTAAGTATGATAAGTATTGGGGGGATCCCAATAGCCTGAACATGATGCTGCTAATTGCTCTGGTATTAGACCCTAGACACAAACTTAAGTTTATCATTTGGTATGCCGATAATTTCTTTGGTAGTGACGAGGCTAAGTGCTTCAAAGAGAAAGTCTATTCAAGTTTCAATTCACTTTTCAATGAGTATAATGGTTGGATTGGGGAGTCTTCTGCTAACTGACAAGAAAACTGATCCCAAGTAAGTGGACAATCTGATCCCTATGGCTTTAATCGATTCTACAAGTCAAGTGGAAGCACTAGATCTGGTTCTGAAGTAACTTCGTACTTGGCTGCTGATTTAGAGGCAGAAGGGGAGTTAGATGTCTTAATGTGGTGGAGAGAAAATTCCAACCGGTATCCAGTCCTGGCAAGAATGGCAAGAGAAATATTAGCTATACCTGTCTCTACAGTTGCCTCTGAATCTGCTTTCAGTACCGGAGGAAGGGTTCTTGATCCATATCGAAGTTCTCTATCATCAACAACCGTTGAAGCATTGGTTTGCACCCAAGATTGGCTTAAAGTAAAAGATCAAGACATTGAGAGTTCATCTTTGGTTACAAATGATGATCTTGACACTCTACATGAACTTGAGCAAGGTAAGACTAGAAGATCATCTTTACTATATCAAAATATGGCTTGATACGTAATGAAATGTTTGTGTTTTGCAGATATTCTTTCTCAATTAAATTTTGATGGCTATTCGGCTTCTTTGAGGCTTGATGATGATTGAAGGTATTAATTAAATTTTGCAATTCTGATGTTGCACATAATCACTAGTCTGATCTGTTTTGAATTGTTCACATAAAAAGAACCTACACACATGGTTCTACTGTGTTATATATAATGCATAATCTGTAATTTTTTATTACTTAATCTAATGCATACAAATTGAACTATACCCAGATTCATAATCTGTAACTTCTCTTGAATTAAAGTTATCATTTCCTTTTTGTAGCCATACTGTACACTACATCTTTATTCATAGGGTGATTCCACTTTAGTTTGAATTCAAGCATATGTGTTTGTTTCTAACTTTGAGTCTTTATGTGTAATATTGAAGTTCAAGCAATGATTGAGACAAAACATGTGTAATATTGTTCTTTTTAATTGTTGGATCAATCTGAAGCATTTTGTTGGAGTGGAACTGCTACTGTTATAACTAAATTGTGCCTTTGTTCTTCGCGATCTCACATTTTGTGTTCAATTTGTAGCATTTCAAGGTGATGATGATGGGTTGTTTACAAAAGAAAGTGTGTGCGAAGCTGTGAAGATTGTGATGGATGATGAGAATGAAGTTGGAAAGGAAGTAAGAGCAAATCATGCCAAACTGAGAAACATTTTATTGAGCAAGAACTTAGAATCTTCATGTATTGATAGTTTCTGTAAAAAACTTTATGATTTGCTCTAGTATTTTTAGTTACAATGATAATGAATCTTGCTAATTCAGTTTGTTTAAGAATAAGAATGCTCTATCATTTTCAGTAGAGTAAAGAATGTTCTAATTCAACAACTCTATTATGTCTGTATTTGGACACTCTAAACAATACAATGTTATTGCGATCTGATTATAAGAAGTTTAATAAAACAGGCAAGTTAGCAATACACTTGATTTTTACATGAATCCAATCAGATTGATCAAAATACACATATAACCTCTTTATATATTAGGCTTAACATAGTTTGACTCTTTTTGAAGTAGATATATGTTATTGAATGAAATTTAATATTTAAAAAAAAAATGAAAAACTAGTTTTTTTTTAAAACTGGGTTAAAACCGGATTTTGAATAAAAAAACTGATTTAAAACCGGTTTGAAAAAAAACTGGTTTAGTTCAAAAAACTGGTTTTTTTGACAAACCAATTTCAAACCGGTTCTGAACCATATCCAAACCAGTTGTACTTAAAAACCGGTTTCTAGTGAAGTGGTTTCAGGAACAAAACCAAAACCAATATTTGGTTTTGGTTTGGTTTTAACTTTGCACACCCCTAACCAGGAGCATCTTATAATATGCAATACACAAACTGTTGCAAAAGTGGTGTGCTAACATCTTGGGGACAGGACCCTTCAGGTGCAATCTCAGCATTTCAGATGGGTGTGGCACTCTCTGTAAATACTACCAAGACAGTGAATATCCCACAGGATTTTAAATTTCTTGGACCGGGGCCGGGATATTTGTGTGGCCCTGCTAAGAGAGTTCCTTCCACTGTTTTTCTAACAGATGATCATAGAAGAAAAACTCAAGCCTTGAGTATGCATTATGATTCCCTTTATTAAACTTATATGTGCATGATATATTGCAAATAGTTATAGTTAAAATCAATGTTTTAAATTGCGCTTGCATTGCGATTTTTATATTGCAATGAATCATGGTCAAATACAGCTGATGTAGCCTCAGTTTCAGTCGTATTACAGGTTGCGACGTCAAAAACATGATGTTGCGAACCTTGATATTGTGGCAAAATGCAAACAAATGCAGCTGCAATTGCAATGTTGTTCAAAAAACCTCTAAAACTTTACATTGTCTGCTACAACATTATTTGGAAATATTAATGCTAATTTGAGTTCTCATGCAGGAAGGATTCAGAGATCCTGGAAGAAGGTGAAGGAAAACCATTGTTACGATGCACACCCCACCTTTGTCTTGTTGGTGTGCATTGGCATGTAAAATACAACTATAAGGATTATTGGCGTGTCAATATTACCATCTTCAACTTCAAATATAGAATGAATTACACACAATGGGGTCTTGTTGTGCAACACCCCAATCTCAAAAAATGTTTCCCAAGTTTATAGCTTTGAATACATGCCACTTCTTTCCTATGAATCGATAAGTAAGTTCTTTGAATTAGAGACAAAGTTTTAGTTTACGTGAATTACTAACGGAAATTAGTGAAAAAGAATTATGAAATTAGCATTTAATGAAGTTGATACATCTATGGTCGTCCGATTCACATTGAACAGTTCAAATTTAAATATGCTAAACTTGAAATCTAAATTGTACTGTCTTAATCAGACGGCCACAAATTTGCCGAATGTATGAATGAACTTCATGTGATCCAAACCCCTCTAATCTGTGTTGCACAGGTGCGGGTACGGTACCCGGTACGGGTACGGGTGCGGGTACGGGATACGACATTTCTCAAAAAACAAAGGTACGAGTACGTTACGATAATTTTTTTTTTTTAATTCAAAATAAATAACATTGCATGAGAAAATTATATTGCTCAAATGACGACAAAAATTCAACCAGTTCCACTTGTATATTCATCTGTTAGAGGTGTAGCGCTCCTCTGTGTGCTACTTACTACTCCCCTAGTATTAATACTTTGTGAAAACATTTGAAAAAAGGTACCATTGATTGATGAATGGATGGAAGTGATTAGCTCTTAACAAGGATTAGCTTTTATACAAGGCTTGAGTGCTTGTCTGCTTGACTTTTCTACTTCTAACTATTGGGAGACAAAAATGGTGGGGCATTTAGTAGGAACTAGGAAGCAGTTCCAGAACATAGGAAATGGTTGTTGTGCCTCTTGAACCGTTTGAATTTTATTGAGACACAAAAAAAACTATAATGCTATTAATTATCATAAAAGAGCTTGTTTTCTCCAAAAAAAAAAAGAGGATGTGCATGGAGTTTAAGTTTGACTTTTATAAAAAAAAAAAAAAAAACTATAATTGCTCCATTTTCTCCAAAAAAAAGAGGATTAACGTACCCAATCAGTACCACTGCAGTACCGCGCGCGTACCCAACCATTTAAAAAAAAAACTGGTGCTTCATGGGTGCGTACATTACGCGTACAGTACGTGTACCAGTACCCGGGTAGTACCCTGTACGGGTACGTTTAGCAAAATGGAGTACTCGTGCTTCAGAGCCTCTAATACTTAATGACATAACTAAAGATGACTTTATGTTTTACTTAATGATGAAATTAGAGACGGATTTCATTTTTTTAGTAATTTAAAATTTTCTAGTATATTAGATTTTCATGAAGAGGGGTAACCTTGACGCAACTAGTAAAGTTGTTGTCATGTGACTGAAAGGTCACGGGTTCAAGTCCTGGAAACAGCCTCTGGTGTAAAAAACATGGTGAGACTGCGTATAATACACCAAATGGTGGGACCCCTTCTCGGGTCCTGCGTATGCGGGAGCTTTAGTGCACCGGGTTGCCCTTTGCCCTTTATTAGATGTTCATGAAGAATTTTTTGCTTTCTTAGTTGTGTGCATGACTAAATTGTGCATGCAGACAACACAGGAATGTTCTATGGTATTAAATACAACAATGATCTAATACTGGAAGCTGGGGCTGAAGGGTATGTACAATTTGAGGTGCTTTTGAAGAAGGACAAGAACAAATTTACACTAAAGTAAAGATGAGTTTTTCCTAGAAGGATATATTTCAATGGTGATGAATGTATGCTGCCACCTCCTGATTCATACCCTTTCTTACCTGACTTTGCTCATAGGCAACCAACAAGCTGTGTTGCACGGGTGCAGGTACGGTACCCGGTACGGGTACGGCTGCAGGTACAGGATACGACATTTCTCAAAAAACAAAGGTACGGGTACGTTACGATAATATTTTTTTTAATTTAAAATAAATAACATTGCATGAGAAAATTATATTGCTCAAATGACGACAAAAATTCAACCAGTTCCACTTGTATATTCATCTGTTAGAGGTGTAACGCTCCTGTGTGTGCTACTTCCTACTCCCCTAGTATTAATACTTTGTGAAAACATTTGAAAAAAGGTACGATTGATTGATGAATGGATGGAAGTGAATAAGAAAAAGAAAATGGTATGATTGATGAATGGATGGAAGTGATTAGCTCCTAACAAGGATTAGCTTTTATACAAGGCTTGGGTGCTTGTCTGCTTGACTTTTCTACTTCTAACTATTGGCAGACAAAAATGGTGGGGCATTTAGTAGGAACTAGGAAGCAGTTCTAGAGCATAGGAAATGGTTGTTGTGCCTCTTAAACCTCTTGAACCGTTTGAAGTTTATTGAGAAACAAAAAAAACTATAATATTATTAATTCTCATAAAAGAGCTTGTTTTCTCAAAAAAAAAAAAAAAAGGAGGATGTGCATGGAGTTTAAGTTTGACTTTTATAAAAAAACAAAAAAAAAACTATAATTGCTCCATTTTCTCCAAAAAAAAGAGAGGATTAACGTACCCAATCAGTGCCACTGCAGTACCGCGCGTGTACCCAACCATTTAAAAAAAAAAAACTAGTGCTTCATGGGTGCGTACAGTATGCATACAGTACGTGTACCAGTACCCGGGCAGTACCCGGTACGGGTACGTTTAGCAAAATGGAGTACCCGTGCTTTAGAGCCTCTAATACTTAACGACATAACTAAAGATGGCTTTATGTTTTACTTAATGATGAGATTAGAGACGGATTTCATTTTTTTAGTAATTTAAAATTTTCTAGTATATTAGATTTTCATGAAGAGGGGTAACCTTGGCGCAACTGGTAAAGTTGTTGTCATGTGACTGAAAGGTCACGGGTTCAAGTCCTGAAAACAGCCTCTGGTGTAAAGAACAGGGTGAGACTGCGTATGCGGGAGCTTTAGTGCACTGGGTTGCCCTTTGCCCTTTATTAGATTTTCATGAAGAATTTTTTGCTTTCTTAGCTGTGTGCATGACTGAATTGTGCATGCAGACGACACAGGAATGTTCTATGGTATTAAATACAACAATGATCTAATACTGGAAGCTGGGGCTGAAGGGTATGTACAATTTGAGGTGCTTTTGAAGAAGGACAAGAACAAATTTACACTAAAGCAAAGATGGGTTTTTCCTAGAAGGATATATTTCAATGGTGATGAATGTATGCTGCAACCTCCTAATTCATACCCTTTCTTACCTGACTCTGCTCATAGGCAACCAACAAGCTGTGTTGCGTGGGTGCGGGTACGGTACCCGGTACGGGTACGGGTGCAGGTACGAGATACGGCATTTCTCAAAAAACAAAGACACGGGTACGTTACGATAATTTTTTTTTTAATTCAAAATAAATAACATTGCATGAGAAAATTATATTGCTCAAATGACGACAAAAATTCAACCAGTTCCACTTGTATATTCATCTGTTAGAGGTGTAGCTCTCCTGTGTGTGCTACTTCCTACTCCCCTAATATTAATACTTTGTGAAAACATTTGAAAAAAGGTACGATTGATTGATGAATGGATGGAAGTGAATAAGAAAAACAAAATGGTATGATTGATGAATGGATGGAAGTGATTAGCTCCTAACAAGGATTAGCTTTTATACAAGGCTTGAGTGCTTGTCTGCTTGACTTTTCTACTTCTAACTATTGGCAGACAAAAACGGTGGGGCATTTAGTAGGAACTAGGAAGCAGTTCCAGAACATAGGAAATGGTTGTTGTGCCTCTTGAACCTCTTGAACCGTTTGAATTTTATTGAGAAACAAAAAAAACTATAATGCTATTAATTCTCATAAAAGGGCTTGTTTTCTCCAAAAAAAGAGGATGTGCGTGGAGTTTAAGTTTGACTTTTATAAAAAAACAAAAAAAAAAACTATAATTGCTCCATTTTCTCCAAAAAAAGATGATTAACGTACCCAATCAGTACCACTGCAGTACCGCGCGCGTACCCAACCATTTAAAAAAAAAACGGGTATTTCATGGGTGCGTACAGTACGTGTACCAGTAACCGGGCAGTACCCGGTACGAGTACTTTTAGCAAAATGGAGTACCCGTGCCTCAGAGCCAACAAGTGTTATAATGATAACAGCCTATGTAATTTTTGCATCATTTTTCATTTGGTTACTACTAGTAGTATTGTACCCGTGCATACGCACGGATCGAGCAGCAGGCCACGTATGGCGCACGTTGATGTGCATTTAGTTAGAACAGATTACTAAGCTAGTTATAACAGATTATTAAGCTAGGTATATTATCACAATTAGTTATTTTAATTACTAAGTAAAAATAATTTTGATTTGATAAATTTTGTAGATGGCTCTTGTGATCTATAAGGGAGACGAGTTAGCTTATGAGAGTGTTCGATTTTGATGGGAAGTATGCAACATGGAATTTCTTGTGACCACTAATGCATATATTCACCAAAAGGGAAAAAAGAATCTAGATACATATAGGTTAGCATTTCAAAGGAATGAAGGAACATGAGTACATATATGCTATCAGTCATGACAATAACAAGAGAAAACGGATATAAATTAAGTTTCAAAAATGATATGTTTTTGTGTTTTTTTCTTATTTGATATCAGTTGAGTCACTGTCTTAATTAATTGTGATAATGCATCAATGAATTTCTACATACGAGAAACAATATCAGTCATTATTAGAATTTCAAATGATTTTTAAGCATTAGTACAATGTAGGTGATATGAAACATTTCCCAACCCTAGAAGTTGCTAATACTAAAAACTTCGAAAAATCGACCTAACTTAACATATTTCCATCCTTATTAACCCAACCATCAAACACCCCATTTAATCTAGACTCAGGATCCTTGCATTTAGAAAACCAAGGATTTACACGAATTAAGTGATCGCTACTATCAACTTGATGTCAGTCAACTCGCATTATATCTTCACTAAATCATCTTTGAATAATCATCGTTATCGTTTATTTGTGATCCGACAGTCAAGATCAATAAATGTGTCCCTTACTGCAGGGAATCCATTTAGATACACACTCCCTTCAGTAAGCATAATCATTGGAATAAAACATTTAATTCTTAATCTGAACACTAAAAATAAATAGGATATTCATTAATCGGAAAAAATAATCATCCAAGCAAGTAACTTAAAAATATGTATACAATACAAAAGATAGAAAATATGTTACATAAATGAAGGTAAAAAAACCAACCCTTAAAAATAAATAACAGGAAAAAAATCGTGTGGCAACTATTCGTCCACCTGCATCTCTTTTTATTGCTTCATTGGCAGCTCTTGTGTGATGCAGAATGGAATTTTTTTTATGATCAATTCAATAATAAGATGAATAAAGAAGCTAAAGTGGCTATGACTGTACTAAGTAAAGAAAAAACTAATTTTGAAGTCGCATTTGGTGACCAAGGGTATGCATCTGGAGGAGGCATAACACAGTTATCACCATTGAAATAAATCCTTCTTGGAAAGGCCCATCCTTTATCAAATGTGAAAGTTGATTTGTCTTTTCTAAATAAGATTTCTGATTGAACATTACCAAGTGATCCAGCTGATGAAAGAAAATCATTGTAGAATTTTACTCCCCATAGCATAGCTGTATCATCTGTATAACCACGTCATGAAACATCGTCAGAATTGGAATATATGAAAATGTTTAAATATGTTTTTGGTATCGAAACAAAAAAATATATTCAGGGACTAAAACAGAAAAGATGGTATTTTACAAGGTTCAAATATGTCAAATCCATATGAGAATATAGAACTTACTTAAGCCCTCGTAGGGATTTAATGACTTGTACTTGAAGCTGAAAAGCTGAGTAAGATTATCAAAATTGGGATGCTGCACCACAAGGTTCCATTGTGAGTAATTCATTCTGTAATTGAAATTCGTGATTGTGACCTTGATCCTCCAGTACTCTTTATAGTTAAGTTTCACATGCCAATGAACTCGAATCGGACACATGTGACTTGTACATTGGACAAGAGGTGTGTTTATAGGTTTGCCTGATGCTGATACAACTGAAGATAAGTGTGGAGAGTCTGGACTGTAACACAAATTCAGAAAGAAAAAAAAAATCGAGTAGTGAAAATGATGACAAAATCCACTATGAGATGTTTCTATAACTGAAGATAAAATAAGTTAAACTGTTTTCATATAAGCTATAAGTTATTTTCGTAAACTATCTTGAAGAGCTTATGGAAATAATCTGAAAACAGTTTATGGACATTTATAAGCTATTTCCGTAAGCTCTGCCAAACAGTCTCCTAGTAAAAGATGAAGGAAAATACAGTTTGAGATATCTATAAAATGATAAATTTTGAAGGCTTACTTTACACAACTGTCCGGTTGTGTTTTGTTTTGGCATCCACATGTGCAGGTTGGGCAATCTACTATTGTGTCATTATAGAAGGATGAGAGTGAAACACAACAAGTTGGTGTCTTTTGAGCCAGGAATTGAGAATAAGTGCAAGTAACATTCCATGTCACTGCCGTAAAATATACATGTCATGTTAAAGAGAGCCTCAAGTTTGTTTTCAGTACTAATAATTCTTCTAAATAATTTACAATGCATAGATAATTGTCCATCGTAAAATTGGAAATATAACAAGAAACTGAACAATATGGGAAATAATGAACTTCTATGACTAAAAAAATAATCAGAAGATTCAAAAGACTTCAAAAGAAGATTCAAATTTGTAAGCCATCATGATTGATGTTGGTATGACTCATAGTTTACTGATAAATAGACAAGTTCTTCGAGAGAGGAGTAATCTTGTAAACTGTATTATAACATCTAAACAGAAGTTGTAATATGTAAACCCTAAGCTTATATAATAGAAAGGTACTGTAGCCACATTGCAGTCCGAACTCTGATCAAATATCGTGTTTTCTTCGTTTGATTTTTTTGTATCTGTTTACATTTGAACCAGTGTTGGAGTTCTAACAATTGATTTATAGAACAAAAGTTACTATGTACATATCGTATTTATAAATGTTGAATTCATCGAGAAAGTTAGGAAAAGACGATGAAAATGTGGAAAAAAAAACTTGAGTTAATGCAATATGCAACTTACTCAAGGCTTGTGTGACTCTCCTCTTGTCGGTGGTAATAAATTGAGTTGGTCTAACAATTTTTGCAGGACCACAAGTATAACCAGGACCAGGTGCTCTGAGTGTGAAATTTCTTGGCAATTTAACTGTTTTATTAGTTGTTCCAGCAGAACCAACACTAATCTGAAAAGAGCTTACTGCGTTGCTTGGATCCTGAGCCCATGAATTCAAGACTCCGCCTTTGCAACAATTTGCAATCTGTTGGTTGTAAGGAGTTCCTGGTAACAAATCAACTACTGTTGGATCCTTCTTACAACAATGTGGAATTCCTGCTTTGAATTTTGAACAATCTCCTTGTTCTGTTGTCTGGCTTCCCATCATGTTCCAAATTACTTCCTTTTTCGCCCATGTCCAACCTAATGTCCATCCGGGTTCTTGAATATGGCGATATTGTTGAAAGTTATACATTGTAACAATAGCCTGGTTAACACAAGATAAAACAATCAAAATATGTTTTTGAAACATTAGGGCATGTTTGGTTTGAGAAAACATTTTTGTTTATTTTCTGTTTTCACTTTTAATTATGAAAGCGTCAATTTGTTAGTGTAGAAAACAGTGAAAACAACTCTTTCTGTTTTTCAAAACTATAAAATTGGCTTGTAAGATGAGAGCTTTCTCCCACTTATAACATCTCTTCCGATTCACCCCCACATGCCTGAGACTAGACATCCGCTAGCAGATGGCTTAACAGATCTTGAACCAACTTCTAAGGTGAGATATTTCTCCCAGTTATAAACTCGTGAAGTAGTATCATATCGAGTGTGGGACTTCTCAACAAGAGTAAACAAGTTAACCCAATCAAACAACCTTTTAAGTCCTAATTGAAAAAGGTATGTACAATAGAGAACATTCCATCAAGCTAAAAAAGTCTAGTTTTACATTTTTTCAAACAACATTTTACATAGTTCTTAATGGTTCCATAAAATTATCCAAATCACAAGTGATCCAATGTCACGCCCAAGACTAGATATCTGGAGCGTGACACAAGTAAATTGATGGTAGGTAAACCAATGGATTTTGGATATATGCTCTAATACCATCTTAAAATATTGGTTAGGCCAAACTCATTCCTACAAAATCGGCTTGTGTATGCGAGAGATGTCTCCCACTTTTAAACTCATTTTCACAACAATAATAAACCATTTAAGCCGATTAGACAACCATTTAAGTTTTAAGTCCTGATTGAAAAAGGTATGACAATAGAGAACATTTCATTTAAGAATCCAAAACACAAGTCAAATTAGAGAGTGTTTAATGTTTTTCCAATTAAGGAAGTTATGAAGACTTACAATATAACCATCTGGATTCCAGCCCATGACATCCCATTTGATTGTTATATTTCCATTTGGATCTAGTGGATCATAGGCTTCTGTAAATCAACAATCACTTTTACAAATTAGAGAACCAAACATTAATTCACAGAAAAAGAAAGGAAAAAAAGTGAAAGTAATTTGCATCCATTAGTTGTTACATCACACTTTAAATCAATGGTTTGTAACCATCAATTGAGTGGTCAAAGAACTACTTGAATATATATATAATTTCACTTTCATAATTTTATAAAGTTAAGATGCAAAACAAATATATATGAATCCATTCAAATCTCAAAGATGAATATGTGGTTCACCTAAATTCTACTATAAAGTTAGAGACTCACTCACTAACTTTTATATGAAGAAAAACAGAAAATATGAACTCATTAATTCAGTGAAGTATATAACTAGTATAATATGATATGATAACTTCAAACTTGAAAGAAGTAGAAAATACCTGTGGAAGTGAATAATGTGGAGCAAGAGAATAGTAAAAATAGTAAAACTAGAAAGCCACTACGAGATCCAATGGTAGATAACAATATAGACTTCATTTCTTAGTGCAGATTTTCTGAATTTTTGTACCAATGAAGCTCAAGTTTAAGATCTGCACTAGAGAGGTGTAAGGAATCTTAGCACTCTAGTTTGAAGACAGAGCAAGAGTTTTGGTTTTGTGATGAAGTGAAAGTGCAATCATGTTATGTTGTTCAATGTAATCACTGTCTTTATTATAATGTAGTTATTGAATTAAAATATAATAAGATTGGGAAGATCTGAAGCAGACATTCAACATCAAATATCAATAATACCCTTATTAGTGACAGCCATCAAAGTCTATAATTTCTAGGTATTGTTGTCAAATATGGGATTATTTTTTATTTTTTATTTATGTATTTTTTAAAGTAGATTATTAGCAAACGTTTAACCATTTAAGCGATTAAAAGTGATAAATTTTTTAAAGAAAATTGTGTAAATATTACTTTAATTGAAATGTGTTTGACGTGTATTTACAAAACAAAATAAAATTGTATGAATTTTTTAAACAATATCTTAAAAACATTCATTAGCATGATTCTTTTTAAAAATTAGTTAGTTTCAGAGATAAAAATAAATAAATTAGATATAAAGATAAATAAACACAGTGTTTCTCAAACGAAAAGATATATGTAATTGACAATTGACTTATAATTGGTAAGAAGTTCATCCATCTATAAAATTGTAGATTCAACTGTAATTATCAACGAGGTTTGAGATCTGTGGAGAGTTTCAAAACATAACTCATAAACTTTTAAGCATAAAAAAATGTAATGACACATAGTTTAAAGAGTCATGTTAACCGGTGCCCCGGGGCACTGGTTAAAGAAGTCAAAAGAAGAAATTTTAAATAAAAATAGATATTTTTTAAACATTAATTAAACAACTTTGAATGCAAATATAACATTTTTTAGATCAATATTTAAGCATTTAATGCAAATATAACTATATTTGATTTCTTAATAAATACCCCGGGAGCCGTGGTTAGCATTAAATAACACCACTATTTTTTAAAACAGAAACAATGATTGATTATGAAATGGGTTATATACTCAAATGCCAATTAGTTGCACATATCTTTCCTCAATTGTACAAAAAGCTGTTTAAATACAAATGAGAAGTAGGTGTAATTAATTTCCCAAAAACAACAAATACAATTGAAGTTTTTATTAGAATAAAACACTCTTAAGAAAAACATTATTGAAGTAAGTACTCCTATCTTAACACAACAACAAAAAAATAGTACTCCTATCTTAATGAATGAAATTTCAATAAATATTTATTGATTTGTCCTAATATAATGAAATGATTAACAACTTAATATTTGTAAACAAAAAAAAAACTTAATATTTTAAATTTTCAAATGAAGTAGTTGAAGGTGTGTGGTCAAATGGTGAGAGTAGATTAATTAGCCTTGAATTAGTAAATTGACAAATGGAGTAATTTCCATAGTATTTGAGGACATTATAGGAACGAATAAATGATACCGACAGAGTAAAAGCTGTTGGTTATGAAAGACAAAGAAGTGAGTGTGAGTGAGTGGGCCTAAACTTGAAAACCTCTCTTTCCTCTGTCTGTCGGTGCTCCATTTGAAGATATTTTTATTTATGTATCATCATATTTTAATTTTAAACTTCTTTAAACTATACAGTAGACTACACTATTATAGTTAAATTAAATTTATTCATTACAGGAACAGAAAAATATGGTAAATGAATAATCACTAATATGAGGCATGACAATTATTATTGAGTAAATAGTCAATTACCTTTCTGAAATTGTGAGTTTCGTCAATTACCTTTTGAAATTAACAAAACTTCAATTACCCCCCTGAAATTGGACAACGTTAATCAATTTACCTCCTCCGTCAAATTTTTCTGTTAGTCAACATGACGTTTTGCAAATACCCCCTTGAAGTTTTGCACTTATGTGCAAAATGCCCCCTAAACTTGAAAAATTATATTTTTTTCTTAACCTTAAAAGTGATTGCATTATCACTGAATTGTGGAGCATATTACCTAAGTTTTGATGATATACAACCATATATTGGCAGTATGGTATAACAAATTGGCAGTATTTGGTAAACCCTGCAATAATGTTCAAAACTTAATAATATTTACAAAACAAATATAAAAGTATTTCTTTGTTCCAACATTAGATGTTGTTTTTTCTTTTTCAAGTTGTCCTTCACCCCATTAGAGATCAAAAGGATGATGGCTATCATGTTTTTTTATTCTCTTAAAAAAAATAATGAATTATTCATAATATAATATTATTACCATTCCTTTGAAAAAAGGGGAAAGAAGACCATGATTCCTTCAAGATCCTTTATAAAGTGAGAGAAGTAACAAGTTTATGTATTTTTTTTCTTAAAAGTGAGATAAGTGTGTTGGTGGTATGCACCCCTCATAATATAAAGGAAGTGAAAATTTTTGGTGTGGTTAAAATTAGCAATAGCAAAATCATATATTTTGACATCTTGGTAATTCTTGGTTATGTCAATCATATATTATTTATGTGCTTCATTATGTATGACATGTATTAGTTTTCCATCTGACAAGTGTGGATGTACTTTACTATGCTAACTTTCATATCATTAGACTCTACTACATGGTTAATGTTTGATCGTTTAAATGAACATATATGGTTGTATACCGTTAAAACTTAACTGATATGATCCACAATTCAATGATAATGCAATCACTTTTAAGGATAAATATATATATATATATATATATAAATAAATATAAATTTTCAAGTTCAGAGGACATTTTGAACATAAGTGCAAAACTTCAGGGGGTATTTGTAAAACGTCATGTTGACTAACAAAAAATTTTGACAGAGAGGGTAAATTGATTAACGTTGTGTAATTTCAGGGGGTAATTGAAGTTTTGTTAATTTCAGGAGAGTAATTGACAAAACTTACAATTTCAGATGGGTAATTGACTATTTACTCAATTATTATTCATCTAGATCCAAAAAGAAAAAGAAAAAAAAAAGTCTTGTAACCCGTGCTATTAGTTGGTCAAGGTGTGAAGTAAGTAGTATAATTCTGCAGATACAAACGTGAGTGAAACTTCTCAATTGACTAGATTTGAAATGTGAGTAATAATATTTTTGTAGTAATTTTAAAAAATATCTAATGACATTTACGAATATTTGAAATGGGTTGAGATATAAAACTATTGCTACTCATAATGAATCGCTACGTAGAATAATGCAACCACATAATTTAAACGTCAATATTTGAAAGATGGCTCTTTCTTTGGAAGGATGGACTAAACTTAATATAGATAAAGCATCGAAAAATATGAGTCGAGTGGGTTGTGATGGTCTCGTAAGAGGTCGTGACGTAGATAGATATGTGGTTTTCAAGATTTATTGAAGCTTGTAGTGCTTACATCGCAAAACTTTGAGGTGTTTTGAAAGGTTTAAATTTAGCTCAAGCATGTGGCATTAGAAATGTTGAACTTCATGTAGATTTCAGTATGGCCGTACACTCTGAACAATAAAATAATTGGGATCGTAGGAGGTTGAAGTGTTTTACAACGTATTTTTCGTTTACTTAAAATAGATTGGGAGGTTATAATTAATCACTTGTATCATGAGGCAAACAATGTATGAATGCTTTGGCAAATTTGCGATTGATGGAAGTGAATTTTAATCATTCGGGAGCAATGTCTGCATCAAGATAAATTTTCTTTTGTAGCTAATATTATTGGAGTGACGACTCTTAAAATGATTAGTTGTATTTATTTTTTTCGCTTTGGCCCTCTTGTTACAAAAAAAATATGAGTAAATCATTAAATTGGTCTCTGTCTTTGTATCAAATTTTTAAATTGGTCACTGACTTTATTAATAACTCAAAATGGTCTCTGTATTTATCAAAAGTTTCTCAGATTGGTTCCCAACTATATTAGTTGTTTTGTATTTTAAGTCATTAACGTACCAAATAAGATCCAAAAGGCATTATGTCATTAACCACTAAATAATATCCAAAAGACATTGAACCATTAACACTCAAAATACAAAACAATTAATAGAGTCATAGACCAATCTAAGAAACATTTGATAAAGACAGTGACCATTTTGAGTTATTAATAGAGTCGGGACCAATTTGAAAATTTGGTATAAAGACAGGGACCAATTTAGTGATTTACTCAAAAAGATATATTATGTCTACAATTAAAACAAAGAAAATGAATACGACTATTTCATCTATTTTTTAACATTATTTGATGTATGTCCCATTCATGTTAAGCAATAATGCAACGTTCCCTCACCATGTATTTTTTAGGTTAAATTACATTTTTGGTCATTTAACTATTTTATTAGTATCGTTTTAGTCCCTTATTTAAAATTTGATTTATTTTAGTATCTTTTTTTTTGAAGAAGCTAAAATTGAATATATTAACAAAACCAAAGGTTCTTCCCAACACAAAGCGTGTTAAGAGAGAACCATAAAGTCAACCAATATTTACAAAACAAATCCAAAGGAACAACAAGAATAACAAAGAAAGAAAAACACTAAATAATGCCCAACATTGCAAGTGGACTAATCCACCAACCATGGTAATTGTAAAGGCAATCAACATATTTCGCTTCAACCACCGATAGGAAAGTAGCTTTATTTTGTCCACCACCTGCATTGTCGAACACTCTTTGCCATTGAAGATCCTGTTATTTTCTTTTTTCCAAATTTCCTACACAGTAGCAAACCAAATTAAATGTAAAGGAGATTGACGCACCCTAGAGCCGCCACCAACAAAGCTGAACTGAATAAAATGGTCTACTGCCTCATATGGTATTGTCGTCGATATACCAAGCCAACAAAAAATATAGTACCAAACAGCCCCAAAAGTAGAACAATGAAAAAAATAAATGATTAAGGGTTTCCAACGATCCACACCCACTAGTGCACACACGAGCCTCATTATTTAAAACATTGTGCCGAAACAAGTTGTCCTTTGTAGGCAACCTATTACGAAACAAACGCCAAGCAAAAATTACAACTTTCAGAGGAATATCCTTATGCCATAGTAATTTTTCCTCAACCGGATTGACAACCGTAGTCGGAGTTGTCAAAAAATCATAAGCGGTACGAACAAAATAAACATTAGATTTTTCCAAGTTCCAAAGCCATATGTCCTTCTTGTTAACCTGTAAAGTCACAGACTGAAGAATAGATGTAAGTTCCCCCATCCTAGCTGAAGCATATCAGACACAGACAACCATTTAGACACCTACAGATCAAACAACCTAGTAAATCTGTCCCGTAAAGCCACCCCACCTACCCACACATCTAACTAAAAATAAGTATGCCTTCCATCCCCCACAGAACGACTGACGTGAGAATTAAACCACTCCCCCCCAAGGTAGCAACATCACGCCACCAAACAGACATATCCTGCCCACCATCCCTCAATCGGCCATCACTCCACTTTATTTTGGTATCTTAACTTCTCTCTGTTACACATTTTGGTCATTTCCTTTAGTTTTAATTCAAAAATGTTAGAGTTTCTTCATCTTTTTCTCCTCTTCTTCATCTTCATATCATCTCCATCAACCTTCAACAACTAAAAATCCCAGAAAAATTCCAAAAGAAAATAAAGAAACCCTAACGTTTTTTAATTAAAACTAACGGAAATGACCAAAATATGTAACGAAGAGAAGTTAAGATACCAAAATAAATCAAATTTTAATTAAAGGACCAAAGCGATACTAATTAAATAGTTAAGGGACGAAAAACAGAATTTAACCTATTTTTTATTATCAACAATGGAAATGCAACATCTTAAAAAAAAAATGCAACATCACTCAAGTACTTGTATGATAAGTCCTTATACTACAAGCGCTTAATTAAGTTGATTGTCCAAACATAGCCTAGTTATTGAAAGAATATCTCAGTGAATTTTCTCATCATTTTCACAACTCATAATTTTTTTTTCCTTTATGAATTTGTGTTACAGTCCAGACTCTCCACATTTATAAAGAGTACTGGAGGATCAAGGTCACAATCACAAACTTCAATTACATAATGAACTACTCACAACGAAACCTTGTGGTGCAACATCCCAATTTTGACAATCTTACTCAGCTTTTCAGCATTTCAGATGGGTGTGGGACTCTCTGGAAGTACTACCAAGACAGTGGAAATCTCTAGTGTAAATATATATAATAGACTGTACATAAATTGTAACATTACTAATTGTTTTTATTTTGTAGTTTATAGCCCGTTAAACCAGTGTTAGCCAATATTTTTTAGGTTGTCATTAAATATAGTCAAATAAGTTGACCATATGATCAAAGGAGTTATTCTTATATTTCTATCGAAGTTGGACTTGATGGGGATACTCGAAGACACGTGTCTCGGTTCGACAGATGGAAGTTATAGAAGAGCAGTTTTCCTTGGATAAGGTCAAAACAATGGATATTTTCTAGAAACATTCGAAATTCAAATCGAATGGATAAAGTTAGTTTATTGCAGTTATTACTTATTCGAATTTAGGTAGTTATTTCACATTTGTATAAATAGTAGTTTTTCTTAAGGAAAAAGGGTCACAATCCAATCATACACAAAACTTACATTCAAATTATCCGCATGGAAGTGAGAAACGAGTCACAAGTTGCGATGTATGAATCTGTGTACCAATTTATATTCAATCAATGCAATTTAAGTCTGTTTTCTTAAATGTCTTTGCAATTTATTTGTTTCTTTTGAGCAATTCATTTCCTTTTTATTTACACCAATTTCGATAGAATTCAACTGGGTTGAATTCAATTGCTTTCTTTTATTTTCGATTATCAAAATTCTTCAAGAACAATATCAAATAGTTTTAAACCAGCGATTGTTTACCAAAAATCAGTGTAAACAAATTGGCACGCCCGGTGGGACCTTTTTGGGTTTTTTGTTATTTAATTTTTCCGATTGGAGTTTAAACTATTGATATTGTTGGTCTGTGTTGTGTATGCAATTGAGGAATAAAAAACAACTGCCTGAAATGACGCGTCCTCCCCCCAATCCGAACACGGCGACTTCGAATGCCGCCAGTGCGTCTGGAACAGCAACCAACCCGCCAGGACCATCCGGTACTACACAATCTACCCAAAGTAGCACCGTAGAAACCGTGATAGAACTAGTTGAATCAACGAGTTCCGCGCAAACTTTCCAGGCCATTCCAACAACTGCTATGGCCGCATCAACGTTTCAGGCCATCCCAACGGCTTCGATAGCCGCACAGACGTCACAGGCCATTCCAGCATCAGGGGTTTTGAATCTTGCGGCTGGTCGTAGGATGCCATATGGCATGCCGACGTCGATGATGCAAGGCCTACATACCAACTCATCTGCATCCACGAAAACTATGAACGTATCGTTGCCCCAATTGTTCAATCCTGGGGTAAGCGTTCCATTTGGAGCGCCCCAACAATCGTTCGCTCCATTTGGGTCTCCCCAAAAATCGTTGACTAACGCTTCTTTGAACGCGTTAAGACAACAGATGGAGGAAACTAACCAGGAGATGGTTAATATGGTGACTCAACAAATATGCGCGGTAATTAACCCTTTAATTCAAGATTCGAATAAAAGTTACCAGGCGTTGTCCTTTCAGATGGAACGAATGACCGACTTTTTTGGCGCTCCCGCTGCGCGAAACGCGTCGGTGCCTCGAAATCTCAATGTTGGGCCAACAGAAAACCCTACAGTTGGTCAAATAAACCAAGCGCCTGAGATTCGAGCACAACCACAAAGGGTGCAACCACCGACTCAAGAAGAGCCAGAAACGGTACCAATAGTGGTAAACCGGCACCAAGATGCAGACCAAGTGGTCATGCAAGCCTTTCGAAACAATTACGAGGGCCAGAATAATATAGCCAATATGGTCAAAGCCTTGTTAGCCCAAAATGGTTTCAATATGGGACTACACAAGCCAAATTTTGTATTGGCGTTGTCTGAATATGTATTAGAAACCGATTTGCCAAGAAATACAAAAATCCCCAAATTCACTAAATTTGTTGGGGAGACTAACGAATCGACTGTCAAACACATTGCTCGATAACTCATGGAGGCCGACGATTTGGCAAATAATGAAAATTTGAAAATGAAATATTTCCCAAGTTCTCTAACAAAAAACGCTTTTACTTGGTTTACAACATTGCCCCCTCATTCCATTTTTAGTTGGAATCAATTGGAGAAGACTTTCCATGAACAATTCTACATGGGACAATCTAAAATTAGTCTGAAAGAATTAGCCAGTGTTCGACGTAAAACACATGAGTCAATTGACGATTATTTGAACAGATTCCGCCTGCTGAAGGCTAGATGTTTCACATCAGTGCCAGAACATGAATTGGTTGAAATGGCCGGAGGTGGCCTAGATTATTCTATTCAAAAGAAGTTAGATACTCAATATCTTAGAGATATGGCCCAGTTGGCTGATAGAGTTCGACAAGTCGAACGGTTGAAGGCTGAAAAAGCCCGGACAAATAGGTTCCCTAAAAGGGAGAAGGTCGCCTATATAGAGGCAGGAAACAACAACCCAGAATTCGATTGGGGATCAGATACCGTCGAAGATAGTGAAATTAATCTCGCAGAATTAAAAGACGGGCCGCCTTATACCTGCAAACTACTAAGGCCTTCGAATGGGAAAAATCTTGAAGTGCCTAAAAACGACAAATATTCTCCTAAATTTTGATGTTTCTAAATGTGAGGAGATCTTCGATCTCTTTGTCACAGATGGCATAATTTTGGTGCCACAAAATATGAAACTGCCTCCTTTAGAACAAAGGAAGAAGAGAGGATTCTGTAAGTTCCATGGGTTTTTAGGCCATAACTTATCTCGTTGTACTCGTTTCAGGGATTATGTGCAGAAAGCTCTTGATGAGGGAAGGTTGAAGTTTGGGGAGAAAACCAAGCAGCCAATGCAGGTTGATGCAGAAGCCGTTGAAAAAAGCTGACTCCATGTATGTCGAAGTGATTGGCATAAACATGGTGGACATCGTAGAAAACTTTGGTAGGCAACTTCCTGTCGAAAAGCCAACACTTGACGAAAATCCACAAGCTGATGACGAGATGGTTACTGAGGACCATCAATCCACAAATGCGTTGGTCACTGAAGATAAACTTATCGAAAAGATGGAGGTGGCTTATCCTAAGTTGGAAGAAGATCTAATTGATGTGGACCATCAATGCCATGAAAGAAATTACCAATGTTGGCAAAGGAGAAGGAAAACAGGAGGCTGTTTTCGAAATGGTCAAAAGACCAGCCATCGAAAGGATATTTCTTCCCTTGCCCATGTCGGAGAAAAATTGTCTAGAAGAAGATGAAGAGTTGACTTCAAACTTTTCTGGATCTGACCCAAGCTTCGATGTAGTATGCGTCGTATCGGTGCTACCAATCGAATATGATGTTCCATCAGAGGTCAGGGAGGTGGAGAATGATTTCACTGAAGAGATGGCCATCCATAGGCCGTTGTGTTACTATGTCATGAATAATGGTTGTGTTGAGGATCAGCACACGCTGTTCGAGCGTCCGGTCGCCTCGATGAGGCTTCACCTCAAACCTTTGTTTATCCAAGCAAAGATTAATGGTGTGGGAGTTAACAAGGTACTAGTGGATGGAGGCGCTACCGTTAATTTATTACCCCAGTTGTTCTTAAAAAAGATTAGACTCTTTGATTCTGATTCAAAACCCCACAACGTGGTTCTCACTAATTATGAAGGAACGACTGGAAATTCCCTTGGTGCCGTCGAAGTAGATTTAGTAGTGGGAAGCATAAGCCTCCATGTTCATGGTAGTTCCATCCAAAGCAAATTTTAACGTGCTGTTGGGTAGAGAATGGTTCCATGGCGTGGGGGCAGTGCCTTCCACTTTGCATCAAAGAATTTCTATATGGAGGAAAGACGGGCTGGTGGAGAACATTGAGGCCGACCAAAGTTATTTCTTTGCTGAAGTGAATAACATTACCAAGAAATTTTTTGACAAAAAGCTCGCGTCCATCCCTCCGGTTATGTCTCTTGGTCCCAAGTATACCGTCTCAGAAGATGAGATGTATTCTATGAAACTCCAGCCAGGATCCGGTTTTGTTTGGGAAAGAGAGTTTATTGATCAGGATTACATAATTGTGGATCATGAAGAAACTCCTCTGAGAGAGGAAGATGTGCTTAGGACAAGGTCCTCGGCATACAAGAAGGTGACTACCAACCCCACTCCAAAGTCGCCTGGGACCAAGACATGATGTTGTCGATGCTAGCATTGATTTATCACACCTTTGGAAACATTGTTGAGTCTTAAAATTGACCAAAAACATGAGGCTTCAAACTGGATCTTCCTCTTCGGATGTCAATGAACTGAAATAGTTCTCAGACTGGATTTTAAATGTTGGAGATGGAAATATCGGAGAAAACAATGATGTGGAAGCTGAAATTGAAATACTAGATGACATGCTGATCAAGAACTCAAGTGACCCAATTGCTTCAATTGTTAATAGCACATATCCATCACTTTTGGAGAATATGTGTGATATTTCATTTTTTCAAGATAGGGCAATTTTAGCTCCCACCAATGATATTGTTGATTCACTGAACAATTGCATTTTATCGATGATTCTTGGTGAGAAAAAAACATACTTAAGTGTTGATAGTCCGTCTACACAGGATGAAAATATTAATAGTCCTGATAAGATTCTCACTCCAGAATTTTTGAACACCGTCAAATCTTCAGGTTTGCCAAACCATGAGTTAAATCTCAAGGTTGGAGTTTCAATTATGTTATTGAGAAATATTGATCAACCGTTGGGATTATGCAATGGTACACGCCTTATAATTACGCAAATGGAGAATTTCGTACTTGAGGCAAAGATAATATCAGGAAAAAATATTAGACAAAAGGTTTATATCCCAAGATTGACTTTGTCTCCATCTCCATCTGATACAAAACTTCCTATCACATTTCAACGTAAACAGTTTCCTATTGTAGTCTCATTTGTGATGACTATCAATAAGAGCCAAGGACAATATTTTAAAAATGTTGGAATATATCTTCCAAAACCCATATTTTCACACGGACAATTATATGTCGCTCTTTCACGCGTTACTTCACGTGTTGGGCTGAAGTTACTGATTTGTGATGACAAAGGACGTCTCTCCAACAAAACTTATAATGTTGTCTACAAAGAAGTCTTTCAAAATTTAAGATAGGTAATTTACACATATACATATTGTTTATTGTTGCGTGCATCTTACTGTGTATTTCAAAACACTTTTATTTAAAATAATACATTTCTTTCGAATTATATATATATATATATATATATATATATATATATATATATATATATATATATATGCGCGCACGCGTGTGTTAGAAATAATATTTTGAACTTTGTTGTTGACATAAAAGTCAATACTTATCAAGTTAATTTGTTTCACAAATTAACCATATGTTATGCATTTTTCTTATACTTTTTTATATGGTTATGTAATTTGTATTTCTCTTTATAACTTATGTTATTTAAAAAAGCTGTATTTAATAATACAAATTTATTCTATTTCATGCCAGGTTGATTATCATCTTTATGATGGACTTTTTATTTGGAATCAGCAAAACTCATGGACTCTAAACTGAGTTTTATCGATCCAAGTGTTGAGAATTGATACCACTTTATTATCCACAAATTTGCATAATGTTACTTAAGACAGACTTATATTAGTAGTTGCATTTGGTTTTTCTTTTATTTGTCTATCTGATGTGATAACGAGAATTCTTAAATACTTCAAGTTTTTATTGGATTTATTTGGTACACATTAATTCATGTTCTATTACAACTATTATTATTTCATTTACAATTACCTTATTTATTAATCAATATCATATCTTACTTCTCGTGCATCGCACGGGTCTAAAATCTAGTTTTATTTATAAAAGGTCTTAAGTCTCTTTGACAACTTTTTGGAACCAAAAACGTTGTTGCACTTTTCTTCCCTAATTTTTATTTGTTTATTTATATTTTTAGAATATGATCGTGTATCTTATTTATAAAATGTCTTGAGTCTCTTAGACAATTTTTTAGAGTCGAAAAAGTTGATCCACATTTCCTTTCTAATTTTTTGTTGTTTGTTTATATTTCGCATATCTTATCTTATTTATAAAAGTTCTTAAGTTTGTTAAACAACTCTTTGGAGCCAAAAATGTTGTTGAAGTCTAAATTACTTCGGGGGTTTTATTATTTGTGTTTTGGAAGCATTATCAATAATTTTTTTCATAACAAGGATTGGACTAAGGGTCGACCCTAATTCCTATCAATGTATTTTTCATTACAAGGATTGGACCGAGGGTCAACCTTAATCCCTTATCTTTTTACATTAGTTTTGGATGTACTTCCAAAACGCATCCAATAGCTAGCACTAAGATGTATGAGTTTTGTAGATGATGTAGTCTTTATTTTAAAGTTGAGGCAAGAATTGAATGGGATGTTGGAGACTTGGAGTCAAGTCTTAGAAGGGTAAGACTTTTGTTTGAGTAGAAGCAAGACATGATATATGTAATGTAACTTCAAAAAAAGACAAAGTAGTTCAATCTTATAGGTGAAAGTTGAAGATCATATCATAGAAGTCATACAGTTTAGATATCTTGGGTTCATTCTTTCAACAAAAAAAATCTTGGGTTCATAGTAAAAAATGATAAAGAAATAAAATTAGATGTAATTCATTGTATTCAAGTTGGATGGTTGAAATGTAGAAGAGCCTCAGGTGTTTTTTGTGATACAAACGTGCCGTTTAAGTTGAAATGAAAAAATACCAGACAGTTGTCATAACAACGATGTTTTATGGAACAAAGTATTGGCGGTTAAGAACCAACATGAGAATAAAGTAAGTGTGCGGAGATGGGAATGTTGCGTTGGATGTGTGGTAAAACAAGATGTGATAAGATTAGAAATTGCAACATTGTAGAGATCGTTGGGGTAACACCTATAGTATTAATATTGTGGAAAATAGGTTTAGGTGGTTTGGACATGTAGAGAGAAACCCTGTAGATTCTATAGTAAGAAGAGTAGATCAAATAGAAGAGACATATTACAAGAGGTATAGGAAGACCTAGAAGAACTATAAAAAAAACTATTTTGAAAGATTTATAAAGTAATGAGTTGGATTTAAATATGGTTTATGATAGAACAATATGACATATTTCGACCCATGTAGTCAACCCCACTTAATGTGATAATGTTTGATTGTTTTTGTTGTCGTCGTCTTTTGGAATCATTAAATAATGTTCAACAAAAACTATTATTTCATTTCATGATCAACTACAACATTTATTAGTCAATGAGATAATCAACTTCTTGTGCATCGCACGGGTCCAAATACTAATTCTTATTTATTAATTTTGTTAAGTCTTAACCTAATATTTTCCCTCCACTAATCCCTTCTTAGGTTTGCAACAACTCTATCCTAAAATTTTGGCTCTAAATTTGCATCATATTTTTTTTCTTCATTTCTCTCTCTAATAACCGTGAATATTTTTCAAAGCAAAAATTTAATAGATATCTTAATCCTTATCATTATTATTTATTAATTTTATTAGGTCTGCAGCAACTTAACCTATTGTTTCTGTAGATTTTTTTTTGGCTTAATTACATTTTTAGTCCCCTAAGTTTCCCAAAGTTGTGATTTTGACCCCCTAAAAAAACAACTCTTTTCAGGCCCCTAAGTTTACTTTCTGTTGCAATTTTGGCCCCCCACGCCAATTTTGATTCAGTCAACGGACACGTGTGAAATTTATTTTTTTTAATTTTTTTAATTTTAAAAAAATTGTAATTAAAAAAACAATTTTTAATTACAAAAAAAAATTACAAATTTTTTTTTTGTTTTTTTATTACAAATGAAAAAATTACAATTATTTTTATTACAAAAATTTAAAATAACAAAAAAAAATTAATTACAAAATAAAAAATATTAAAAAAATACAAAAATGCGTCCACATCAGCGTTGACTGGGTCAAAATTGGGCTCCGGGGCCAAAATTGCAACAGAAAGTAAACTTAGGGGGCCTGAAAAGAGTTAATTTTTTTACGAGGCCAAAATCACAACTTTGGAAAACTTAGGGGGCCAAAAGTGTAATTAAACCTTTTTTTTTTTGAAAAGTTGTTGTACACTTATTTAATACGTTTACAAACATAATACCCTAATTTTCATGCAAACTCGGCTACCCTAAATAATTTGTTAGGAATCATGAATTGCATTAATTTTTTATGTTTAACTATAAAAGTAATAAATAAAATTGACTCGTGCAACAATATAATTTTGTATTCTTTTTATCTTTTTTCTTTATAATTTTTTTATTATCATTTGATTGTAATATTGTATCTCTAATAATCTAATTTGCGTTTATTGATCGACCCATGATTTTACCGGGTGATAGGACCCGTGCATCGCACATATCGATGATCTAATTATTTATTAATTTTATTAGGCCTGCAACAACTTAACCTATTGTTTCAGTATATTTACTTATTTTATTTTTTAAAAGTTGTTGTATACTTATTTAATACGTTTACAAACAGAATATCCTAATTTCCATGCAAACTCGACTACCATAAATAATTTGTTAGGAACCATGAACTACATCAATTTTTTATGTTTAACTATAAAAGTAATAAATAAAATTGACCCCTGCAACAATATAATTTTGTATTCTTTTTTTTCTTTATATTTTTTTATTATCATTTGATTGTAATATTGTATCTCTAATAATCTAATTTGCGTTTATTGATCGACCCATGATCTTACGGGTTAAAGATTATTTATTGGTCTCTATTATAGTCGAAAAGATTTGTGCGTTGCACGGGTCAAAAGTCTAGTTATTTATTAATTTTATTAGGTCTGCAACAACTTGACTTATTGTTTCTATAGATTTTTTTTTTTACAAGTTGTTGTGCACTTATTTAATACGTTTACAAACAGAATACCCTAATTTTCATGCAAACTCGGCTACCCTAAATAATTTGTTAGGAACCATGAACTGCATATATTTTTTATGTTTAGCTATAAAATAATAAATAAAATTGACCCGTGCAACAATATAATTTTGTATTCTTTTTATCTTTTTCCTTATAAAGGGCCAACTAGTAACAAATAATTTGTTACAATTATTTTTTTAAGGAAATAGCTTTTTCAAATTGAAATAAAAGGATATTTGTTACATATTGTTGGATTATTTCTAATAACACCACTTTAAAAACTAGTTACACCCCAAAATAACCATTATACCTTTAAATTAAAATTATTCAAGGAATTTATTTTTTTCAAACTAGCTATCACAAAAAACGGCTTAATTACTCTTTTGGTCCCTTAACTTATTTTTTGGTTTCGTTTTGGTCCCTTAAGTATTAAAAGTTTCGTTTTGGTCCATTAACTTACTTTTTAGTTTCGTTTTGGTCCCTTAACTTATTTTTTGGTTTCATTTTGGTCCCTTAACTTATTTTTTGGTTTCGTTTTGGTTCCTTAACTCTAATACATTCATCATAATATAAAGGACCAAAGTGGTTGACGGGGGAAGAGTTAAGGGACCAAAACAAAACTAAAAAATAAGTTAAGGGACCAAAACGAAACTTTTAATAGTTAAGGGACCAAAACGAAACTTTTAATAGTTAAGGGACCAAAACGAAACCAAAAAATAAATTAAGGGACCAAAAGAGTAATTAAGTCCAAAAAAACCCTTTCACATGTAATTCAAGGAATTTATTTTTTTTATGCCTAAAATGAAACCAAAAATCAAAAACTATTCTACTTGAAATAAAAATTCCAAAACTACTCTACTTTTGGAAAGTTGACCACTATGTCTCAAGTCTAACTTGAGACATACCTCATCTCTCAAAATTTGCATATTTTTTGTCTTTATTATATGTCACAAATTGGACTTGTGACATATTTATTTTATTCTTTTTTGTTTTTAATTTAAATATTTTAATAGAATTTGCTTTTAAAATTTAAAAAATAATTGAAATAAATATTTCTTCTTCGTGCATTTAAATATTTCTTCTTCGGGTAAAATATTATTTATTTCAATTATTTTTTAAATTTTAAAAACTAAATCGATTTCTGAATTCAATTTCGTTTTTTCATTCTGATTTTCAAGGTTTGCATTAGTGAGAGTAAAATGATGATTATGTAAATTTAATTGACGTTTGCACACATAAAGTAAGTTAACTTGTGACTGTAAAAATCAGATTACGTAAACTTAATATGCGGTGATCACACGTAATCTTAGTTTACATAAAATCAAAAGTTATACTACCTCCGTTTCTTTTTAAGTGTTTTTTTAAAGTAAATTTTTTGTTTCTACTTAACTGTCTTTTTGGTATTTTAAAGGTATGATTTGTCAATTATACCCTTGGTTAATTACTTTTATTTTTTTAATAAAACTAATTAATGCTATCTATTTGGAAAACTAGACACTTGTTATTTTTGTAAACAAAGTTTGTTTCTTGTTATCTTTAAATTTAAACAAAATTTCGTTGTAAACAATGGTTTCAAGAAGAGCTAAGATTCTATAAATAAGATGAGTAGCAATTTGAGAGAAGAACAAATTTGAGAGAAGAAAAATAAAAGATTCTATGAATGTTCAAAATGAAGAAAAAAGTTAAAGACTCATTGTAACTGCTGATGAGAGGTGAAGAGGGAACAATAGTTAAAGAGTCATTTGAAAATATACAAGAACAAGAACAATATAACAATGAAGAAGAAGTAGTTTCATCAATATAATTTTTATATTGACTTAAAATTATTAAAAAGATGTGCACAATATTTAGAAAATTGACAACTGTTTGTTATGAGATAGAGGGTGCGCAAAAAAAAAGGAATTTGTTGGAGAAAGAGATAATAACTGACAATTATTTGTTACGAGAGAAAGATATATAACATATTAAATCTATTGAAATATAAAGTGTGTGCAAAAAAATAGGAATTTATTGGTGGATTAAAATGAGGGTATAATAGGAAGAAAATATGGAAAAATACACATCGCTATTTTGATGTTAATTTTCTAAAAATACACTTAAAAAGGAACGGAGGGAGTAATTCTAAAGCGCACATATACTATGATTCGCAAGACAAAGACAAGATTAAAAAACACAAAAATGGAGTGTATGGAAGCTTTTTGATTCAATATTTATCCTTTCATCAAGCTTGAATGCATATCTATGGATATTTGTGAGACAGATGAGAGTACGAGATGTAAAAAGGGTTGGTTTCTTCATACGAACAAGGGCAATTTTGGTATTATCATTAATTTTTAGTTAAATTTGGGTGTAATTCCGGATATTTTTGGGATGTGGTAAGAAAAAGTCTTATCGTTGTCATTGAAAAAGATAAATATTGTTTGTTGAGTTTGTTACATTTGAAAGTTATAAATATCTATTGCTTATAATTTTAATCTATATCAAAACTTTTATATAAAATATCATTGATAATCTACACGCGTTAGCGCAATAAAAAAAGTGGAAAAACCAACACGTGAGTACTCATCTTTCCTTTAGTATGATTGATTTGGTTGAAAATTAAATATTGTTTTTAAACCTGGCTGATTTGACTAATAATTAATTATTGTTTTTAAACATGGTTGAGTCAAACGATAGTTAACTATTGTTGAGTTCAAACATGGTTGAATTCAAATATGGTTGAGTTTAAACGATAGTTAACTAAATGAATTATAGTCTTCATCATGAGACAAAAGCACATATGGTTGATTTGACTGATAATTAACTATTGTTTTTAAACATGGTTGAGTTCAAATGATAGTTAACTATTGTTTAAAACAAACGAAAGTGAATTATTATGATTTATGAAGATATTTTCGAAAGTTTGAATTTTTTTTTGAACAAAAACTAGTAATATACCCGTGCTAACGCACGGGTTCAATAATAGTTTATTATTTACAATATTGTATAAAATATTTAGATAATTGGTACATTAATATCAATAACAATATTTATGAAATAAAATGTTTAAATTGCAGTAAAGTTTATATTGATTAAG
Organism: Medicago lupulina; assembly: GCA_958299785.1. Classification (NCBI taxonomy): domain Eukaryota; kingdom Viridiplantae; phylum Streptophyta; class Magnoliopsida; order Fabales; family Fabaceae; genus Medicago; species Medicago lupulina. The sequence continues at coordinate 65,997,016 of OY283139.1, forward strand.
TCTTGTTTAAATTGACAAATATGGTGAATGACAAAGGTATTTGAAAATTTAGTTTGGCATGTATATAAGATAATGACAAATCTTAAAAAAAATGGAAATTTATATAAAATATAAGTGGCTGAATAGATTTGTAAATAAATTGCTAATTTAGTTTGAGTGAGTAAAAAAGTTAGGAAAAATTGAAAACATAAAAATTATTTGAATATTTTTGGGTGTTTGTAAGTAAAAAAACAGTTGGGCTTGTAACTAAATATGTTAGGCCCAATATATCAACAGATCCAACCCGTTTTTGCCAGCTTTATAAATGTGAGGTTGTTGTAGTTGGATTCATATGCTGCATTGCAAATACTTTTTACCTGATTGTGATATTTTGGTTTGCAAATTCGTCATTTGGTTTTTGCGAAAATGTCATCCTCAGAAAGGTACATTCCACCATAACATAGTGTTGTTTTTTTACTTATGTTATATATAATAGATTTTGTACATTTTAAGAGTTGTGCTTAGATTTAATTTTAAGAGTTTTTTTTGTGTATTTTGTATCCGCAGTGGTGTGTCTGATGTTGGAAAATCACTGAAGGAGGAAGACCTTGGTGTTAATGTTGACCGTAAGCCAACAATTGATCTCACCAATGATTATAAGGAACCTGTGGATGTGCCTTTGTTCCTGAATTTTAAAAAAAATTCCTCGGAGATTATTCTCAATGAATCACATCTCAACCCAACGCACCGTCTAGTAAGGAATTTTAACTTTAGTACAACATATATGATTATGTAAAAAGTTAGTTAACAAATAACGATTTCAGCGACTCCCTCGACATTTGTTTGATGAAGGTGTTTTGACTCCGGAAAAGAACATCATACTCACAGAACTTGATCATGATCTAGATGTAGTTGATTCCATGTTAGGTAGTTAGTACACAATGCTAAGACGCCACCTATAAGGAATCAGTCAACATGACCTGATTGTGTACTTGTGGATGCAGGAATATTTTAAGTGAGAATATATTCTTGAAATGGGTTCAAATGGTATGTTTTGATTGGTTTGAGCTTGATATATATATAAGCCTCATTAGTTAGATAAATGTTAATTATAAATTAAGAGTTTTGAACCCCAATTTTAATATCAGAGTGCATGTTAATAACTTTCTATATTATTAGGAATAGAGGAATGGAAAAAACATTATTAAGATACCAATATAACCAGATACTTAGTTAATTGATGCATAAAAACTTACATAGTAAATAAGAAGCAATACATTAAATTACTACCCTTAATACATCACTGACCTAATAGTACTTTTTTTTTGAGAGGGACCTAATAGTACTTATCTAGTTGACTTAAACTATTTAAAATAAAAGCTCACATTGAAATTCGGTAGACATGACATACATAACAATTGTGTAACGCAAATTTGAATCTTACAGTACAATCGGGACGAAATTTATTTCGTCGACAAAAAACATTCCATGATGGACCGAGACATGTGGTTATGATGATATTATTTTGGACGACGATGTTAAATGTTTGATTATCACCAGAGTCTCCGCACAAAACAATATCTTGACATATATTGTGACTAAGATAAGTCCCAAACTGAGTTGGCAAAACCTGCAATACAGAAAATATAACATTAGATGACATTTTTATACACAATGTCAAATAAATAATAATGAATAAGTTTTGTAGACTATACATAGTGTGTTCTTTTAACATCTTGGCCTCAAAGTTGAACATCAAAATGCTTGGTTTCGGCGGGTATTAAACATCTACTGTGAAATATTGATATTTCGGTATTAGAAAATACTTCGTTGAATGTTGTGACTCGAAAGATATTAATTCCGTAATACGCAAATTCAACTTCAACATTTTATGGGAAGTTATAGTATATTTTTAGTTCATCCCAACCATTTGTCAATGTAGGATTGTACAAGTTCTTTCTTAAGTGCAATGGAAGTACAGAAAAATCTTGGTTAACAATAATCCACTGATCTTGGAATTGATCGGTAAACTGCTAAACAAATAAAGGATCGACCTCTGCATGTCTCTGTATAAAAAGAAAAATATAGGACCTCAGAAATTGTAGGCAGTATTATAATTAAAAAACTTGAAGTATGATATTTTTAATTATGACAGATTGGTATACCTGGAATACTAATCTGGTAGCAGATATAGTAACAATTGTGTAACGCCCACACTAAACGTATCTAGAAAGTTTAGTATGTGCATTAACTTTAGTACTAGATACATTAAAATTTACAACTGCAATTACTTCGAATGAATATTATATACAACAATTCACGTTCGTACATCAGAGTTACCATACAACTATCCGAAAAGTAAAGAAATATATTCTTAAATCCATGCAAACATCTTGTAGCGGGTACGAACGGGTCCTTGCTGAATATCCATCCGGCGATAAGCTTGCTCAACTGCCTTGCTGATCTGAAAAAAATAAGGATTGGGATGAGACATAATGTCTCAGTGAGTTCTCCTAATCCCAGGCTATAGGTGACCTCGGGGGAAAACCTACGGTCACCACGTGTCTACAACACGACCTGGCAGTTGTGTATCGTGTGTGGGGCTTGCTTAGACGGTCGTGCACTGCTAGGTCCGTCGTAGGGTCATCTTATTTGTTTCCTTCGTGTCATGGCGGTCAAGGGATCCTAGGACCGCTAATTCAAGATACGCTAAACGTATCGAGGCATAACATAACATGTTCATGACACAGGCCTAAACCGGACGATTAGGGGAACCTAAGATCGTCATTGGTAATCATACATAACTTGTTTTATCACCTAAGCTACACATATCTAACCTCGTAGCAAAATCATGATCGCATCGTGACGTACATATTCACATTCATTATTAGGTTAGATGTTAGCGTTATAAAACATAATTATCTTGGTTCATTTTACGGAATAATCCCGAGTGGAGTAACCCCGGAATGTATTCCCATACATGACCGATGAACCTAGCTAGGGAACATCGGACTCCCTCAGTGTCATGCGGGCCTACCTTGCGGAGCGTATCCCGTCCCCCTGGCGTGAACCTCTTGTATCCCCCTGGCGTGGATAGCAAGAGACACGACACCTACATCTTGTTTAAGTCTTAACGTGGTCATACATGAGTTATAAACATAACATTCATAATACGTTTTTAGGTGTAACATAATACATAGAATCTTAACTTATGTGAGCGATCACCACGAGTCCGTAACCTACTCGTTTAACGGTGAAGCGCCACTTTCTTATCATGGCATAAAAAGGGAGCCTATACATAACTTGATTGAATGTTCACCACGAGTCCGTAACCTACTCGCTTTAGCGGTGAATCAATTCGCATAATCTTGGTCATACACAACGTGTACCTAGTAAGCTTAGGTTACTTGGAGACATACTAATTCTCAGCTGCCTAAGCCGAGGCTCTAGGGTTTCACCCGTTCTTAGACTTGCTTTCTACCCCTAACCTAATTACGAACATATCGTATCAAAATCCCATAAACTATCCTCCGTCAAATTGTGATTATTGCCATGATTCTAAATTCGAGAAATCGTACGATGTATGCATTGTTATGGCTTGATATCGCGTGTTTCTGCTTTCTTTCAAAAGTCATGCACGTTAAAGGTTTGTAAAGAATGTTTCGGACGACACTGATGCTTAGAAAATGATTTTTCGGGTCTGCTGTCTAGGCATAGTTTGCTTAAGCGAAGTTCCAAGCGAACAGTTCGCTGAGGAGTTCGCTTAAGCGAACTTGTGAGCGAACAAGAATGCAATTCTGTAATGTTGTTCACTTAAGCAAACAGAGCTTCGCTTAAGCGAAGTTCATCAGTATCAGACCTGCAGAAATTCGTGTTTTGAGTAAAATTCACCAGAATTCATGCCATTAATGCATGGAAAACATCTATTAAACGTACAGAACACATTAATTTCATATCATGGCAACAAAAATCACAAAATGACAGATTTCAATCAAAAGGGGAAAACTTTAGAACCTAATCCATAACTTAACCAAAACTTGATTGCTTGCATGAAATTCACATAATTGAAGATAGGGATTCTATCTAAGAACTCACCTTGATTATCAGCAAGCCAACACAAGCATCTAACATCTACATTCTTCCTTCAACAAACCCTAGCTTTCTTTGATTCTTGCTCAAAGCACTAGCTCCTAGTTTTCTTCTTTCTTGGACCACTTCGATTCCATATCTCAAACTTGTTCATCCATAGTTGATGTTGTGAAGGATTGATGATGTTTAGGGAGGGTTATGGTTCGATGGGGAAGAGAGAAGGAGGAGAGAATTTTGTTCATGAGAGTTTAGAGAGAGAAAGTTCCAATAACAATGAAAAAGTCTTGGCTCAACTTACTTATATACTCCTTGCGTGAAAGTACTAAAACGTCCTTGGTCTCGTTCGTTCTTTCTCTGCCACAGATAATTCGACCCATGCTTAACTGATAACGTCTCATAATACATTTCTCATCGTAGTGAATTTCATGAACATTGTTCTCTGGCACACCTTCGACTAATATATTTCTAAAATGACGAGTGGGATATTACACTCTACCCTCCTTAAAAGAATTTTGTCCTCGAAATTTAGAGACCACTTAACATTTACTGAGTTTAAAACATACCATCTTGGAATAATTCTCCATATCACCAGAACTGATCTTCTCAGGGTCTAGGTTTAACTTAAAACATCAGGGTCAAAATTTATCCTTGTTGCGTGTCAGACTAGTTACTTCGGGTCCGTAGCCTAACCGCTTGATAGTAACTAATCACAACATTAACTCATGATTAATTGGAACACTCAGGATTCGCCTTTCTACTGGAGTCATACCGGAATCCAGGTTTGCCCTGCAGTGCTTGATTGTGTCTGAGATATTTTCATCCTTATACATACTCAAGCATTTCCACTACATCCGTATAATTCCAATTGATAGACTAATGAATCGATTCGTTAGAGCATTTGAAGAGGTTGACATAACTTGTACCCAATTCACTAAGTATTGTTGTTAATGAAAGACGTTCGTATGTCCCATGCATTTAACTTGGAAAGCTTAGTTGTGATGTCCCCTTATGTCGTTAGAGATCGAGGGTTTTTAATCCGTGTTAAACAAGTGGTACGTCAGGCCCAAAAGCTAGTTAATAATGAAACTTGGTGTGCCAATTTCGCCAAAATTTCGTCGATAGGGAAATGGCTCTGTCTTGGCCACCACAGTTTCGTTATTAGCTAATTGTTTCTGGGGAATTCCGCTGATAACGAAATTATTTAGCTATTAGCGAAATTTCTCCGTACCGGAAAAGCAGAAAATACAATTTCCATATTCCTCCTTAATCTCCAACAACCTAAGGCATCAGGATCATCCAGAAAACGTATAACTCAGAGAAAATAATATGCATGGTCATAGGAACATCATTCGATAACAATCCATACAAAAAGGGCTATATCAAGCGTACATATAACCGATGTTCTTCAAGATTTGTACTTGTGTGTTGCTTACAAGGATACAAGATCTTTCTGATTGGGCCTCCAAAACTTCCGCCTCCTGTTGGTAACGCTTATTGGACGTCTATATGGAACTGTTGTCTTCTTTCAAAGTCTTAGGAAACTTTCCATTCTTGCTTCAAATCTAATGCACTGAATTCACGGGTAACCCATAAAAATCTGACATGAGAGACGAAGTCGTATACGCCGATACACTTGACAGTCGTTAGCCAGTCTTGGTTCACATACTCCTCTAGTGCCATATCTTGCTAGATAATAACGATACTTATCTCAATGTTTTGTTTTAGAAATTTTAAACATAAAATACGGGTCTTTGGAGTGAAGCAATACAAAACCTTAAAAGAATATTCTAAAACCGAGCCCATGACGGTACCTCAGAACCACAGGACAAGTTACTAAATTTGTTTCAAAAGAAAGTTATACAACTCGCCCCTAGCTCGCCAATGACGAGTTGGCTCTGAAGTTTGCACGTCTCAAGTGAGCTTACTCGCTTACGATGTGCATCATCAGTTTTAGAAATGTGAAAACGTCATATTTTAGAAATAAACTTCGTTTCCAGGTCCCTTGATACATTTTCAACTCTAGGAGTCATAAAAATCATGATTCAACATAATTATAGCAAGTATCGTTATTACTCTTCAAGCATGGCGTAAGGCGTATGAACTACATTGTGGAAAGTCTGCTATCTGAGTCTTGATCGTAGTCATTCCCATACATAGGTATCAGTCGCCAATCCGTAAGCATCTTACCTAACCCTCTTATGTCGCTCACCGTTAGCAATAAGTCGTTGTTATTCATGCTTCTTACATATAATGCATTGTCATGTATTGTACATTAGTTTCTTGACCTTGAGGGTTCATTGAAATTATGAAGTTTACAAAGAAACACGCTGGACGGCATTCTGGGCCATAAAGAAAGTTTTTAAGGTGTGCTGTCTAGACGTCGTTCGCTCAAGCGAACCTCTAAGCTTATAGTTCTCACATGAGTTAGCTTAAGAGAACTTCTAAGCGTACGGACCTGTTGATTCTGTCAAGAATTCGCTTAAGCGAACAGGAACTCACTTAAGCGAATTTCATCAGTCCAGAATGCAGAAAATCGTGATTTTAACATAAAAACTTCAAATGTCAAGTCCTAATATGTACAATACATTTCCAGTACTTGAAAAAGAGTTTTGAATCAATGCATGGTAACAACTACTTATTTCTAACGATAATTGGCAAAAAGGGTACTAGAATCCCAAACATAACATACACAAGTGAGTCTCACACATTCACAATTCGTACAACAACAATTCCGTCAAACCTTTACCATATTCTGATGCGCTACTCTGATTCCTCGTTCAACTTCAACCATAACTGTTAACCCATCGAAACGAGCAGATCTTAGCATTCCTCTTACTACGTGTTTCTCATTTCCATGAATCCTTCTTACGAATCTCCACCGAAGACTCATCAAGTACTCGTACATGCCTCCCTTGAACATCCAACATGCATCTTCGTGTCCTCGCTTTCTATGCTTTGCCCAATCATACCGTTGCTTGCTTGTGATTTCTTTCTCAAAGAAGTTTTCATAGTACTAGCACACGGGTCATTGGCGTTAGCGATTCTTCTTCACCTAATGAACTTGGCCCCATACGTCATTATAGAACCACATAACAAGTTAACAACACATCTGTGCCATCAAGCGTCGCTCCTAGTGAGTTCAGCATGCTCTGTGCGAGTCGTGCCAGACCAGGACCTGCAGAATCATTTAGTCAAAGAAAGTCAACTACAATTACCCATATGCTCATATCTATTTCCAAACTTCGTAATTGAAATCCATCATTGTAGCGAGCCTTAGCAGGTTAATTTAGCAAAATATAGATTTGAGGAGTAGCCACAACTTCATAAGATTCGGAAATTATGTCGTATTGCATAAATCTTCACCACCTTAACCTCTCGCTTCAAGCTTCTCCTTAACTCTTAACACATTAACTTATAATGTTACCTTGAACTAAATCGATCCCGTTAATGGTTTTCTATGCCTTTTTCCTGTGGAAATCGTACGATGTGATGTGTATTCGATACTTGATGTCATAAAAGGTTTTCATCGCTTAAAAGATTGTGAAGACAACCCCCAATAGCCTCAGCGGACCCTAGCGACGAACTGACAACTTTTGAGAAAACCGAAATTCCGTCCCCAGGTTGGCTATTAGTGAATTTCTTCAATTTAGTGTTTCAAGAAAACGTTTCTTACATACAAATCTTTTTCCGCAAGTAACCCAATGCACATCGTTCATCCCTAGCATTTTAAAGAAAATATTTCATAACATTTGCATGACGAGCATTAACATCAATCGACACAATTCACGGTACGTCAGAAATCAACGCCTTCGTCTTTCTAACGCTTGACATAAAACTGTAACTTCTTCCGTTATATATAACTTGTCTTGTTACTCTACCGATTTGCTCGACGTTCCAAACATTAGAACTTCATCAACTTTGAGCATTCAAGTCCTCGGCTTCATACACATACTACTACCCCTTAGCACTTACTGATTTCGTCAACGTATGCCGACTTCTCCATTCCAAAACCCTCTTTAACTGATAAACTCGAACTTGCGTTCCCGGAGGAAACTAACTTCGGCTGCATAATTCCTCGGCCACCTTTTGGCACAAATTAATTCTTACTTTTACTTGTTCCGAGTCCATACTTCCTAGTTCGTCTCCAGCACTTACTTCGTTCCTCCTGGGTCCTATTCAGCTCTCAGGCACCCGTTCTAATTGTCAAGTGCTAAATTGAGTTGATCAGGCTCAACTAACAACGACAAATAGAACATTTACCCGAAACCCAATGGTCCCACAACCGTAGTTGAAACTTAATGACCCATGGTACGATCTGAATCGACCTGCTCTGATACCAAATATAACGCCCACACTAAACGTATCTAGAAAGTTTAGTATGTGCATTAACTTTAGTACTGGATACATTAAAATTAACAACTGCAATTACTTCGAATGAATATTATATACAACAATTCACGTTCGTACATCAGAGTTACCATACAACTATCTGAAAAGTAAAGAAAAATATTCTTAAATCCATGCAAACATCCTGCAGCGGGTACGAACGGGTCCTTGCTGAATATCCATCCGGCAAGGTAACCTCGGGGGAAAACCTACGGTCACCACGTGTCTACAACACGACCTGGTGGTTGTGTATCGTATGTAGGGCTTGCTTAGACGGTCGTGCACTGCTAGGTCCATCGTAGGGTCATCTTATTTGTTTCCTTCGTGTCATGGCGGTCAAGGGATCCTAGGACCGCTAATTCAAGATACGCTAAACTTATCGAGGCATAACATAACATGTTCATGACACGGGCCTAAACCGGACGATTAGGGGAACCTAAGATTGTCATCGGTAATCATACATAACTTGTTTTATCACCTAAGCTGCACATATCTAACCTCATAGAATAATCATGATCTCATCGTGACGTACATATTCACATTCATTATTAGGTTAGATGTTAGCGTTATAAAACATAATTATCTTGGTTCATTTTACGGAATAATCCCGAGTGGAGTAACCCCGGAATGTATTTCCATACATGACCGATGAACCTAGCTAGGGAACATCGGACTCCCTCAGTGTCGTGTGGGCCTACCTTGCGGAGCGTATCCCGTCCCCCTGGCGTGAACCTCTTGTATCCCCCTGGCGTGGATATCAAGAGACACGACACCTACATCTTGTTTAAGTCTTAACGTGGTCATACATGAGTTATAAACATAACGTTCATAATACGTTTTTAGGCGTAACATAATACCTATAATCTTAACTTATGTGAGCGATCACCACGAGTCTGTAACCTACTCGTTTAACGGTGAAGCGCCACTTACTTATCATGGCATAAAAAGGGAGCCTATACATAACTTGATTAAATGTTCACAACGAGACCGTAACCTACTCGCTTTAGCGGTGAATCAATTCTCATAATCTAGGTCATACGCAACGTGTACCTAGTAAGCTTAGGTTACTTGGAGACATACTAATTTTCGGCTGCCTAAGCCGAGGCTCTAGGGTTTCACCCGTTCTTAGACTTGCTTTCTACCCCTAACCTAATTACGAACATATCGTATCAAAATCCCATAAACTATCCTCCGTCAAATTGTGATTATTGCCATGATTCTAAATTCGAGAAATCGTACGATGTATGCATTGTTATGGCTTGATATCGTGTGTTTCTGCTTTCTTTCAAAAGTCATGTACGTTAAAGGTTTGTAAAGAATGTTTCAGACGACACTGATGCGTTAGAAAATGATTTTTCGGGTATGCTGTCCAGGCACAGTTCGCTTAAGCGAAGTTCCAAGCGAACAGTTCGCTGAGGAGTTCGCTTAAGCGAACTTGTGAGCGAACAAGAATGCAATTCTGTAATGTTGTTCGCTTAAGCAAACAGAGCTTCGCATAAGCGAAGTTCATCAGTATCAGACCTGTAGAAATTCGTGTTTTAAGTAAAATTCACCAGAATTCAAGCCATTAACGCATGCAAAACATCTATTAAACGTACAGAACACATTAATTTCATATCATGGCAACAAACATCACAAAATGACAGATTTCAATCAAAAGGGGAAAACTTTAGAACCTAATCCATAACTTAACCAAAACTTGATTTCTTGCATGAAATTCACATAACTGAAGGTAGGGATTCTATCTAAGAACTCACCTTGATTATCAGCAATCCAGCACAAGCTTCTAACATCTACATTCTTCCTTCAACAAACCCTAGCTTTCTTTGATTCTTGCTCCAAGCACTAGCTCCAAGTTTTCTTCTTTCTTGGACCACACCGATTCCATATCTCAAACTTGTTCATCCATAGTTGATGTTGTGAAGGATTGATGATGTTTAGGGAGGGTTATGGTTCGATGGGGAAGAGAGAAGGAGGAGAGAATTTTGTTCATGAGAGTTTAGAGAGAGAAAGTTCCAATAACAATGAAAAAGTCTTGGTTCAACTTACTTATATACTCCTTGCGTGAAAGTACTAAAACGTCCTTGGTCTCGTTCGTTCTTTCTCTGGCACAGATAATTCGACCCATGCTTAACTGATAATGTCTCATAATACATTTCTCATCGTAGTGAATTTCATGAACATTGTTCTCTGGCACACCTTCGACTGATATATTTCCAAAATGACGAGCGGAATATTACAAATTGGATCATGTTGAAGGATATCTTCAAGAGTTTCCATGAAATTTGTTAGAACTATGCTTAAGTTTGACACACTTAAACTAATTTTGGTACATGATTTGTGCTGTGAACTGGTATTTATATTAACAATATAGTAATTCTAAGTTTAGTATAGTTTATTAAAGAAGTGGAACTGTTAATGAAAAAGTACATTGTTATTTACTGCAAGGTAAAAATAATTAATTGTAAATTTAAATAGATAAGGAACAAGTAGATGTTAAGGAATATGTGCAAGTTCTGGTTGTATACATTGTCACGCAAAAATAAAGAATCAAACCTGTTATAATGTACAATGGCAGGTATTTTGAAGGATATCTTCAAGAGTTGTCATGATATTTGTTAGTACTTTGCTTAAGTTGAAGATGTTAAAGTAATATGTGTAGGTTCTGGTTGTATACATTGTCACGCCAAACAAAAGAATCTAACCTGTTATAATGTACAATGGCAGGTATTGTTGCTTTTGATCAAAATAGAATCTTAACTATTGAAATGCAGTAGCTTTACATTGTTTTGTTGGCTCTATACTGACTGATGGGATTTAACATACTTAACTTTCCCCCATTAACTGTTAGTTTATATCAGCATAAACCACAAATTGAATTTGGGATATATCTACTAAGTCATATAGATTGTAGCTGAATAATAGGCTAGACTAAGTAATGACATGGGATAACATAATCAAAGGGGTAGCAGATAAAAGTGTAATTTGATAATAATTATCAACTTGAGAACTATACCATTAAACTGAAACTGATATTATCCATTTGCAATATTTGTCACGAGTGTTTACTTTGCACAAAGTTCCACCTCCATTTTAACTCCCTTGACCATTGTTGTTCTTCCTGTAGAATATTCAGTATTAATCATTGAACTACAATAATGAAGTTTATAAGAGAGTTTTATATAAGTTAATCAAAATTATATATATGAGAACAAATAAGTATAACAATTGCATTGTCAGAACACTATTTGGGACATTTAATTTGGCGATTATCTGAAAACGATGCTTAAAGAATAATTCGGTGAAATCATAGAATTATGAATATTCGATAAAAAGGTTTGCCGAAAAAGAACAAACATATATACCTTTTACAAATATCTTGAACTCTTGCATTCAATCCCCTTCCGAATTGGTGATATCAGTGGAAGTTTTGATCAAAAACCTGAATTCCATCCTAATTGGTAAAGTCATGAACAACTTGTATATGAAAATTGAAGGACCCGATATCCAAAGCAATAGAATTCCAATCCATTTGCATTGCAGTTGGGTAATTATATTGGGCTTAAATGTTGATCCTCTAAGAAATGTAAGTCTTTACTATTTATACATGGCAAAGTGCTTCATACTTGCCATCCGAAATTGAAAGATAAGTAAAAAGCATTAATTAATTTATCTGGTGATTTAATATATTTTTTGCAACTAATTTAATAGTGTAAATATGATGTCAACGTATGAAAAAATGTAATTAATTTAGTATTGGTTAATAAACATAATATCAAAAGTTGATATCAGTAACATATTAAGGGTAAAAGGTCTCAATTAGATGGAACAATTTCTTTAGTGAAATTATTGAGCATATAATACTTTTTTCCGTATATGTCAACAATGAAATAAGAAGAAGAAAATTAGTTAACATCTAGATATCATTTTGTTATATCAAAGAAACGTTATTATCAAGGTACTGTTATAATAAATCCATAATGTAATAATGTTTATACTTTGTACTATCAATTATAAACGATTAAAAAAGATTATTGGTTTTATTTATTTATTGAGGAATAAAATATTATAGTGGTATTATTTTCTACCAAAATGCACGCTGTCCAAAACATGATTTTGTTTTATTCCTAAAGAAAGATTCTTTAAGTGATATGATGTAAGCATTATTTTGATAAACTTCTACATTCAATAATTGACATGCAAGACTATTTCATATATTATACATATACATTTATATACATTCCATCGTTTACTGTGTATAATGTAACCATTAAATGCAGTTAATTCTTCATTCAGGCTTATAGGTAGGAAGTGGTTTAAGAAGTTAATATTGACAGTCCAAATGAACAGACATAGTTTCCTAGTTTGATATCATTCGAAATCAATTATGCTAACACAAGTATCATCCAACTTCTGAAGTGCCTTCAAGGTATGAATTGCAAAGTAACTATGGTTAATATAATAGTTAGATGGATTCCTTGTGTAGATCTTGTTCTTAGTAATTAAGTGATACAAAAGATTTGAATTACTGAGTGTAGTTTACAAAAATTACTAAAACTTGGGTTCATTTTTTTTAGAAATGTCCATGAAAACCTGTTAGTTTCTTGTTTGATTATGTTAATTTGACATGAGAATATGTAAATCTACATGATTATCCTCATTTCTTAAAAAAATGAAAAATATGAATGTAGTATAAATCTGGGAAAACAACATTATGAGCACAATTTCAGATGAGTCATTTCATAATGTTTGTAAATTTTAAAATTTGGTAAAATCACTGAAGCAAATGATATAAACTGTGATAATTATATAAATAAAATAAATTAAGTAAAATAACATATTTAGAAATAAGTAGATTGTTGCAGCTTAAATTTTGATATACTGAAGGCAGTGTAGAATATTGTAGTTACTCATTTATGAATTAGCAAATGAAGACAGTTAAGAAGATGTTTGATATCGAGACATTACAACCAAATGCTTGTTGATAAATTGACTAACTATATCTATTAGATAGTGTTAATGGAACATGTAGACCTGAACATTTTACAACTGTTTTGTAGTAAACTTTAAGGTAGCTTTGTGAATATGGAAGACTTAGTAACATATGATGACACAACAAAAAGATGAGATATGAGCAGATGTTGCACCTGTATGGTAAGTGCTACTGATTAGTATACTAATATTCATATAAATAGTTATTGTTAAACATATATGTAAATATAATCAAGGTATGACTATAGACTACATTTGTTTGGACAATACTTACTTGTTAAACATTTTGAAAGACTTCTTTATAGACTACATTTGTTGTGATGTCTTTGGGTTGAAGATTTTCATCATGTATGAGTATCTTGATTCCCTTTTTGCTTGTTACTCTTGAGATTGCAACATATATTTGCCCATAACTAAAAACATCCTTAGGTAAATAAAGTCCAACCCAATCAAGAGATTGACCTTGTGATTTGTTTATAGTCATTGAATGAGAACAAACAATAGGGAATTGTCTTCTAGATAATTTAAATGGCCATGGAGATTGAGATGGAGACATATCCATACGTGGAATATAGATAATATTACCATGATGCTTGCCACTCATAATCTTAGCTTCCAATACATGATTTGCTAGCTTTGTAACAATCAATCTTGCCCCGTTACACAAACCTTCAGTCTGATCAATATTTCTCAAAAGCATAAATAGGACACCCTACTTTCAATTTGATCTTATGGTTCGGTAATCCAGAAGTGCGTAGTGTGCTTAGAAATTCAGGTGTCAACACATCAGTAATGGTGTTATCATGAATTGCAGATCGATCAATTGAGTTGGCACTTAACTACACTCTCTCTTCACCTGAAGATTGGGGAGGAGCACATGTATAAAATATACCATATGTAAACATATATAAAAATTTGATAAATATGTATTAAAATATTGATACCTGGCATTAGGCTTAAAACATAATCATTGATTTGATCAACAACTTCAATAGTTGATGCCAATATTGCTCTGATCTTCAAGTAGTCATAAGAGGTGTAATTATCCAAGAAATTAGGATAAGTACTTTCTACAATTGGATCTTGATAATCGGTTATCAGCATGTCTTTAGGAATAGGTATATCAGCAATACCATCGTTAGGCTTGCTGATTTTCCCCTCTCTGACACTTAAAAGCCAATCTGAAAACTGAGAAATCTCTTCGTTTTCTTGTGCATTAGAACCATGCTTCAATCTCATATTTTTGGTCAATTCAAGAACTTGACAGTAATCCCAAATATATGAAGCATTGATTGAGGCATGTACAATATCAGAGCGATTACCTCTTGGTATAACTGGTAAAATTTGTCTAAAATCCCCACCAAATTCTACAACCTTCCCCCCAAAAATGGTTTCACACTTGTTATCAGTGTAACGCCCCATTTTTATTTAATTATTTTTAGTTGATGTTTGAGTATTTTTATATGATTTTATATGACTATATTTGACATATATGATTTGGATATGATTTTATGTGAAATATATGACTTGGTATGAATTGTGTGATATTTGGTGTGATGATAATTTATTATATGATTTATGGTGTTGTGTTTTATTTAAATAAATGTTGTTTGATTATTTTATTTATTTAATAAAAAGGTAGAAAATAGTATTATTTGGTTTAAAGGGAATTAAGTATAATTATGAGGAATAAGTGGGAGTTAAGGAAATAAGAGGGGGTTATAGTTTACAATAAAAAAGAAAAGGAGAGTCAGAAAGAGTTTTACGTACAATTGAAAAAAAAAAGAGAAAGTGAGTTTTTGAGAGAAGAAGAGGAGAAAACCTAGAACCAAGAGAAGAGGCTAGAAGAAGAGAGAAGAACGCAGCTTAATTCAGGAATCATAATCTAAGGTAAGGGTGGGATTCCTTCAATAATATGTACATATAATTTTGATTGTTGATGAAATTGTGTTCTAGGTTTAGGGTTTAGAAAGTTTATGATAATTGATATGATGTGATGAATTGTGTTGTTTAATGCATGTTTCTGTGTTGTTTTGATTGTTATGTTGTATATAGAACCTGTAAACATTGTTCTCTATCAAATTTGGGATTTGGGTAGATGAAATTTGGGTTTTTGAGTGAAAAATAGAGTTTTCCCGAGAGCTACCATTGACAGCATACCCTGTTTCATGTTGTTGCGTCTTTTGCATCAGTTTCTGTTTCGAACTAGCTTTCGGTGTAAACACGAAAGTTGTAGGTATGAATGTTAGCTTTCTAATGTCGTTGGTCTGACGTCAAAATGATTTATAGAACTTGAGTTATGGTCAAATTACTGAACGTAGGTCACAGTGAATTTTTATGAATTTCAGCACAACTTTGTCCGAATTTGAAATGAAAACTCTGATTTTACGTATATTTAATTATGTTGGGAAATCGGGGTGTTACAATTGGTATCAGAGCAGGTCGGTCCGTCCAGCCAAGTGGTAGAGTCGTGTCGAGCCTAGTAGTGTTGTGTGACAGCCTTATACTGTCTTTTGTTGTCCTAATTGTTGTTTGTTGTGTAGAGAACTAAAGTGCTGAAGTCTTATCCAGAATTGTTTGCATGAGGTTCATTTTCGAGGACGAAAATTCTTTAAGTTGGGGAGAGTTGTAACGCCCCATTTTTATTTAATTATTTTTAGTTGATGTTTGAGTATTTTTATATGATTTTATATGACTATATTTGACATATATGATTTAGATATGATTTTATGTGAAATATATGACTTGGTATGAATTGTGTGATATTTGGTGTGATGATAATTTATTATATGATTTATGGTGTTGTGTTTTATTTAAATAAATGTTGTTTGATTATTTTATTTATTTAATAAAAAGGTAGAAAATAGTATTATTTGGTTTAAAGGGAATTAAGTATAATTATGAGGAATAAGTGGGAGTTAAGGAAATAAGAGGGGGTTATAGTTTACAATAAAAAAGAAAAGGAGAGTCAGAAAGAGTTTTACGTACAATTGAAAAAAAAGAGAGAAAGTGAGTTTTTGAGAGAAGAAGAGGAGAAAACCTAGAACCAAGAGAAGAGGCTAGAAGAAGAGAGAAGAACGCAGCTTAATTCAGGAATCATAATCTAAGGTAAGGGTGGGATTCTTTCAATAATATGTACATATAATTTTGATTGTTGATGAAATTGTGTTCTAGGTTTAGGGTTTAGAAAGTTTATGATAATTGATATGATGTGATGAATTGTGTTGTTTAATGCATGTTTCTGTGTTGTTTTGATTGTTATGCTGTATATAGAACCTGTAAACATTGTTCTCTATCAAATTTGGGATTTGGGTAGATGAAATTTGGGTTTTTGAGTGAAAAATAGAGTTTTCCCGAGAGCTACCTTTGACAGCATACCCTGTTTCATGTTGTTGCGTCTTTTGCATCAGTTTCTGTTTCGAACTAGCTTTCGGTGTAAACACGAAAGTTGTAGGTATGAATGTTAGCTTTCTAATGTCGTTGGTCTGACGTCAAAATGATTTATAGAACTTGAGTTATGGTCAAATTACTGAACGTAGGTCACAGTGAATTTTTATGAATTTCAGCACAACTTTGTCCGAATTTGAAATAAAAACTCTGATTTTACGTATATTTAATTATGTTGGGAAATCGGGGTGTTACAGTTGGTATCAGAGCAGGTCGGTCCGTCCGGCCAAGTGGTAGAGTCGTGTCGAGCCTAGTAGTGTTGTGTGACAGCCTTATACTGTCTTTTGTTGTCCTAATTGTTGTTTGTTGTGTAGAGAACTAAGGTGCTGAAGTCTTATCCAGAATTGTTTGCATGAGGTTCATTTTCGAGGACGAAAATTCTTTAAGTTGGGGAGAGTTGTAACGCCCCATTTTTATTTAATTATTTTTATTTGATGTTTGAGTATTTTTATATGATTTTATATGACTATATTTGACATATATGATTTAGATATGATTTTATGTGAAATATATGACTTGGTATGAATTGTGTGATATTTGGTGTGATGATAATTTATTATATGATTTATGGTGTTGTGTTTTATTTAAATAAATGTTGTTTGATTATTTTATTTATTTAATAAAAAGGTAGAAAATAGTATTATTTGGTTTAAAGGGAATTAAGTATAATTATGAGGAATAAGTGGGAGTTAAGGAAATAAGAGGGGGTTATAGTTTACAATAAAAAAGAAAAGGAGAGTCAGAAAGAGTTTTACGTACAATTGAAAAAAAAAAGAGAAAGTGAGTTTTTGAGAGAAGAAGAGGAGAAAACCTAGAACCAAGAGAAGAGGCTAGAAGAAGAGAGAAGAACGCAGCTTAATTCAGGAATCATAATCTAAGGTAAGGGTGGGATTCCTTCAATAATATGTACATATAATTTTGATTGTTGATGAAATTGTGTTCTAGGTTTAGGGTTTAGAAAGTTTATGATAATTGATATGATGTGATGAATTGTGTTGTTTAATGCATGTTTCTGTGTTGTTTTGATTGTTATGTTGTATATAGAACCTGTAAACATTGTTCTCTATCAAATTTGGGATTTGGGTAGATGAAATTTGGGTTTTTGAGTGAAAAATAGAGTTTTCCCGAGAGCTACCTTTGACAGCATACCCTGTTTCATGTTGTTGCATCTTTTGCATCAGTTTTTGTTTCGAACTAGATTTCGGTGTAAACACGAAAGTTGTAGGTATGAATGTTAGCTTTCTAATGTCGTTGGTCTGACGTCAAAATGATTTATAGAACTTGAGTTATGGTCAAATTACTGAACGTAGGTCACAGTGAATTTTTATGAATTTCAGCACAACTTTGTCCGAATTTGAAATGAAAACTCTGATTTTACGTATATTTAATTATGTTGGGAAATCGGGGTGTTACAATCAGCATCACCCATTATATCCTTAAGTGTTCTGTCCAAACACTCAAAAGTATATCTATGGGACATTGGTGCTTCGTCCCATATGACCTGCTTTGTTTGTCGAAGAAGATCTACCATATCACTATCATGTTCTATGTTGCAGGAAGAGTTATCCAATGTAGGAACATGAATCTTAAATTTTGAATGTGCAGTTCTTTCTCTTGGTAGAAGTAGAGATGCAATACCGCTTGAAGCGACAGTCAAAACAATTTCATGTTTTGACCGTAATGCACTTGCAATTGTACGCCACATAAAGGTTTTTCATGTTCCACCATAACCATGCAAAAAGAAAACACCTCCATTCTGATCATTAACTGCTCCCATTATCTTGTCATAAATACTTCTCTGCTCATCTGTTAAAAAAGGTTAATTAACACATGTACATAATCATGAAAATAGAGTAAAATAATGTTTTTGATATTTCATTGGTAAATATGGCAGTATGATACCTGTGAGAGACGAAAGCAACTCTTGAAATTCAATCTATAGGGAACATGTATCATAACTACGTTCATCGTAAATTAATCTATTCCCCAATTGCTCAAGTACATATCCGTCTGGATAAGGTAATGAAGCAAATTCTTTCAAACTCCGTCTACTTGTTTGTAGTAATTTTTCAATTTCAATCAAGGTCAAATTTTCGATTTGTTCGTCACTGAGAAGCAAATCTATGGAATATTAAATTGAAATTCATTAACAAATGATATAAGATAATATTCAGTACATTAAGGAAATGTATGTGCTAAAATAAGATAATAGAAAAGGTCATCCAACATACCTTGGTTGTTTGCCAAGATACGCTGTTCTCGTAAGATTCCATCAGACAACCACTGAATTGTTTTATGCCATACATGACGTGGTCTATTCATTGCTCCAGAGAGTAGCATAATGACAAACAACCTTCTTAAAAAATAACCTGACCCCCATTGATAAGCTTCTCTAATAGCACCAATGAATTCCATATCATCATTGAGGAACCCCATTGCAAAGCAAGCCTCTATAAAGGTTAATACCCTGCAATTATTTTTTGTGCTAGGTTAATACCCTGCAAATACTTTTGCGCCAGGTTAATACCCTGCAATAACTTTTGTGCCAGGTTAATACCCTGCAAATACCTTTTGTGCCAGGTTAATAGCCTGCAATTACTTTTTGTGCCCGGTTAATACCCTGGAAATACCTTTTGCGCTAGGTTAATACCCTGCAAATACCTTTGCGCCAGGTTAATACCCTGCAATTACCTTTTGTGCTAGGTTAATACCCTGCAAATACCTTCGTGTCAAGCAAGTGTCATCTCTAGTGTGTCTAGTCAAAAGATGTCACTAAAAAGTCTTTGTCTTCATACGGCTATCTTACAGATAGTAGACAATGTCCTTTTTCATCTTACCTTCATACGGCTACCATACGGGTAATAGGTTATACATGTCATCTGTCTTCATACAGCTATCTTACAGATAGTAGACGATGTTTTTTTCATCTTACCTTCATACAGCTATCATACGGGTAGTAGGTAATCCATGTCATTTGTCTTCATGCAGCTATCATACAGGTAGTAGACAATATCTGTTTCAAATCTTACCTTCATACGACTATCATACGGGTAGTAGGTTATACATGTCATTTGTCTTCATACGACTGTCATACAGATAGTAGACAACCATTTTCCCCAGTGAAACTACATTATCCCCAAGCGGAATCGGATCCCTTTTTCTCAAACGAACTTGGGTATCCCGTTGTTTTTCATTCCAATCAAGTCACCTTTGTCGTCCTGCATTCATGATTGCATCACAAGCATTTCACCAGCATTTCATAACATCTTAGGTAAAACTTAAATAGGGGCATTTGTCATACCCCAATTTTTGACCTAAGACCCCATTTTTTGTTTCAAGGACAAATTTCAAAAATCACAAAAATAAGTTTTAATTTGTTTAATTTTATTGTTTTTCATCGTTATTAATTTCCCCAAAAGAAAGGAGGAAAAATAAAAGAAGCATGAAATGAAATTTCATCAAGAATAGTCTACCAGAACGTTCTCCAGAACGTTCTGGTCATACTGCAAGTGAAACAAAGTGACATCATCATGTCCCCTCATGTTGCCACCAGATCACAACTGTTTTTTTACATCATGTGTGGTTGTCTCAAAAAGGAAAGGAACAACAAGAATGTTCTCCATATGGCAAATTTTACAACTTGGACATTCTTGCTCTCCAAGCAACAAAAACACAAGCACATGGGCTGTTTCTAAGAAGGGGAGACACAGCTGGTTTTTTCTACATCACGTGTGATTGTCTTAGAAAGGAAAGGAACAACAAGAATGTTCTTAAGAACATTCTCCATATGGCAAATTTTAGAACTTGGACATTCTTGTTCTCCAAGCAACAAAGGACAACACTTATAAGTGCCAAACAACTGTAAAAACAAGTGGCCTCCAACCTTATACAGCTTGCAATTCACATTTTTCTCATTCTTGCGCATCAAGCAACAAGAACACAAGCACATGGGCTGTTTTTAGAAAGGGAGACACAGCTGGTTTTTTACATCACGTGTTGCTGTCTCAAAAGGCTTAGAAAGAAGAGAATGTTCTTCAGAACGTTCTGCATGAATACAAGCACATAGCTATTTTTGTGAAGCTTCAAAGACTTCAAACCTCTATAAATACAAGCACATAGCAAGGCAATTAGGGAGGGAGTTTTCGTGAGAGAAATAACACCAGGGAGAACAAAAATGAGAGAGTTTAGGAAAGAGCAATCAAAACAAGAGTTTTTTTTGTTGGAGAGAAAGAATAGAAAGAAAAAACAAAGAAATATGTAGAGAGGGAAGGAACTAAAACAACGGAAGAGAAAAAGTTTTTCTTCTCTCTTTCGTCAGATCTTTCCAACCACCATAACATCCTTTTGAGTATACACTACCCATGTCCCACCTTCATCAACATCCATAAACCACCACCATTTTTCACCTTCATCACAACAACCAAGCCACGACATCCTCATACCCTCGTTGTCAAACTATCACCACCGCACCACTACTTCAGCTCCCATCCTTCAAACCGTCGTCGTCGGATTACCAGTGTCACGGTGGTTCTCTTTCTCCCTCTCTCTCTCTCTCTCTCTCTCTCTATATATATATATATATATATATATATATATATATATATATATCTTTTCATTTATTTTACACTAAATACACACCTCAATCCAGAGTGCTCTGGTCCTAAAGTTAACTGTTTATATTATATTTTTGTTTAATTTAATTATTCTCCAGAACGATCTAGTCATTGTTAATTAAATTAATCCAGAGTGTTCTGGTCCTAAACTAACTGTTTATATTATATTTTTGTTTAATTTAATTATTCTCCAGAACGATCTGGTCCTTGTTAATTAAATTAATCCAGAGCATTCTGGTCCTAAACTAACTGTTAATATTATATTTTTGTTTAATTTAATTATTCTCCAGAATAATCTGGTCCTAATTAATAATCAAATTATTCCAGAGTTCTCTGGTCCAATATTTATCAGTAATATTATTCTACTATATTTCTCTTTATATTTCTCCAGAATATTCTGGTCCGTGTTAAAAAAAAAAACTTCATAATTCATTTTAAAATCATTTTTCTTATTATGCTTATATAATCCTTCTCCAGAATGTTCTGGTCCTATATATATATATATATATATATATATATATATATATATATATATATATATATAAAATACAATTTATTTTGTTGAACTAACAATAAACCAAAAAACTTTTTTCACGGAATGCGCGTTTAATTTTTTCTCAAACGGATCGCCATCGCTCAAATGCGAGTCCGTCCCCTTTTTTTTAATCAATCGCCATCGCTCAAATGCAAGTTCGTCCCCTTTTTTAAGCAAATCTTTTTTCACGCCATGCGCGTTTAATTTTTTCCCAAACAGATCGCCATCGCTCAAATGCTAGTCCGTCCCCCTTTTTTTTTAAGCAAATCTTTTTTCACGCCATGCGCGTTTAACCTTTTCTCAAACGGATCGCCATCGCTCAAATGCGAGTCCGTCTCCCTTTTTTTAATCAAATCTTCTTTTTCACGCCATGCACATTTATTTTTTTCTCAAACGGATCGCCATCGCTCAAATGCGAGTCCGTCCCCCTTTTTTTAAGCAAACTTTTTGCCCAAGCGCGACCAAATCATTTTCATAAATAAAATCAATCAACATAAAAACATTTTCTTGCCATATAACTACGTAGCTTTGATTTCTCCATCGCACCTGGAGATACGTAGGAGCAAGATGAAACTCTTGTCGAGCACAATAAAAAAAAAACAACAAAAACATGCAAATAGTCAAAATCACAAAAAATATTCTTTCATAATAAACCTTGGTTTGACAACCAAGTGATCCTTTTTTTTACTGTATTTTCTTAATCAAATTCTAAATCAATTTAATCATATTTCGAGTAATTTTCTTCAATAACTAAAAACACAAACAAGCTTATTTTGCCATTTGGCTTTTCACTTTAAACCCTTTAAAAAAAACAAATAAATAATACACAACCAATCAAACGGTAATTTTTACCCCGAACTACGAGGTTCTGATCCCTCACGTGTACGTAGGCAAAGGGCACTCGTCCTTTCGAATCAATAAAAATGTAGATAATAGGCCTATTTCTTTTCTTTCAATCACCACTCTACTTTCTTCTAAAAACTAAGTAAGTTATAGCACAAAAAGTTTGAATAGAACCAAAAGGTTCTCGTAGAGTACTACGAATATTTAGGGTGCTAATACCTTCCCTAAATATAACTAACCCCCGAACCCTAATCTCTTTCAAATGGGTAATTTGAACTTTTTTCTCACTTTCCTTTAAAAAATTAAAAGTTCAAGTCGTGAATAAAAATAGTGAGTCAAAGCTAATTAAATAGCTATGATCTCCCAAAAAATGACGCGACACTAGGTGTCTAGATTCTATTTTTTTTGTTATACACAAACTTGGAAACAAACTGGCCATATGTCAATTCTCTTGCAGCTTCATAATCTTGATTAGCTTGGAGCCAAGCTGTGAACATAGATTTGGTGACACTTGCCTTTTCAAGCACATTTTCCATAGTTGAATGATCAGTGAAATAAATGCATTTCTCCCCCACCAAATGGAAAAACATACGCTCAACTGCAGGTTTCCGGCCATGAATTGAAAATGATAGAATTCTCCAACATGCCTCGCTTGGTGAAATATACCTACAATCCAAGTATTGTTTTATTTCATTAACAGGTTGTTGAATAGTTCTAGCATTCTGTTCAGCTGGCACAACCCTTGTTGCGATGCGATCATAGCCTTTATGGATATATTTGAAAAGATACTTAATTGATGAACTTTGATTACACCATTCCATGTTGATATGAGCTTGATATTTCAACAACAAAGTTGTGTTATATGGAACCACATGTCTACTGTCTAAAGTAATGCCATTTTTGACTATGGTATGAGTTTTAGAACTTCTTTTGTAAACTGGATAGTCATCTTTATCAACAATAGTACGTTCAATAAACTTCTTGGGAAAGAACTTTGAACATTTATCCTTTGTCATGCATGGTGATGACAATCTAGCAAGTCCACATGGACCATGAATCATGTGACTTTTGACTAGGTTGTACAACTCAATATGCTTGTTTGGATCAGGTATTTCAGCTGAAATAATTTTGTCAATATCTGCAGGTGTTGGACACTTGCTGGTTGGATGTAAAAATATCAGAATGTGGGCATGTGGTAATCCTCTCTTCTAGAATTCAATGGTGTACATATCTGTAATCAAGTATTGTCATGATGAGAACAAATTAAATGAAAGTTAGTAATAATATGATAGAGAACTAAGAAATATTATCTTGCATGCCAGAACTTTGCCAAGTGTATGTTTCTTTGTTAGGTCCTTCATAAGTTCATCAAACTTCATCTTAAAAACCCTTGATATGATATCTGGCCGATCCTGAGGCTTTAAATTGTGTTTCCCAAGTTCTCTTGTGATTTCTGGCCAGTTTGGGTTACATGTGAATGTAATAAAAATATCTGGAAACCCAACAACACTTGATATAGCCATTCCATCAAAATAAAGCTGATCCATGTACCTTTTGCTTCCAACAAATGTTGATGGGAGGATCACTCTCTTGCCTTGCATCCTTTGTTGACCTTGGTTATTACCACCATTACCTTCATTGAGTTGTCTGTATTTCCCTACCCTAAGTTTTGATTGATTTCGCCTTAGCCAATTAAGTCCTTCTGATTCCATCATTGCATATCCATCTACATAAAATTGTTGGAGAAGTTTCCTGGAACATAGCAAAGTGATTGCTTCATATTTTCTTGACTTTAATATAAATGAGAGCCACCATTTGATATATAACCGATTTTTGCTATTCACAACAGTATCATCTTTGAACCGTAGTAAAATGTCAGGTCGGTAACCATCTTCTCCGAATGGGAATATAAGTGGATATTGATAGCTAAGATAACTTGCATGAAACTCATTTATCCATTGTAGATTACCAGTTTGTCGTTGCAGAATAATATCTCGATGCGAGGCTGAATCAATATCACCTACAATAAGTGCGGCAACTTTTGAAACAGTTGGCTTGTTGTACACTCTGCCATCAGTTTTTCTGTCCGAAATAAGTTTCAATTTAACATCTTGTACTGGACCATGAACAAACAGATCTATGGCCATCCGGAAGGCTTTCGCATGAACATTATTCTGATCTAACATTGTCTTTAACTCTTTCACTATATGTTGATCAATGTCCTTATTGTCGCTAAGTGCAGAAAAAAATTAGATGATTATTAGGGGAGAAAAACAGAAAAACATTGCCAACTCATATAAAAACTTGCATCCATATAGTTATATTTACCTGAAACAACCAATCATGTTTGATGTCTCATTTTCTGTATCACAGATGTATAACTGAGCAAATTTTGGGTGTTGTCCGCTTAGTGGTAACATGCTTCCGATTCGGTGACAAGTTTGGCCTTGCATTCGTAGAGTAGGCGGGCCCTTACCTTGGTTTGTTGTGGTATCCATTTGCTTACCGAGCGAAGTAAATGAGAACATGGCATTGTATGTTCTGGCATTACTCTGATAATTTTGGCTAGCTTTTGTTTGGCCAAGTAAAAGGTTTTGAAGCAGTTCTGGAGGCTGGTCTAGTAAAGGTAGTTGTACCTTACCAGAACCGCAACATAAATGAAATTTGGGATTTTGTGTATGTTTGTTTTTCTGCTTCCTCTCGTTATACCACATCATAGCAGAACAATCTGGACACTCCCAAACCGGATGTCCTATATCACCATATACTATATATATTTATAAGACAATTAGTTGAAATTAGTTAGATTATGTAAAAAGATAAGACAACATACTTAATTTGATATTTTATTCGATATATATATATATATATATAGTCCATGTATCTCTGCAGTTATATCAATATCATCATCACTACTACTATCTAAGAAATGTTGATCACTGTTATCAGATTCTGAATCAGAACCAGAGTTAGCACTAACCCTGACATGATTTGTATTTCCAGGTGGTACTTTATTAGACATTATGTGAAAATAATCAGCATCAGTTGTAATTGACTTTCGTGTGGTTGAACTTGATTAGGCTGTCTTGGAAGATGTTGGAGTTTGACCATAAAATGGGGAGTTAACATTTACTTGAGATGGTTGAGGATCAATTGATTGAGCAAGAAGTGGTACTCTAACAGACTTGTGTGCCACTGAAGGTATATTTAGACTAGGGGAATTATGAGTGGTTCTCATATTGACATTTATATTGGCTGCATTTTCATACTGTACAGTAGTACGAATTGTTCCAAATGGATGAGAAAAAAACATAATGTCTATGAGTTGGAAGTGTTCCTTCAAACTTGTTCAAAAGACTTTGGGCACGTACCGATTCTCTAACATCAGCCTTGGAATGATGTAAATGTGAATGGTGATTCTGAAGGTGGGTTTGATTTGTATGTGTGGTACAACTCTGAGACCTCAAGAGCTCATTTGGACTAAAGTAAAATTGATTTTTAAGTGTGGCTGGTGTACTATCAAAAAGAGGTGCTTCAAGTGGAAAAGTTATGATTTGTCTGTGAGAAGCAGTAACAGTTGGTTTTATTTTAGCAAAAGGTGTAGTATTTGGACTCAGTAATGATGGTTGTTTATGAATTGTATGACTTGGCTGACCAGCATTCATAATACTTGGGTGGGGGGTAACATGATTTCCAGTTTTTCTCTTATTGGGATTGATGTTGGATGCAATGTTACACTCTTCAGAAGAACGTTTTGAGCTAATTTTAGGGGATGAAGTTGGTTTATGAGGAAGAAGTGTTGCTGAAAACTTGTTCAGCAGATTTAGACCAGGTACGTATTTCCTAACATTAGCATTAGAACGTTGCAAATTAGAATTCAAGTTCTGAAGCTGGCTTTCAGTTGGATTGGTGCACTGATATTGAGACTTGCTATTTACATCACCAATATTTGTTGTATGCTTTGATAATGTGAATGGTGTAGTTTGGGATGGAGGTTCTGGTATTGGTTGAATGTTGCATTTGGCAACCCTTGACTTATTTTTGGTAGCAGTTGTTGTAGTTCCAACATAGTCAATAGTCTGTTTGGTTCCAATCAAAGTATAATTCGTGCAAGGATTTATGTTTTCTTTTCCAGGAAACTCTTTAGTAACTTTAGCCTAAGCCGGTTTTGCTTGACCAGACTCATTTGGGATGTTTGAATTTTTTGTAGGATTTGACTTTTTAGTTTGAATGTTTTTGGAAAGTGAGCTGCCAATCCCTTTTTGTGAAGATGAGGTGACATCTGAGAGTGGCGTTGATATATTACCCCTCTTAGTCTGAGTTTTTCTATCATTAAACAAGGAAATCCTTCTTTTTCTTCTATCTGTTGATTTAGACTCAATATTTGGCCTATTGTTTTCCATGATCTATAATGATAAGAATGATATTAAGTGTTAAGTAAGTGGCAGAAAGAAAAATACAGATATTATATGTGTATTACTCATGAGGTTGTATGGTTTTGTAATCCTTGTAAAACCATCAACATTTATCAGATATCAATAAGTGAAAAGTTCAGTGTTTAAAGAAACGAAAATCAAAGTACCTTATCAAATGCAAATAAATAACCAATGTAGTGAAGTGATGTTTATGAAATTCCTACGAAATGGATATAAGCATAAAAAAATATAGTGTTATTTTACAACAAAAAGAAAGTCACCTTAACAGATATGAGGACAACTTGTTATGTTGAAGCTTGAACTACATGTTTTAGGAAAGATATAACATAATTGCAGGAGATGAATACAAAGTTATGCTGAGAGTAATGGGTGATACTGTTTTGTCCTAGGTTCATATGGATGGAAGATCCAAAATTCTGATGTTTTGTATAAGGATACTATATGAAATTTTGAAAAATGAGAGCCTAATAAAAACTTTGTTTATTAGTTTGTATCTAGACAGTTAACTTTTTGTGTTTGAAGCAATCTAGTAATTGTTTTTTTAAAAGAAAGCAATCTAGTTAGTTATCTTATTGATTTAAGTAATTGGAATAAACTATGTGGTTGGATAGTACATATAATATATATAATTGAGTTTCAGTCAGACAATGACTATAAAAAACTTCCCTTGAAAAGATTGAGTAAGAGTCGATGTACTTGAGTGCAACATTTTGTGGTAGTCATAGCCTTTATTGTCTACTGGGTGTGGTTACTTATGCAAAAAGCACTGTTCACCATTTAATGAATGGCAGGTAGAGAGGTTGTATGATTTCTTATAAGTCTTGTCTAATGGGTACCAAGCCATTAAAATAATGTATTTCAAATTGAACGGTATAATGAAAATAAGTTATATATAAACAAAGCTCAATGTTGATCACTTAGTCAAAAAATGTTTTACAATTTTTTTTTTAATTAACCAATAGCTCTATGTTGATCACTTAGTCAAAGGATAAAAACCAAAAAACAACTTAATAGCTTCACGATATAATATAATTCAGCAAACACTATAAATGCGTGTAAGTTGGTGATTTTGTCCCTAAAGTGCAAAGTAATTTGCTAGTATAAGGCATAATTATACTCGTGAGACATGAATTAATATTGGACACACAAACAATGATGTTATGGTTAATTAAAATATATAATGTTTAGATTTAATGGTCTATGTCGCAATATATAATACAGTCTAACTATAATTTAATAGTCTATAAATAAAAGTAAACTATTTAACATCATAGTTCTTTATGAATAGTTTTTATGGTAAAAAAACAATTTAAATAATTTTCTAACACAACAGAGTAAAAAATAGCCGACCAATATTTTTTAAGTGTTTGATATGATAAGGCAAACATGGAGAAACGAAAATATTCACATGCTGGTAATGGGTTGCGATTAGGACATTTTAATTTGACATAACCAAACCAGCCACACTTTCAAATGCACATGGTCATTATGTCACAAATTGCTATTTTTACTTTAGTGTGTTTTTATGGTAAAATCAATTTATAGTATGTTTGTATATACACTACCATATGAATATGAATGAAACGATACATTTGATTGTACGACTCTGTAGCAATTCATTTGATTGTGAAAATTATGTTTGAGGCAAATAGACTAAAATATCATCTTAAGTGCTTCAAGTTAAATGTCTATAATAACTTAATTCTTTAAGTTATTTTTGTTATAAATTAACCATTTAAGTTAAAAAATTATAACTGTTCATATTTCTCATCATGATTTATAGAATGACAATTTGCATATGCATTGAAGTAAACATAAACATGGATAATAATAGCATATAATGATAAAAAGTTCGATAGCAGTAAATAGACGTCTAGTATCAGTTGGTATACATTGTATAACCAATCTGAATGCTTAAAAGTCATAGGATATTACAACAAATATTACAGAAACTTAGTCAAGCATAGAACAATAGTTGGAACAAAGTCGATTAGAAAGCGCCAAAAAAGAGTCATAAAACATATCACAAAAAAAAAAATAGTTCAAAGCAAAGCATTTCATTTCTTCTCCTGCTTGATCAGCTTCGCCCTCTTTGATGTAGAGCTTTTTGCAGGAGTGATTTCATTATGGCCATCAGAAATGACAACAACATGAGCTGCATCCAATTTGCTATGAGTAGTTTCAGCAATTGGAGCTTCACTTAGCTGTCCACATTGAACAATGGAGCTAGCTGGTTTAACCTGGTTTAGAACCTCCAAGTTGTTTGAATGTCCTACATTCTTCAAGGTACTCATAGGGGTCAGCTGGCTCAGACCATTAGGATCAAATTCAGATGTTGCAGAGAGGTCCTGGTATTTTGCATAAAAGGTTAGTATGCAGTTTACACATCAACATAACTTATATATATATATATATATATATATATATATATATATATATATATAGTAAATTAAACATGATATCAGATATGAAATGCTCACAACTGAATTTGAAACATCCTGTGAGTCAGTATTGTTATCAGCAAGTGTATCCTCATTCGTAGAAGTTGGGCCGTGAATATCATGTTCTGGTTCAGCAAGCTGAAAGATAGTGACAATGCGCATAAGATTTATGTGCATAACAATATGACATAGTATTAAACTATAATAGACAACATAACCAAAACATAAGTTCCTATTACCACAACATTGGGGAATTTGGCGACAACTTGGTCAACAAATGTTTCTCCTTCTTTATAGCAAACAACAAAACATGACTTCCACCTTGGTTGCCATTTGACCTTAAAAACAAAAGTCTTTCCAGCAAGACCACCCATCAGCATTGGATACTCTAAGCGGTTGGTAATACCAGCCTGGAATTAATACCATAAACAGTTTCGGGGTCAATTAATTAGTAGGAAATAAATTAATGTAATTAGATGCCTTGTCAATATCAGTCAAGATTTGACCTGAATCATGTTCAATCGTAGCTGAGCAGCAGATATCCCTAACATCTGTGTGACCTCACGGTCCCAAACAACAAAAGAGGATCTGTCGTTCTCATAAGAAACATCCATCTCAAGTTTGTATCTTCAATAGGAATATGAGCATATCAGTAATACTTATAATTAATACTACATCATGAGTTGTATGTTTACAAAACAAAGGTAGTAAATTAACATTTATACCTGACAATCTCAGTTTCAGTGTTATGTCCATCATCACATGTGTAAGGAGGTTTGTCTCCTCTGGCAATCTTAGGACACTTATGGCAAGCAAAATAGTACCACCTATTACTGGTGTAGTTGACCTTTTCAATAGTTGCAACTGTGACACAGTAAGTAATCTGCAAATCAAAGTTGTATTTTTAGTTGTTAACCCCAATTAGAAGTCATACTAAAATATGAGGGCCGTATGTCCTTAAAACATACCTGATCAAGTTGGATAACCTGAGCCAGGGGGAGGATTTGGTTTTTTGACAGCAAATCGTCTTGATTAGCAACTTGTGAGCCATAATAGGATTGTGTACATACGATCTGGCTGGATGAGACTAGCTGCTCATCTTTTGGTATGTTGTAACAATATTCAGAAAATTAGTGAGTGTTTTAGAAGTTTTATAATACAAAGAACAACAATCAGATACATGATACAGAAACAACCTTTCTCTGAATGTATTGATCTCAGGGATGTTGTCATTGAGAAACAACTTTGTGAATGAGTAAGTGTTCGAAACACTGAGTGGGAATCGGCCTACATGTACATTGAAAACTATAAGCGTATATAATATACAAAGAACAACAGTCAGAATTTAATATAAGCAGAGAAAATATGAAAATATCAACATCAAAATGTCACTAACATATATAAACATAAAATATCAAGATAAGTCAGAAGTTAAGAATTAGCAACCTTCTTCTTTGATCTTGCAATAGTTAAGCAAAACAATCAGTGGTCCACCTTCTTTCCTGTCCTTGTTGTACTGAATGAACTTGGTAGCATACTCCTCCCATAGGGTGCAATTGATAGAAATATCACTAAAAATAATTTGAGTTTATAAACTTGGTGTCAAATTCTATTTACACAAAGGTGTTAATGTCACGCTAATAAAGATACTAAAGATGCAGTATATAACATTCAATAAGGACTTAAATTCAATGCATAACCTTAAGTCTTTCAAAGTAAAGTTAACTTGTAACTTTTTCCCAGTTCCTTCAATCAATTGACAGTAGCCCAAGTCCTGAACCATTCCAATCACATCTGGAGAAAAAAGGTGGAAACATGTAAGTCACTAATTCAAAGTGGAAATAATGGTAGATAAAAAGCATACAATGTTTTAGATACATGACTAAATAATAAACTCACGATATAACATATCAGCCCTCCATTTTCCAGAAATAATCTCAGCAAAAGGCTTGAACTTTGTGTTCGGATTAGGGATATCATGTAGATTGACATCAGCAGCATTGGTTCCACCAGTCCATTTGAGTTTGTATTTGTGGTCAGATGCTTTGAAGGCTAAATCATTGGTCTGAACCTAGAAGTTGCTTAATGTGTAAGTAGTATTTTCCATAAGGATCTTGTCATAAAGAGCTTTATATGCAATAGGGATCACAACTTGGATGTCATTTCCCTGAAAAAAAATTAAAGAAAGATAGTAAAATCATATTATCTGGTTGAAAAAACAAACATGTCAACAAAACTGATATAACAAACATCTCTCTTAGAACTAATATAACTCATATAAAACTGATATACATGAAAATAACAGTTCAATCTAAACAAAGTATGATAAGCAAAACAGCTAGCTTATGTAAACAAAACATGTATCACCTTAGCATCAACTATTATCATCTCCAAGTGCTCATTCCCATCCTTAACCACAGTCTATTTGCCTTTAACCCTAACAGCTAGCTTCCAAAAATCTTTCTTGTCTGTGACTGCAACAATAGTTTCAAAAGGTCTTTCCATTTAGGCTTCTGTTATGAAGAAAAAGGGTACATAAGTCCATTTTGAACAACACGAGTATATTAATAATGCAAACAAAACACAAAATCTATAAGAAAAATGAACAAAATAGTTACATTCTTAAAAAATAAATGAAGTTTGAAAAAAAAACATAGATCTGTCATGCCAAAAAAAGGTGAAATATTGAACATTGAACAAAACTAATTTAAAGTCGATTGAATAAGGCCTATAATGGAAATGAAGATTTTATAAAAAAAACATTCAAAGCAAAACAACAAAAGATTGAATGAAAGAAACGTAAATTATGAAGAACAATGAAGAAAAAAGAAAAAACTTACCAGCTCAAATCTGAGAGAAGTCGAGTGAGTTTAGGAAAGAAGGTTTCGTAATGAAAGTATTGTATTGTAGATGTGTTATATTTTGCGATGTTTGTGCTACAATGTTTATGTTGAGAAGAGTATAAATTGTGATTGATTAGGTATCTGACATATATAAATTTGATTTAAAGGTACATCTTTAGTTTTCCCTCCCAAACCAAGTTAGTCTGGTATAGTTTGTTTGGATAAGATTGTCTCCTTTTCATGTGCAAAGAAACCAAACTATTGTGTACCTTCCATTAGATGACGTAAGACTTGTTAACAATGGTAATTTAGTCACATAAAGTAATATTAGGACAACATTTACCCATGAAAAAGTGATTTGTCATTCAAAGAGGAGATGTCATTAAGGGGTTTTCCACAGGTTAGCCTTTTTCTTATATTAAGAGAGATTAGATGTTTGTAACAAAAAAAAAAATAGATGTCTAAAGCAATTTTTATTATAAAGATGTTTTGACTATTGAATGTATAACATTCGGCACGGGTTATGGAAATCCATCTCACATTCACTAGTTTAGATGGTGCGGTCATCTCCTCACGACACCACCACCCTTAACCTCGATTGAGGTTGTTTCAAATGGTCGCCGGCGTGTTTCTTCTTTCTATCATTGCGGACTACTCTGTTTCCATTTTCATCTGAGATTGGTATGATGATACAATCTGGGTATGTTCAGGATCATCCTAGTTGTGACCTCACGACACAAATGTTTATCTCATGCATCTTCAATGGATAAGTTTGGTCTAAATCTTCTTATTCGGTTATGCTCCTTTGTTATCTTATGGTTGTTTTTGTTATTATGTTATTGGCTTCATAAAGAAGTTTTAATTATAATACATATGTTCTTTCAAAAAAAAATTATAATACATATGTATGTATAATTTATTAATCGATACATTTTTAAGTTCCTACCCAAAAAACTCTTAGTTTACTTTTGTAAAATATAATTTTTGTTTTTTTACTAAAAAAATATTACATTTTTTTTTGGTAGGCATCAATTTTTTTAATAGATTTTTTTTAGTGATACAATAGATTATTTTCTTTATTGATTGTTGGTTAAGACATGGAGTTTGTTTTTGTTTTTTGAGAAATAATAACTAATTTTGGCGGGAAATATCACTTTACGTTACAATTAGTACTATAAAGATATATATGCAAAACACATCAACTAACTAACTACCACTCATTAAACAAACAATCTCTCTCTCTCTCTCTCTCTCTCTCTCTCTCTATGGAAACAGAGGAAGGACAAGGAATGTAAGTATTTACATCCTCCAAATTTCATTATTCAGCATCAGAACCAGAAACTGTAGAGTTTCAATTTTCATTTAATTTCCTTTTCCGTTGAAGCAAAATCTTGATTTTTCTTTTAATCAGATGGATTCATTCTTTGTTCTTCTGTTTAAATTTGATTGTGAATTATCTGTGAATCATGCAGACAGTATCTAACACAAAAACAGCTTGAAGTTCTAAATCCCATTTTTAAAGATTTTCAACTCATACCCGATGAAGGACAAAGGTTGGGCCATAACCATATTTTGAAGTGCACAAAGATTTCTACGAATCAGGATGTAGCTATCAAGATTCTTCCTATTCAAGAAAACCACCTATTGAATGGAGTTCCAAGCAGCATTTTGAATCGTATCTCTATGCTCAAAATGTTGAACCATCCCAATATTGTCTGGTCAATATTTTTCCTTAATTCCTTCATCTCTTAGTTAGAATTACAATGCTATCTTCTTTGCATATGTATCATTTGATTGTGGAAATGAATGAATTTCAAAATATTGATCAACCCAGCTTATAGTATAAGATTCATATATATATATATATATATATATATATATATATATATATATATATATATATATATCTGTGTGTGTGTGTGATAATTTATTGAATGACATTGATTGATTCACAGAAGTGAAAACAAAATGCCCTAACGTGTATTTTCTGTTATCTATCCAGATTGCAGACAGTGATGGAAACTGTAGTATCTTAACAGTAGTATTAGAAAATACCTCGGTGATGAGATGTCAATCAACATTCAAGATCGGGAAAAAGTAAGTCAAATTTTGTTAACAATTCTGTGTAGTGTAGTGATATAGAAAAACTTTGGTTGGTTCTAATAAAACTTGCATATATCTTTGTTTTCAACATGATGGTTCCATAATTTATCGTGCAAGAAAAGGAGGAAAAACTTATCGTACAATTAGATATCTGATTTCCATTTTGATTTTCACTTTTGATTGAAATTTGATAATTATTATATATTAAATAGGGTATATTAGATGAAAACAAGGTAGCTATAATCCATTTTCCTCTTGTCCTTGTAGATTTTTCTGTGTCAAGCTCTCTCTAGATTGACTTACTGCCATACTCACAAAATTCTACACAAAGATCTGAAACCTAATAATATTCTAGCTTCAGTTGAAAAATTACATGTCAATGAAATGAAATTATCTGACTTTGGTGCGGCGAAAACTATTGAACCTCCTCTTTCACCCTACTCTATTAATGTATGACACTTAAAATCTTTTGTTTTTCCTTCTTTGAAATAAAATTAGAAACATGTACCAATATCTTAATCAGCTTTGAATTTTAGCTAAATGGTGTAGTTTATTTAATGAATAAATGTTACTCCAAACCATTGAAGGTATTATTTGCTTTTGTAATTTTATTTTCAATTTTCAGATGGGCAGTCCTTGCTATAAAGCACCTGAACTTTTAATGGGTTCTACCAATTACTCTACTGCAATTGATATCTGGTCTATGGGATGCATATTTGCTGAGATGAGTAGGCTCCAACCTCTGTTCATTGGTAAAAGATGAACCTGAGATATTGGCTGAGATATTTTGGTAATTTCATCCAAACACCATAAATATACTATTTGTTTGATTTCTCTGCACTTATAAAATAAATCAATTGGATAATTTTATATGTAAAGCTTGCTTGATACGCCATCAGAAGAAACCTGGCCTGGTGTGTCTTCTATATGCAACTTTATTGAAGCACTCGACCATCCAATCGTGCCAAAGGTATTCATGTTCCATTTCCTTTTATAAATTTAGGCCAGACAAATAAGCAATATTATATGCAAACTATATTGGATTTTGTAGGACAACACCGACAACTCGACATTAACGACAATGCAACAACTCGACGTCAACTTGACAATGCAACAACAACGACATCAACATACATGTGGTACCAATCGAGGCATCAAGCCCCCAACTTGTATGAATGATTATACATTCAACAGAGCATCAAACCCTCAACGTGGTATGAATGATCAAACATTCAACAGGGCATCAAGCCCCCAACTTATAGAGCATAAGCTCGCAGGGCATCAAGCCCCCAACATATATATGAATGATTATACATTCAACGAAGCATCAAGCCCCCAACTTTAATGATTATGCATGGACTCAACAACCAATGCAACAACAACTTCAACAACTTAGACAACAACTTACAACTTAATGACATTGACAAGAACTTACAACTTTAACGACATTGACGACAACAACGGGAACGACAACAACAACGACTTTGCATCATAATATCATAATTCATCAATTATGAACAACATCATGTAATATCATATTCATCAACATATACCTTCATATAATACTTCATCAAACACGAACAACATCATATAACATCATATTCATCAACATATACATTCATATAATAATTCATCAATCATAAACAACATCATATAACATCATATTTATCAACATATGCATTCATGTAATAATTCATCAATCAAAGATATTCACGTCAAACCACGTTAGATTCATCACAACATAGGTTAAATACTCTTAAACACCTTAATTGAACTCATAGTACACAAACTTTGAAGTTTGGAGACAATCCATAAGTTTTGGGTTGACTTAGAAATAGTTACGTGGAATTTTCATAAAATTTCACTAACACCTCCTTGGAGTATTTTCATTATAACTCAAAAACCAAAAATTATTTTCAAGTCAAACCAAAGCCACTGGAAAGCTAACACAATTATCTAAAACTTTCATGTTTACACCAAAGACCAATTCAAAACAAAAATATGCGAAACAAGAGATGTTGTCAGAGAGCAATTCGCCCGACGAGTAAATTCACTCGCCATGGCGAGTTATGACAGATAGCTCTCGGGGAAAACTCCATTTTTCACCCCAAAATCCCAATTTTGAATCCCCTAAGCCCAAATTTGAAACATTTATACACATCAAAAGAGACTCAAAACCATATAAAACTTGACCCAAAACATTATTTTACAAAAATCACGTTTTAGTTTCAAACCATAATTCTATAACATCAAAATCAAACAACAACAACTATGTTAAACCCGTTTTCTCAGAATTATACAACCCATTATTAGAGAAAGCTAGTGTCACCCTTACCTTAGATTGGTTGATTGCAAGGTTCTGCCGCTTTCTCTTCTCTGACTCTTCTCTTCTCTTGGTTTCTCCCTTTTCTCCCAAAAACTTGTTTCACGTACTCTAATTTTCTAACTCTAACTCTCCCCTTTATATAAATCTTTAACCTACTTATTTTTCCTTATTTCCAATTCTGCCCCCAAAGCCTCATAATTCTATTTTAATATATATATATACACTACACCAAATAACATAATATATTATAATATGCTACTAAAAACACCAACATATAACACAAAAGTAACACACATCACAATAAATTAAATAAATTATTCTAAAAGACTCTAAACTTAACAAAATAATTAAATAAATAAAATAGGGCGTTACAACTCTACCCTCCTTAAAAGAATTTCGTCCTCGAAATTCAGAGCACAAGAGAAAATGAATTTAATTATTGCTTAAATATCTTAAACTATATATAACAAAATAGAAACTTCAAACAATACATAAAACCACATTAAAGTTAGTCCGTCAAACATGATCACATAATAAAACATAACCATTAATTAGAAAAACACAACGATAGTATTCAACTGTCACACGACACTACGCAACTCAACTACTTGGCCGGACGGACCGACCTGCTCTGATACCAATTGTAACAACTCATTTTCCCAACAAGTGAAATAATACATAATAATCAGAGTATTCAACTTAAACAGGATGTCACACAACTTTAAAAGACAAATAGAGTAAAATTACTATTTATTCAAACACCTCTTGTCAACAATTCAAATTACATTGCAGCGGAAAAACATTTCATTATTCAACAAAATGGCACTACGACCTCAACATAAACAACTTATTAAAATTCCATTTCAATGGTTCATCAATATAATTCATATTAATACGTAACAAATGGAAAACAACACAAATATCCCCATCCCGTTACGTATCAGAGCGACCCTAAGACGACGCGTGAGAGAGTCAACTCACATCAACAGCTAATCTTGATTATCTGCACGTTACCCACATAGAGGCAACATTCAAACAGAAGGGGTGAGACTTCACATTCAATAATAATAAGCATATAATTCATTAAAAGAATTTAACAACATATAACAACATCAATTCATCATTAGTAATACTAATAAACAATGATTTAAGTAAGATAATTTTAACACACAAATAGCATCAAATCATCATCCACAATGCTTCACATAATTCCAACAACTCATTAATTATTTTGACAACTTGACAACACGACGACAACACCGACAACTCGACATCAACGACAATGCAACGACAACAACATCAACTTGACAATGCAACGACATCAACATGCATGTGGTACCAATCAGGGCATCAAGCCCCCAACTTGTATGAATGATTATACATTCAACAGAGCATCAAGCCCTCAACGTGGTATGAATGATCAAGCATTCAACAGGGCATCAAGCCCCCAACTTATAGAGCATAGCCTCTCAGGGCATCAAGCCCCCAACATATATATGAATGATTATACATTCAACGGAGCATCAAGCCCCCAACTTTAATGATTATGCATGGACTCAGCAACCAATGCAACAACAACCAACAACTTAGACAACAACTTACAACTTAATGACATTGACAAGAACTTACAACTTTAACGACATTGATGACAACAACGGGAACGACAACAACAACGACTTCGCATCATAATATCATAATTCATCAATTATGAACAACATCATGTAATATCATATTCATCAACATATACCTTCATATAATACTTCATCAAACACGAACAACATCATATAACATCATATTCATCAACATATACATTCATATAATAATTCATCAATCATAACCAACATCATATAACATCATATTTATCAACATATGCATTCATGTAATAATTCATCAATCAAAGATATTCACGTCAAACCAAGTTAGATTCCTCACAACATAGGTTAAATACTCTTAAACACCTTAATTGAACTCACAGTACACAAACTTTGAAGTTTGGAGACAATCCATAAGTTTTGGGTTGACTTAGAAATAGTTACGCAGAATTTTCATAAAATTTCACTAAGACCTCCTTGGAGTATTTTCATCATAACTCAAAAACCAAAAATCATTTTCAAGTCAAACCAAAACCACTGGAAAGCTAACACAATTATCTAAAACTTTCATGTTTACATCAAAGACCAATTCAAAACAGAAATATGTGAAAAAGACGCAAGAACGCGAAACAGGGGATGCTGTCAGAGAGAAATTCGCCCGGCGAGTAAATTCACTCGACATGGCGAGTTATGACAGATAGCTCTCGGGGAAAACTCCATTTTTCACCCCAAAATCCCAATTTTGAATCCCCTAAGCCTAAATTTGATCCCAAAGTTTGTCTAAACATTTATACACATCAAAAGAGACTCAAAACCATATAAAACTTGACCCAAAACATTATTTTACAAAAATCACGTTT
This sequence comes from Medicago lupulina, assembly GCA_958299785.1. Taxonomy (NCBI): domain Eukaryota; kingdom Viridiplantae; phylum Streptophyta; class Magnoliopsida; order Fabales; family Fabaceae; genus Medicago; species Medicago lupulina. The sequence goes on from OY283139.1 coordinate 66,036,501, forward strand.
TAGTTTCAAACCTTAATTCTACAACATCAAAATCAAACAACAACAACCATGTTAAACCCGTTTTCTCATAATTATACAACCCATTATTAGAGAAAGCTAGTCTCACCCTTACCTTAGATTGGTTGATTGCAAGGTTCTACCGCTTTCTCTTCTCTGACTCTTCTCTTCTCTTGGTTTCTCCCTTTTCTCCCAAAAACTTGTTTCACGTACTCTAATTTTCTAACTCTAACTCTCCCCTTTATATAAATCTTTAACCTACTTATTTTTCCTTATTTCCAATTCTGCCCCCAAAGCCTCATAATTCTATTTTAATATATATATATATATATATATATATATATATATATATATATTTCTACACCAAATATATATATACAACAAAATAATAAATTATAACACAAAAGTAACACACATCACAATAAATTAAATAAATTATTCTAAAAGACTCTAAACTCAACAAAATAATTAAATAAATAAAATAGGGCGTTACACTCCTCTTTTCCCTTTATCTCAAATCCTGGTGGTTGATTCACATATACTTCTTCTTCAAGCTCACCATTGAGAAATGTTGGTTTCACATCTAACTGGTACATTGACCAGTTGTTCTTGACTGCTATATCTACAATCAATTTGATTGTTTCCATCCTTGCCACTGGAGCATATACTTCATAATAATCTTGACCATACTTCTGTAAGAATCCTCTTGCAACTAGCTTGGCCTTGTATTTTGCAACCTAACCATCTAGCTTCAGTTTTGTCTTGAAAACCCATTTAACATCAATACACTTCTTATCAGTAGGTGGTTGAACTAATCTCCAGGTTTCATTCTTCTCTATAGAGTCTAGTTCTTCAATCATTGCTTTCTTCCAGTGATTTTGTTTAAGAGCTTCCTCAAAAGATATTGGTTCAGCTTCAGCAAGCATTGCTGATTGCACAATTTCACTTTCATTTGTGACTGCTTGATCAGGAAATCTCTCAAAATCTCTCAACCTGATTGGTGGTTGAGTATTCCTTGTTGGCTTATTAACAACACCTGCACCTCCTTCATCTGTATCACCAACTACTTCTTCTTGTTATTCAGTCCCAACATCTTCTGTTTCTGAATCAGATAGATAGAAGTGATTGTCAAAGTTATTTGATGCCTTGTCTTTCCAGTTCCAGCACTTTGTTTAATCAAACATCACATCCTTGCTGAATACTATTTTCTTACTATTTGGATCATATAGTTTGTAGGCACCAGTTGAGTGATATCCAACCATAATCATTACCTGAGATTTATCATCTAGTTTTCTTCTCAGTTGATCAGGTACATGTCTGAAACATAATGAGCCAAAAATCTTCAGATGCTGAACACTTGGTTTTACTCCACACCATGCTTCTTCTGGTGTTTTGTCTTGTAGCTTCTTTGTAGGGCTTCTATTGATGAGATATGTTGCAGTAGCAGCTGCTTCTCCCCACAAATAATGAGGCATCTGCTTTTGCTTCAGCATGCTTCTTATCATATTTACCAATGTTCTATTCTTGCTCTCTGAGATTCCATTGTGTTGAGGTGTGTATGGTGTAGTGACTTCATAATTTATGCCATTTGATGAGCAAAAATCATTGAACTCATTGGAAGTATACTCACCTTCTCCATCCGTTCTTAGCCTGCTAATCATTTCACCACTTTCATTTTGAACTAGTAGTCTAAACTTCTTAAACACACCAAGTACTTCATCTTTCTTAGCCAACAAGTAAATCCATAACTTTCTAGTAAATTCATCTATGAATGTCACAAAGTATCTATTTCCTCCTACTGATTTCACTTCAAAGGGTCCACATACATCATAATGAATTACCTCAAGTTTTCTGGTTGCATTGAATGGTACTATTGCATTGTATGAACTTCTGGCTTGCTTTCCAGTACAACACATATCACATACTTCATTAGGCAGCTTTATCTTTGGTAAACCTTGCACCATTTTCTTCTCACTAAGCATATTCAAGTCCCTGAAATTGATATGCCCATATCTTTGATGCCATAACCAGTTTTCACTCTTAACTTCTGATAGCAGACATTTATCTTCAATAACACTGATGTTGATTTTTAAAGTTCTTTGCTTTGACATAGGAGCTTTCAGAATCAACCTACTCTTGCTATCAAATACCTTCATAGCTTGTGCCTCATCCTTCATAGTGTATCCTTTTTGCAGTAATTGACCAATACTAATGAGATTGCTTCTCATGTTTGCTACATACAACACATCAGTGATGCAAGCTTTCTTGCCATCCTTCCTATGAATCAGTACTTTCCCAATACCAGCTGCACAAACTATACTATTGTCTGCAAATCTTATTTTTATATTAACTGAATCATCTAATTCAGAGAACCAAGATTTCTTGCATGTCATGTGATTCTAACACCCAGTGTCCAAATACCATTCATCACTTCTTTCTTCTTCCTCTTTGACTGTTGCCATCAAGAGTACTTCTTCAGGATCATAATCTTCATCCTGAGCAAATTATGCCTCATCTTTGTTCCTTGGCACTCTTTTTGATTTACATTCAGATGCATAACGTCCCATCTTCTGACAATTATAGCATTGAATGTCTTTCTTATCTTTCTTCTTCTTCTTCTGATCAGACTTTACATCATTCTTTTCTTGACTCTTGCTAGAGCCCTCACCATCCTTATGAGAATGATTATTCCAGGATTTTTTCCCTTTCTTGAATTTTCCTCTCTTCTCATACTGAGCTTGCAAAGCTTGATCAGATGATACACTTTTACCTCTTTCTCTATTCCTATCAATCAACCTCAATTCATGTGCTTCAAGACTTGCTTGCAGTTCTTCTATCTTCATAGTATCTAAATCCTTAGATTCTTCCAAAGCAACCACAATGTGATCAAATCTTGATGTTAAGATTCTGAGAATCTTTTCCACCTTCATCACATCAGTGACAGTTTCACCATTCCTTGTCATCTGATTTGTAAGATTGATCACCTTATCAAAATATTGACTAACAGATTCATCTTCTTCCATTGTCAATACCTCACACTGTCTTCTCAAAGCTTGAAGCCTCACTTTCTTCAGTTTACCATCCCCAGCATACAATTTCTCTAATGCATCCCATGTCTCCTTCGCGCTTTCATAATGCATGATCTTCTCAAAGATCTCATTGCTTACACTCTGATGCATCAAGAACAGAGCTTTTCCATCTTTCTTCTTCAATTCTTTATGTGCTGCTTGTTGTACATCAGTTGCATTCGCTGTCAGTGCTGGTATCCCTTCATTCACAACTTCAAGTACATCGTGGAACCTGAAGATCACCTTCATCTTCACGATCCATTGATCAAAGTTCTTGCCTTCAAAGACTGGTAGATGCGCAGGAATATTGTTGTTATGAGTTGCCATTCTTCACGAATTCTCTAACAACAATGAACGAACCAGGCTCTGCTATACCAATTTGATGGAACAATGTATGAAAATTGAATGAAACCGACACTTAAAACTGTGTTCAATTGAAGAATATGGAATTGAGATTCTAGGGTTTCTATGGTTTTTGAGAGAGAAAGAGGGATATGAATAAAAGACTTGTGTAATTTTATTGAATGAATTGGAATTACTATTTACAAGAGTAATGAGGTATATATACATCAAGTGATGTAACAAAATCTGAAAACAAACTCCTAACAAACTTATTTCTTCACATGCAAGTAACTTGAGTTAGTTACTTCAAGTGCAAGTTTCTAAACAAACTACTAATCAAAGATAAAGTTAAAACTAACTAAACTGAATTACTAAACCAATAAATATTGGGTTGAGAAAGCATCTAGGAAGAGAAGCAAAAACTTACACTCCCAAAAAAAGAGAAAATCTCAAGAAAATGTAGTACAATAGTTATCGGTAAGTGTTTTTGTTTATTTTCTTATCAATGTTTTAAATTTTGTTTAACCATATCATTCATTTCAGTTTTCTTATATTATGCAGCAACCACTTGACTGAAATTCAATTTCTCTCAATGGAACTTTTAAAGTAAAATTGAATTAATAGTGCCTTAAACATATAAAATGATATGAATCTAATTTTTTTGAAGATACAATCAAATTAAGGAAAAAGATTTATGTGCATGATATGCATTGTACAATTATCAGCCACTGTACACTCTAAGACGACTAGTGATTCTGTGTCGACATATAGGACAATGTCTTAACCTTGATCCACAATCTCTGCAAGTTTGCATTCCAATATATTGTATAACATATCGTTTAATCGTAACAATTATCAGCTTAATTGTTTCATTAATTACTCTAAAATAAAATCAATCAAAATAAGCTCACCATGTGCCCACATCCATATGCCAAATCCTTTGCATTGGTCAGACAAACAAGGCAGGCCTACATTAAGCAACTTCAATGTAGACAGAAATAAACAAATTAGTGAAGATAATATAGTAATGCCCTGAGAGTTTCAAGTTTGGAACTATGTTTTTGTAGCAAGCCAAAACTTCTTCAAATCCATGGCAAGGTGAATCATCACTATGAAAGCTGAATACTTCTTCATCATGGGTGGTAGCTGTATTATAATGGTTAAAGTTGAGCCATAACTTGAATTGCAAAAACCATTAATTACATTCTTTACTCTAAGGACATTAGACCTTACCATCACCAAAGCCAAAGCATGCAATCAAGTTGTCTTCATCAAAGGGAGCCAAAGTCTTGCCAACAATTGATATGGCCTTCTCATAGGAGTTAGGTATATCTCCAATTGCATGCATGCAGGCTTCTCTTATTGAATGAGACTTGGCATACAAAAAAAAAAGGATGCATTGGCTTAATAACGGAACGTATAAACTTTGAGAAAAACAAAATATGTTCAAGTTGAAGTTATAATCAATGTTTTAAAATCGAAACCATAAATTGACACTATAATTAACTTGAAGGTTTAATTCAATCAAGGCTTCATCCTTATTTGAGCAGTTTAAAACAGTTATTTTAATTGTTTCCACGTTGATATTGATTGCTTGATTATTTTGCTCCACACATCAAGTATTTTATTGGTGTGATTTTTAACGAATTCATACAGTTTGTTCATGATAGTATATTTGCCAACTAGGATGAGGTTCACTTGGCGGCTTTCGACACACTACACAACCTTCGTCAAACTTCTCCACGTGCATGTGTGGCTACGAAGTTAAATTACGAAGTTTGAGGAATCAAGCTATTTGTTCTCTGCACACAAAAAATAACACAGCAAAAAAGCAGGCTCATGATGATATGGTATGCTAGTTGTGCAAAGGCACTTGCACTTGTTCTCTACCTTTGTATAATGCAGAATTACAACCATTGGTGGAATATCAATAATTGGGATTGTGATAAAACAAGTACATGAAAGCCAAATTGTCTTATTTGATTTTTATAATCAAATGCTATGATTCTGCATTATACCCTCCAAAATGCAGCTCTCATAAATTAAAAGGGGTATATTTGATTGATATACAAAATATGTGCTGACATAAGTAAGAAAATAAAGAAATAGAGATATACCTAAAAAGACTTACTTTTTGGTCCAAACAATTACATATCAGAGACTCACCAAATAAAGTGGATGTGGTCATACACAATTATTGTTACATGATTCAGGTTGAAACCTAACAAAATACAGAAAGAGTTATAACTTAAAAATGAGTAGAATCATCAAAAATAAAACGGCGCCCACACAGCTCCAAATTCATCATTATTTGCCAACTTTTTTGGTTTTGGAGCCGTAACTTTGTTGGTTCTGTAGGGTCTCTTTTGGAACACCATTCTCTGAGATCTTCTTTTTTTGGAGAGGAAGCTCAATGTTCTTCTTCTTATCAATAGACTCCCAACACAAGATGGTGCAAAACAGTACAAAGCCAACCAATAAATATACAAGATTATGAAAGCCAACAGAAGAAAAACTCAAAGAAACACAAACTGGAAAGAATGCCAAATAACAAGGCACCACGAAAAATATATAATCTCCATCATCCTTGTACCCGAGACAAGAGAAGGTAAAACGAGAGAGAGAGAGAGAGAAGAAGAATAAAAGAGAGATTTTAGCTCGTTTTCTAGGGTTTTGAATAATGATGATTGTTGTATTTATATATAACTAGAGAATTGAAAGATAAGGACAACCTCCGTGTATGTTCCCTTTTTTATAATTTAACAAAGGCCAACTAAAGATATGAACAAACAAGTTATATATATATATATATATATATATATATATATATATATATATATATTATTAAGTATAAGCAAAATTTTGCATGATATCAGCAAACAAAAGTCACCATTGGTTGGTATGGGACGGACCAATATCTTAATGATTCACACGAATATAATAAAATAAACTGATGAAATTAAGTGGATTTAGTTTTTTTTAGGGAAAAAATTAACGGGATTTAGTAAATTTATCAACACATATAAAATAAATTAAACATTTTTTAAGTATTTGGACTCGCAAAAATCCATACCTGTTATTAAAATTATACAATTATCATAGTACTTAAATAAAAATCTTCTCTTCATGAAAAAAAAAATATAACTGAATTTTCCAATTAATGATTTTTGTTTTATTGGTAATTTGTTGTCAAAGTAAAAGTGTGTGGTATAATATTTTTTACTTATCAAAATATAAGCAATAAGTATAAGAGGTGTGAGTTCAATGATAAGAACTTGACTTTGTAATTTCAAGAGATGTTGTCCAAAGTTCACATGAAACATTTATAAAATGTTCATTTTGCCACAATTGTTAATAATAAAACTAGTTTAGAGCCCCGGCGTTGCCCGAGTTAGATATTAAATAAGTTTGTGTGCGCGAATACACGTGTAAGTATATTAAATTGAATTTATTTAAAATTACAATTATAATAATATCTTAAAAATACATATAAATGGTGAGATGAATATCCAATGCAAGAATAAATATTGTAACAAAATCAATAATGAATTAGTCCAATTGGTACGAGTTTTGGGTCCCTTTAAACATATGGTCACGAGTTTGTTTAGTGGCTCATGTGTATGAGAAAAAAATCGATGGAAAGGGAAGAACTCATCTTTTGTGTCCCACCGATTCTTGGCGGAGATTAGACATCTCTAACGATGGTAGAATTTGTGAACCTATATCATGGTTACCCACTCTATAAATAAAGGGTCTTCCTTTGAATATGACCACCTCACTTAATCACTCATTTGCCACATGCTACACACAATTTAAATGTGACATAAGAGTGCCTTTTTGCAAGTATGCCTCATCGTTTGAGAAGGAGCATGCAACCAGAAGTAAGGAACATCAACACTTGACGTGAATAATGCACCGCCTGCTCAGGTGGTAAACCTCACCTCGAGGAATGCTAGGGTCACACCCTCTAACACACTCCTCTAACACACCAATAAAAAGTTGCCACGTCATCCATTAATTTTGCTTCATGACTTGCTACCGTTTTAACAATTTGTTATATTTATTATTAATTAGTAATGGAATTTAACTCAGAAGAGAGAAAAGCTTCTCTTCTTCCTCCTTTGCGCTTGAAGCTCTCACCACTATCTCTTCAATTCAAGGATTTAACAATGGAAAAAATTGTCATCGATGACATGATCAAACATTCGACTTTAGATAAAAAAAATTCTTTTTCAGAGGTAATCTGGATAAAATCAACAACCCTATTTTTACAGTTCAGTCCCCACAATCTTCACTTTTTTCTTCCATTTAAACATCAAAGTTTGAATCTTTTTCAATTTAAAGCGGCAAGTGAAGACAGAAAATCCGATCCGGCGGCGGCAGTTGCGCAGAAAGGATGATGACCCTTTTTAACTTCTTCATTTTCGCCCTTATTACTACCATGTTTTAGTTGAAGGTTAGGGATGGATGGAAAATAACATAAATTAAACCCCATGAAATGATTGCATATCTTTCAATTTGAAATGGACTACAAATGGATTATTTGTGTTTGAAAGATTGAAAGGACCCATAAAATTTGTAGAGAGAAGAGCGATGCATATTTTTGTGTGATTAGTTCAGGATAATTCCAAAAGAAAGATGTTTTCCCAACCTGTACAACCGGTTAGCAAGTCATGAAGTAAAATTAATGGATGATGTGGCAACTTTTTATTCGTGTGTGTTAGAGGGTGTGACCCTAGCATTTCTCACCTAATAAATTCAAAAAAGAACTTGAAAACTTAATTATTATTTTTTGTTACATATGCAAACGTAATTCTTATTTCAATGTAGAGATATCATTTCTCCAATTTGTTTAATCTAATACATATAACAATATTTTATAATATTTGAATATTGGATTTTTTTAGAATCATCTATTTTATTTTTTAATAAATTTTTTGTTATACATTAAAAATCTTTATACAAGTAAAATATGAAACCATATTTTGACCATTAGAATTTATCCTTATAGTGCAAATTAAAATATGAAACCGTCACCTTAAAAAAAATAAATATGAAACATGTATTGTACCAAAAAAGAAAAGAAAATATGAAACATGTGGTACAATTTTTGGTCCTTGACACTCTAAAACTGACAGACACACACTACTATAGTGCAGTGACGCCGTCAACAGCCAAAAATGGAAAACAGTAGCAACAGTCGGTCGGAGCAGACAATTGAAGATGGGAAACTATACAGACATCTCAATTCTCTTATCGTCGCTCATCTTCGTCACAACAATCTCACTCAGGTTCAATTACTTATTACATACATCTTTTCCTCTCAATTCAATTATTCTTTTACATTTGAATTCAATTCTTGTTTTTTCATCTCAGGCTGCAACTGCTGTTGCTTCAGCAACTATGACACCATTCAATGTACAAGCTCCGCCCAACAAGCTTATTCAATTGCTTGCTAAGGTACAAACAAAACATGAAACATTTCGTTTATGGGTTAAATAAATAACATTCCCTTTTATTGAGTATTGTATTAGTCCCTGACTATGACGCACGGACACTCCTCAGATTAGGCGTGTCACGTGTCCGACACGACACCGACACTTATAATTACATTGAATTATGTGATTTTTTTTTTAAATTATCAGCTGTGTCGGCGTGTCCAGTGTCCGTGTCCCTGAGAATGCAAATACTGTAGTCAAACGTCTATTTATGGAGCCTGGATACTTCAAAATAGGAAATGTGTGGGTGTCCGGTGTCGTACTTTTATTGATACTTCCAGATATGTGTTCCTTAAGTATCTTTATTTTGTTATGGCTACTTCCCGATACTCCTCGGGCATAGACAATTTATACTCATTGTTTTTAGTTTTTCTAAAAATACTTTTGTTGATATCGTAACATTGGAGTTTGAATATACTATGTTATAGGTACAAACTCTAGGTCGTATCATATCATGAATTTACAATTTTTCTCGTATCCGTGTCGTACCATGTATCTTGGGCATCGTCACTCTACATTGGATGGCTTACCCCTATGAAAGACTAGTAATGGCTTATATTTTGGGTTCTTTGGGATTAAAGTGCCTTTTTTTTTTTTTTTGCATTCTTGAAGACTAACGAGTCTTGTGGTGAAATTTATAAAATATGAACTTGGGAGTTTACTCCTTTCTTTTGTGTAATCTATACTTTCCCTTTAATGCGACCAGAGGAAGGATTTTGTTCTAAACAAATAACAGGGTCTTGCAGCGGAAAAAGATGACTTGCTAAGAGGGACTTCATCTTCTCCTTTTCAAGATTTGGGTGCATCATTGCCCTTGCCTCGTCCCGGTGCAACAACCATTGATTTCAGGCAATTTTTTTACACCCGTTCTCCTGTTGTGGCTGCTTTTCTTTTGCATTTGAAGTCAATGGAACAGAGTTTAATTTATTGTTCTGAGAGACGCTTGATATTATGTTGCTACTATCATTGTCAGTTATGGTGTTTCATTATTGTTAAAGATTTTTTTGGCATTGAATAACATTTTGTTCCATAGCTATTGTGGAGAATTATGACTTTTAGTTTAGCTCAGTATTTTTTTGTTCTTTATCTTTATTAAAACTTGTAAGGAAAAAACAGTCAAGACTTGTCTATTTTCTGCTATGCAAGAGTTTAACCAAGGCTAACTACATTTCCTTTAATTGGAATTGAATAAAGTAAAAAGTTAGCATGCTTGTTTGTATGTTACACGGACACGCCATTGGATATTTCGTGTAGGTCTTACTTGGTGGTGTATTTCATTTACCTGCTTTTAATTTTGGTTGTAGAAAAGAATGATCTAAGGAAAGCAGGACCGCATATTTGAACCCACCTTTTGATTATCAAAGCTTTCCAAAATGATATTTCATATTCATTATCTAGCACAATTTTTTATTTTTTTATTTTGGTCTCATGCTAATTATAAATAATGCTTTTAAGTTCCTTCATTTTCATCTAGCAAATAAGATGGCGAAACAACCATTGAAAATTGTGTTTTGGTGTAACAGCTCTTTGCCAGATATAAAAGGTTCGTCAAAAAGTTTCCCAAAGCATGAGACACGACACCTTTCAGAACACAAGGTATGTAATATGCTTTAATAGCTTCAACATATCCTGCATTATAGTTCCAAAATACCATACAAGATACAACATTCCCTACCATTGAGCAGATGCTTTTTTACTAGTTGATTTTTGGACTGATTGGCTTAATTTCTAGAATGTTGCCAGGTGTGCTAGGTTTAGTCCTGATGGAAGATTTGTTGCCACTGGAAGTGCAGATACATCAATAAAACTATTTGAGGTGCTGATTATCATTTAGACTAAATATGTATTGCTCTTTCTTGACACAACTTTTAAACTTATGCTTCAATTTATTTGGCAGGTTTCAAAGATCAAGCAAATGTTGCTCCCAGATGCAAAGGATGGTCCTGTGCGGTCTGTAGTAAAAACGTATTATGACCATATACAGGTATACTTGCACTTTTCGAAGTTCTGTTGAATTTATTATGTGGAACTGTTTCTTTTATGCATATTTTGATACTCCTGTATGATTAAAACTAATAATTGTCCTCTTCGCTTATTATTGACGATGAATCGATGACTTAGCTTCACGATAGCAGTTTAATATCTAAGGTGCCAAATAAATAATTTGTTTGAGTTCGAAAATGTTAATATGGTTAAGTATTCATTTAAAATCTGACCATATTGTCCATTTTGTGGTTATTGGGTAGGGAGACTTTTAGTTGAAAAAACTGGAAAGCGGAGCATCAGTTTATGCTGGTCAGCAGTATAGTCATGATCGAGAGCCGAATTGTAGACTCATAAGAAACCTGGTTTCCTTAATTCGTGCTCCCACCTTTGGAACTTTGATTTGCAAAAAAGAAACACTTAACCTGTGACGCCGTCCTCCCCATCCCATCATACCTGCTGCACAAAATATCCTCTTTCATTCCTTGCTGCTGGGTTGTGCAAGGCGGCGGCCCACTCTCCCTTTAAATTAGGCCTAGGTCAAGGTTGGAGACAAAGTCTAGGCCCTTAAGGCCCAATGTACAAAAAAACAGCTTATAGAACATTTTATTTTGAATGAACAGCTTATAAGACATTGGGCCTTTGAGTACTTGCTTTTTTTTTAAAAAAAATCTAGTAAAGAATAGTAGTAGTAACTAGTAATAATACACAAACAATATAATAACAATACAAAATATAATTGTACACATGAACCTAGAAAATAAATACGTTTTAAAGTATTTATATACATCAACCTGTGATTCAGAGATTTTTTTTTCCATGTATGATAATTTTTATGCTTATGTGTGCGTATATATATCATTAAAATTTTGTCCTTTAGTAGGATGTTACGAGTCGTGTTATGATATTTCATTGGCCTCGCTTTATTTTTGTGTTTTACTAAATTGCTGGTCAGCATATTACATGTGACTAATATTGTACGATTTTTATTCATTTATATTTCACCAGACCTGTGGAAGCTCATAGTTCAAAATTATCATTGTTTTGATAAATAAATATACAGATATCAATGTGCCAAATTTTATGTGTATATGCTGTAGTGGAGTTTTTTTTTTTACCTGTATTACATTTGCTTTATCAATGTGCCAACTTCTATGCTGTAGTGAAATGTAAAGCTTATAAAATGATGCTGAGAAACTTTCATCATATATCTGACTTTTCTTATATATAACAAAACTGCAGCCAGTAAATGATCTGGATTTTAATCCGCAAGGTACTATCCTGGTTTCTGGAGCCAAAGATCAGACAATAAAGTATGATTACTTGTAGTATAACTTTTCAATTTTGTTCTATAATATGTACATCTCATCTTTATTCTTTTTTCTTGTTTCTGTGCTTTATATTTGGAAATGCTCTTAGAATTTGACATGCTTGTCTAATATCATTTAGGTTTTTTGATATTTCAAAGACCAACGCCAAGAGGTCATACAGGGTTATTCAGGTAGTGGTGCTATTCGACACTTATATACTAGCAATGAGTGAGCAATAATAAAAATAAAGCATAATTTTTTATTTGTTTGGAATTTGTCTTGCAGGACACGCACAATGTTCGCTCTGTATCTTTCCACCCGTCAGGGGACTTTCTGTTAGCAGGTATTTATTTTTATCCCATCTTTCTGCATAATAGTATGCTAATAATGTCTTTCTTTTTTACAAAAATTGAGTCAGTCTCCATTTATGTGTTAATTGTGTTAATAGTATGCAAATTTTCAAATCACAAACATCCTGTTCCAATATAGTTCTTGTGGAGCTATATTCATTGTCTCATGTCATGTCCACCATTTAGTATTATATGTATGAAACCAAACTTAGGAAGTCATATATTCCAGTGAACTACTTCTGGTTTGTGTCAACACCTTCTTTGACCGTAATAGACTATAGCTCAGTCAATACTTTCAGGTTTATATTTCGGTTGACTCCCTCTTATTTCTGAGTTTAGGCAATAAGTTGACAATTTGAATGATTTTCTCTTTATAGGCATTGTGATATGCAGTGCCATTAGGTGACTAATTGATATTAATAATATGAATATAAAGGTGGAGAGCCTGTCATTATTTCTTGATTACCTTCTAATCAGCATCTTTGCTTTCCTCGTTGATTTACTCAAACCATCAAAGATGATAAAATATCAATTTCCAACAGGCACTGATCATGCAATCCCACATTTGTATGATATAAATACCTTTCAGTGCTATCTGTCAGCAAATATCCCAGATGCTAACCCTAATGGAGCCATAAATCAGGCATGTCAATTCTCTCCCATTCCCAAATTATCAGTCACCTCTATTTTACTTCTATCGGTGCTTCCGTGATGCCAATCATTTCCTTGTCTGATTTGTAGGTTAGATATTCTTGTTCAGGTTCCATGTATGTCACAGCATCGAAAGATGGTGCGATTCGGTTGTGGGATGGCATCACTGCCAATTGTGTGCGCTCAATAACTGCAGCACATGGAACAGCAGAGGCTACTAGTGCAATTTTTACAAGCGATCAAAGGTACGATACATTTTGGAACAAATATTGACACAGTAAATGACCAAAAGAATATTATTAGTGCCACTACCAGCTGCATCATGAGTTATGTCAGACAGTGGATAGTCATGAGTTACGGATTGTCTTCAGGCACATATTTTTTGACATATTATCAAAGAAAAATGTGTTAGGTGATGAGGGAGAGCCCAAAATAGAGGAGATCTCTGTCTATGGGCTTAAATGACAGACCACAACAGTGGACTTAGCATCTCAACTTGACCCAAAATCTTTTTACCCATTATTAATTAACCGATGTAAATTTCATCACTCACTTTTTTATAAGCAGAATTTATCAATATAGAGTAGAAAGAGTACTTTAACTCGCATTCTAAGTCCACTGTACGAACATCACTCACTTTTTTTTTTTGGATAAACATAACTCACTTGAATTTTCAACATAATGTTGGGATATTGAACTGCTGATGTCTTTCAAACCACAACAGTAAGAAAGAATGACTTTAAAGTAGAGGTGTGAACGTGAGGACACCTGGCTCACCCGGTTTGGCTTAGAAGTGACTCGATTTTTTAGTGAGCCAGAATAAATGCAATCTGGCACGACTCACTCCCGGTTGCTGGGTTAGCACACTAAATTTCCAAAAACAAATGTAGCCCAACAAAAAATAGAAAAAGGTATAGACAAAATGTTTTGTCATCTATACTTAGAATAATCATATGCTCCTAGTTGTAGAATTCTATTAATTCTATGTTGATAAAATCTCTCTATTTCCATATGTCAAATCCAATTAAAACCAATTACATCATCAAACAATGTTTCCATATGCTTGGATGATCCCAACCCAACGTACAATTCCACTCCCTCTCCCAAAGAAATACCGAATGATCAATTCATCTCCTCGAAATAGAAAATATATTTTGACAGGCGATTGCATAGTTCTGTGGTCCATTTTCTAAAGTAGAAGTGAAGATAAAAGTTGTTTGTGGAAACCGAGGAAAGAAAATGCATCGTGTGATCGCTGGAGTTAGGGTATATTGTTCTGTTTGTGGAAGCTCTTAGCTGGAATTACGGCTATGGTGGTGCAGTCATGAGCATACCAGTTTGATACTTTGTTTGTGAAGGCACCAAACAGAGAGAGGGTTGACGGTCAACAATGGCAGATGGCTGGTGATGGGGAGAGAGAGGGTATCCCATTGGCCGTCAAGTTGACGGTTGCTGGTGATGCTACAAGGGATGGCCGTATGGAGACAAGATTGGGAGGGAGTGTTTTAACTTATGTTAAGAGTCCAAGGATTGAAAGTAGGGTTTGTAAGGCTGTTTTTATTTTTTATGGACATATTTCCTAAAAAAAGCAGGTTAACCCGACACAATCGAGATCTAACCTGGACCAATCCATGGATTAAGAAAGCCCGGTCTGATTAACTTGCGAAAGAGGGGGCTTCTTTTTTTACAACCCACCCTATTGTGGTGAGTTGGATTGACTCGCACGCCAGAGCCTCTAACAATTTTCCATGAACATCGTGTTTACTAATTACAAGCTCTGTTTGGATAACTTAAAACTAACGGAACGGAATGGAATGGAACGGAACGGAATGGAACGGAACGGAATGGAGCGGAACAAAGATATCATTCCACTGTTTGGATATTTTATGGTGGAATGGAACTAATTTTCCATTCCATTGTTTGGAAAGTCAACGGAACGGAATAATTATAACTTTCTTATTCCAAATTTACCCTTTATTTGAGAAAACATAAATATGTGGAATAAACGGTAATACAAACTAAAAAATATATCCTTCAACATTTTCATAGTTCTTTTTTTTTTGACAAGACATTTTCATAGTTGATATGTAAAAGATCTTGCAGAAATTTTGAAGAAAGGCTGCAAATGCAACAATCTAAATTCCTAATAATTATACAAATATAAAACCATGGAAATTGTGAAACGAAGATACAACTTTATGTCTTCAGGATATAAAATATGCATTCATGATAAATAACATGAGATGAGATTTGTATACAAGCCTAAATTGTTTCTTGTAACAGGCCTAAATTGTTTTTTCGATAACCTAAATTGACGGACACAATCATCATAAACTAGCATATATTCATATAAAAATTGAAACAAGCCTGTATCTTTTATCATAATGGAAATCGTACGAGTATATGCACAAACAATGTGTTGAACATCCGAAACCGTAACTGTATCCATAAACAATGCATAGGGACAATGTTGTAATTGTATTATTAATGTGTTCCATTCCATTGGATACACCCCAAATTGGGGGGAATGGAAAATTGGTTAAATGAGTCGTATTGGATGGAATGGATTCCATCACACTCCATTCCATTCCATTCCTTTTTTACAAAACCAAACAATGGAATGTGGCTCCATCCCACTCCATTCCATTCCATTCCACCACTCTCCACCAATCCAAACATAGTACACATTTAGATCTTGTGTTTTCTTTGATCAATGCAGCTTTTGAATTTAGCTTAGCAAAATCACCAACCCTTCCTCTCCCCCCATAAAAAAAAGAAGAGAAAATTTATTTGATCCCTTACTAGTTAAATACTTCTTTTTTGATGTAATGGACATTACTGCCAATGCTGGTTGACCAACTTATTACACTTTGAACTTTCCGGATAAGCTTAGACTCATGTATCAATATAACTGTTGGTTTTCTAGGTTTGTCCTCTCCTGTGGGAAGGATTCTACCATAAAGCTCTGGGAGGTTGGCTCAGGCAGATTAGTCAAACAATATCTCGGTGCCATACACACACAACTGAGATGTCAGGTACACCAATATACTTTTGATTTGGTCAAGTCATATACTGATAAACCAACCTTTTGGTCTTAGTGAGTAGTGATCCAGATGCATAGAATTTAAACTTGCAATGAGAGAGATGTTTGTGCTTGTCATTTTTTCTTAGTTAATTTGACCTACCATCAGTTTTATAATTTGTTTTCTTCATTACTTTATACAATCACAACAAGCAATTATTGTTTGTCAATATCATTGGAAATAAAAAGCTTAAGCCAAAACTTTCATGACTGCTCATACCCACACATTATGCATAAGTTGTCTTTTCGGATACAATTTGGAACTAGTTATCACTTTTTACAGAGAACTACAATCACCTAGCCTATATTCAGATAACATTACCGTCCATGTTCTTATAGTTACCATTCTGTGTATATCTATGCAGGCTATTTTCAATGCAACAGAAGAATTTATTCTCTCCATAGATGAACTGAACAACGAGGTTTGTTCAGCTGTCTACTACTGTTTGGTCATGTTAGCATTATAATATGGATTTTGTATGAGGAAACTCGTGTACTTCGCAGGTCATTATCTGGGATGCGATGACAACAGAAATAGTAGCAAAATGGCCTTCTAATCATGTTGGTGCACCACGCTGGCTTGAACACTCCCCTGTAGAGTCTGCTTTTATTTCATGTGGAACTGATAGATCAATTCGATTCTGGAAGGAGGTTTAATTTATTAGAAATGCTAGGGTCACACCATTTTAACACACTACAATGATAATTAACCACATCATCTCATCTTTTTAAATGCTATACCCTTAACCGGTTGTACAAAGTTGCTAAAGTTAAAAAAATGAAAAACTGGCGCTCTTTTTGTTTTTCTCCGCCTTTGAATTAAAACATGAGACTCTTGAGTTGAGTTGGTAAGGAGAGGAAGAGAGTTGGTGTTGTTTGTTTGATGCAGATAAGGAGAGGAAGGGACAAACCTTACAATCAATTATTTCAATTCAATTTCCGTTCCCTTCAATTCTTTTCCGCATTTCACTGTAATCAAATCGTTCAATTTTGCAGACAAATTTCATTATCAATTTTTGCGTTAAATCATTCGTAGTTGGCACAATGAATTTTCTGATGTGTCGAGTGTGTACTCAGAGCGCACACCATTTCCAGAACCTCATGTTGATGTGCATCAGAGATTAGCATCCTCTGGATCTTCTTGAGTCTCATAAATTTAGTTATAATGTCGATTTGAATTCAAAGTATCACGATTTGCTGATTCTAAAGACGTTGAACAACAAGAAAGTCAGGGAGAAAGACGGAGAAAAATAGTCCCAGTTTTTAATTTTCTTTTTTTAACTTTGACAACTTGGTACAACCGGTTAAGGGCAAAGCAACTAGAAAGAGGAGATGATGTGGCTAACTATAATTGGAGGGTTTCAAATGACCGTGTTAGAGCGTTTAAAAAAAGTGTGTTAGAGGATATGACCTAGGACATTGGAGTGTGCTAATTTATATGTAGTCCTTGATTAATGAGATCAATGAATAAAATTGAATTCAGAAAATCTCTCTCACCCAGTTTGTTGTGTACTATGTTACCCTGCAAAATCAGTAAATGCATTTACCGCATAAAGTAATAACTGTGTGTTTCAGACTCAGTTCCTGTTTGGACCAACTTAGAGTAATTGTAGCTTAATAAGATATTTTAACTATTCTCTTCTGTATTTCTATTTTGCATTGCGTTGTTAACTAATAACTCTAACAAAATGTGGCAAAAAAGAAGAGTTGAAGGCAATAACTAATATAATATCTAAGTTTTGGATGAAATAATATCACTACTAAAACTATTATTTTGGATGAAATAATACATAGAATTTAATTTCATTGAGCAAATTGTTTGACATTATTATTTTAACCACAAAAAAAAATCTAGTCCAGGATCCATCCCTCTTGACAATATAAAAAATTTGAGATTATTTTTAAATGGGAGAATCCAAATCCCTCAAAACTCCTTCCGTTCATTATCTCCTCTTCCAAAAACGTTCATATTTCACAACAAGATTGTTCTTTTTACACAATGAAGCAGTAGAACATATAAATTATTTTTAAAAATGTGCCAAAATTTTGTTGTCAATTGGTTTCGTGTATGTTAATTCTTGATTGGGTGGATTGCCTTAAGCCTTGTAACTTGATCATTAGGCTTTCCATTCGACTGACATCTATATATCTTATAAAGTTTAGTTGATATTCCCATCCATAAGCTTTTAGCTCATGTGACTAAGAAAAAGTACAGGGATAAAAAAAAAAAAAAACAAAAACACGTCAAATTCACATATCTCAGTTTAGGTAGCTCATTGCGTGCAAAAGAATTTAACGATACATACATAAACTTGTTTCCATGCATGGGGACATTAGTTCAGTTAACATATGTTCCCGAAAATTTAATTTTTATGATCTATGTCAACTCAATTTTACTTAACCTCAACTCACTTATAAATTTCAGACACAAAAAACCTTCCATAAAATAAAAATAAAAAATCACTTCCTTGTGATTCAATCTTATGGATGTTTGTGAGATAGAGAGATGAAAAGAGTTCTTGAAAATTTTATTTAAACAAAAGCAATTTCTGTGTTATTAAATTTTAATTAAATTTGGGTGTAATCCAATATTTTTGAGGTGTGATTCTTTCTTTTAGTCTTTGTTTCGGACCAAATTTCTCGAAAATATTGTTATAGGACCTAAATGCCCCTAGTTTTCGTACGAAATATGCATGGACTATCAAATGACAGTAAGAACGCCACATAAGTCTGTCATAGTTTAAAAACGGGAAAGTAAAAAAAAGGTTGAAAAAAATAATTGACAGACAATCTAATGTGATCTTTTTTGTTGTAAGAATAAAAAAATGACTATATTTTTTTTGAATAAAAAAAAATGACTATATGTTTTGGAGACTTATATACAATCCATTTTTTTTTCAAGGAACTTATATACAATCCATGTCTTTTGTGAGAAATCAAAATCACTATTCTTTCAATATATGCAACATTTTATTTTCGAATACCCTTCATTTGAGTTTGATTTTTTTTAATGTTCTGATTCTTTTTTGAATATAAAAAAAAAAAAAAACTTCATTTTAAATAAAAGATTAAACTATAATAAAACATCTGCCACTTCTTTTCATCGCCAAAAAAAATATCTCCCACTCAACACTATTCTCTTGCTCTCTTTGTTAAAAAAATGTCACCGGGGACGAAGAACTCAACTCCCTTTGATAGCACCAACAACCTACCTAAGGAGATCTAATCTAACATACTCTCTTTTCTTCCAACCAAACAAGCTTTTACCACCACCCTTCTCTTCAAAATGTGGACCCCACTCTACAAATTACTCAAACATTGAGGAGGGTGTTATGGTTAGTACAACACAGTTTAAAACCATATCTAAGTTGATCAGAGCCAAAATCAGTATATTTGATATTCCCTTTAGAGAAATTTATAATGTGCAGACATTAAAACTCAGTGTAAGGTGCCTATTTGATATGAATGTCCAAATTGCAAAACTAAATCTCAAATCAAACCTATTATCAATTATGAAAACTAACAACTTCGAGACATATGGATCAATTTGTTTGAAGACTACTTGAAACTTGATTGTGAGAATTAAATTGAAAGAATCTCAACTGAAGTAATTGAGATTAAGTAATGTAAAAAGAAAAGTTCATAATCAAATTAAGATGCCTTCAACAAGTAATACATATATAATTAAAATTGCAGAAATCTAAAAGGGCAGGGAAGAGAAGGACACTAAGATTTATAGAGGTTCCCCTTTTCGTCGGCTTCGGGTACTCCTCTCTTTTTGATAGAAAATGTATCTATCAAGGATTTCCACCATGTTGAAAAAATGTTTACAAATTATTATGATTACAAAAAATTCATTCGATACCCTAATCTTCAATCATAAGCAACCACAACACCACCAATCTTCAAGTCCATTTGAAATTAGAAAGCCTCTAGGTCTTCAAAACCAAACTTCCATACAATCCTTTGAATTCCTTCACCTTGAATTCGTCTTTGCTATGTCCGAAGTTTGGACTCCCTTGAACCTTTGAGAAGTTTAGAAACACCCCCACAATTCCCCTTGGAGGTGAAAAGAGATCCTTCTTTTCCTTTAGACCCTTGATCCTCTATCAAGTTCCTTGAAAGAAACCAATGTACAACTTTTATAGCACCCCTAGAAATCTATGATTCAAAATCTACAAAGATCTTAGAAAATGTGTTTAATCTCAAGAACAAGTATAGAGAGAGGTTTGGAGACTCTGGAGTGATATTTGCAAATTGATTCAATGAGTTAGAAGGTGTGTGTGTTTAGCTATATATAGACATGAGTGACAAATGCAATTATAGTGGAAAAAATAACGACATGATTTAGCAAAAACTTTCATAATTGCTCATTCACATGCATAAGTTGTCTTTTCTGGTACAATTTGGAAGTAGTTATCACATTTGACATAGAACTACAATCACCAAGCCTGTATATTCAAGTTGCATTTCTATCCATGTTCTTATAGTTACCATTCTGTTTACTCTATGCATACTATTTTCAATGCGACGGAAGAATTTATTCTGTCCATAGATGAAATGAACAATGAGGTTTGTTTAGCTATCTACTATTTGGTGATATCAGCTTAGATATGTGGGAGGTGTGGACACAAGGAAGACCAGTGTAGGGACTAGGGAGATTGTGGAAAATGCTGTGCAAGGCATGGTGGAGAAGGTGCATGCATGCAAGTTTAATTTACAAGTGAAGGATAGGGCTGACGTCAGCTTTGAGGAATCAACGCAGGTGAATCAAATATGTATATATGGCCCATGGATGATTGTTATAAGAAGAGAAAATATAGGGAAACACAATTTAAAGCCAATGAGGTTCTATGGTCCCAGAAAATGACATGGAAGTGGTCCGAGAAACACAATTTCTTAGGATTAAAGTAGCTTGAGCCATACCGGTCCTTGAATAAATAGATTTTTACTTGAAGTCCTTAAATGTGTATTTTTGTAGTTATATTTATTGTCGTGTTATATGGTTTAGGTTTTTTTTCTTCACCTGTACAAATCAAAATTGGTATCTTGGGGTTTACCCATTTACATACACAGCGTGTCAATCTTATGCTAGACCTTGGTGATATAATAAGTAGTGTTTGGCCCAATTTTTTGTGACAAAAAAGTTATTTTTAAATTAACGTTAAAAAACTTTAAAAATAAAGTTAAAGTTGATTTTCATTTTCATTTTTTTTCTAGCTAAAAAATTACAAGTTATAAAGTGATTGATAAAATAGATTTATAAAAACTTTGTTTATTTAAATTTACATCAAAGGCGAGTGATTGCCAATTTCTGTAAATTACAAAAAATATATTTTTCAGAAAAAAATAAACATCTAATCTTTCCTAAAAAATATAAGTAATTTAATTTAACTTTAGTATTTTATAAAGTACTTCGTTGGAATCCAGAAGTTCTAGCTCAACTGGCAAAATGCCAAAATTGTTAGGCCGGATGTCATGACCGGGGTTCGAACCCCGCTACCTCCCCCTGCGACTAGAGGTGTCAAATGGGCTGGCTCGGCCCAACCCGGCCCGGGCCCAAGAGGCCCCACTACATAAATGGGCCAGTCGGGCCCGACTTAATTATAATTGGGCCGCATATTCTAGAGTCCGGCCCGGCCTGTGTGGGCCATGGGCCAGCTCAGACTAACCCGTTTATTTTTTACTTTTAAAATTTATTCACTATTTTTTATATATTAGTCACTCACCACTATTTTTTTGCTAAAATATGATTGGATGGACATAAAAGTGTAAGTAATTTTTACATTAACATTGAATATTAATGAAACTCTAGATTATTTATTCAATTAAATCAAATTAATAGTTTATAAACTTTAAAATTTTAAAACTTTAAGCTAAATTCATTCATTTTTATTAAGTTTATTTAATTAAATATTTTTTATTGATAAATTTTAAAATAGTTGATAATTTTTTTCAAAAATATAGTACTTTTTTAACAAAAAATCAAATTAAATAGTAATAATGGGCCGGCCCAACCCGATGGGCCAGCCCAGCCCAATTTTTTGTATGGCCAAAAAAATGAATGTTACTTTTTAGGCCCCCTCCCCCCCCCCCCCCCCCCCCCCCAATATCTTTTCAGGCCCCCTACAAATACAAAAATAACCTTTACAACAAGTTCTGTACATATAATCCGGTAGTGCATTTTAATTTTCCAGATTTTGCACCTCCGGAATGTATCTACCGGAAGCAAATTTGTAAATTTTTAATTTTTTAACACCTACGGGAGCTATAATCCGGATGCCCATTTTTTCAATTTTTTTTTTACACCTCCGGTATATACATACCGAACTTGCTGTAATTATATATAAAAGGGTGCAGTTATTTAGCAGTTTTCTTTTTTGCACTGAGCTTCAATATTGTTCTAAACCTTGCGTTTTTTGGGCAACTTTGTTGTGTTTTCATCACAATCAATAGAACAAATAACGTCAATCTTCATTCAATTGCAATCAATTAGCAGGTAAACCTTACTTCTTCCTCTCTCATTTTGTTTATGCATAATTTTTTAGAGTTTTGTCATTTTAGAGTTTTGCGTAATTCTACTATGAATGTATCATATGTTATATTATACTGTTCTTTGTGTTTTAACACCAAAATCAAGAAAACTAAATCATAATAATCATGAACCAAGATTTAGCACACGATGGTTACTGTTTAAGTGCTTTCAAATAAAATTGCAAGCAATTTATATGCATGTTTG
Source organism: Medicago lupulina (assembly GCA_958299785.1). Lineage (NCBI taxonomy): Eukaryota > Viridiplantae > Streptophyta > Magnoliopsida > Fabales > Fabaceae > Medicago > Medicago lupulina. The sequence goes on from OY283139.1 coordinate 66,059,521, forward strand.
AACTTTGTACTTTATGAAACACCTCTTTCTATTATTTTGTGACGGTTAAAAAAAGCTTGTTGGCATGTTCTATTTAAACTAATTGACATGCACTTTCAACTTACTCCTCTTTGTCGACGAACTTAACACAATAATTGTTACCAACTGCTACTGTCATATGTACTATTCATGTGCAACAGAACTGCTAGTGTCCTGAGTCAATCCAAACTGTTATTAACCCAATTTGCCTACAGTAAAAGAAGTTCATCCAAACAAGGAAAAGGAGGTTGAAGAGCATCACCAAATTCTTTCAAAATAACATCAGCATCAACTTCAATAAACAAAATACCTTCATCATTACAATCTACCATAAGCTTCCTAGCAGAACCTTCCCTTAATCTCTACCTGCAAATGGATAATAAAACACAAGTGTTTTTGCTAATGCTTTTCTAATAATTTCAACATGGTCTTTCCCTGCCATACTTGGATCATATTTATAAAATTGGATCACTGGAATTTGAAAACATAACCCTTCTTGGTCATCTATGTCCGAAAGTAATTTTATTTCACGAGGAGTTGGTTTTGATGGTCTTATAAATTTAGGGGCACTCCTCTTCACTGTGAATAGCAGAGGTTGGGCCATAGTTAAGAAAGGTATAATTAAGAAAAGGGTACTAAATTTGATAATGGTGAAGGTATGGTGGTATATACAAGTATATATAATGTGCCATATGCATTGGCATATACTAGCAACTCTTTTTTTTTTACTTGTTTGTCATTTATTTACGCATTAGTTAGTATTCTCAAGCTTTTTTTACACTTTTTTTTAAACATTAATGCTTTTGTTTACATTTTAATCATTTTATAATTTTAATGCATTTATCTACACTATATAATGAGTTTTTTCAATACATTGTATTATTTTAATGTATTGGTTTATACATTTATTTGTTATTTAAATGTAATTGATTACACTATAATGGGTTTTTCGTTAACACAACTTTTTTTGTTATGTATAGATAGATATTGTTGACCTTGTTGTTCCAAAGCCGGATCCAGATGTCTATTCCGTTGATGTTGCGGAATTTTTTGTTACGAAAGAGAAAATGAAGTATGAAGATAGAGAGGAGATGATTAATTGGGCTCGTAGTCAGGCAATAGAGGCGGGATTTACGCTTATAATAGATAAATCCTATAGTGGTTCCGGACGTAGAAAACCGAAGCTTGTTTTAGCTTGTGAAAGAAGTGGCGAGTATAAAGGAACAAAGAAGTCTAAACGAGAAGGAACAGGTTCAAGGAAATGTGGGTGTCCCTTTAGGTTGCGCGGTTATTTTAGTGCAGCAAAACTCTGGAGTCTAAATATTGTTTCAGGACTGCATAATCATAAGATGGAGCCAAAGTTAGAAGGTCATATGTTGGCTGGTCGTTTAACTGTAAAAGAGTCAAAGATTGTTGGTGACATGACAAGAAATTTGATAAAACCGAAAAATATTTTGTTGGATTTAAAAGGTAGAAGGAAAGACAATATGACAAATGCCAAACAAATTTACAATGCACGTCACATATAAAAACTGAGTATCAGAGGTTCAAGAACAGAGATGCAGGAATTGTTCCAAAAATTTGAAGAAAACAACTATGTTTTCAATTACAGAACGGTTAGTGGGTCAAAAACTGTACAAGATCTATTTTTTGCACATCCTGAATCTGTGAAATTGTTTAACACATTTCCTACTGTATTGGTGTTGGATTCGACTTATAAAACCAATCAATACAAAATGCCGTTGTTTGAGATTGTTGGTTTGACCTCAACTGAGATGACATATAATGTCGGGTTTGCTTATTTAACTAGTGAGAAAGAGGATAATTTCACTTGGGCTCTACAAGAGTGTGCTAATCTGTTGAAGTGTAAAAAACAAATGCCGAAGGTAATTGTTACTGACAGGGATACCGGGCTGATGAATGTTGTTGCCAACGTTTTTCAAAAATCTACTGCTTTAGTGTGTGAATTCCATATTTTAAAGAATGTGAGAGCTAGATGCATTTTGGATTGCAAAGTCAAAGATTCCAAAGGGAAACATGTGAAGTGCTCAGATTTGGTTGACTCCATCATGAATGCTTGGGAAGTTATAGTCAATTCTCCATCTGAGGAGCTATATGCAGATGCAGTGCTACAATTCAGAAAGGTTTGTGAACAATTTCCAAAATTTCTGAATTATGTTGAAAGTACAATATTGGAACCTTTGAAGAAAAAAATAGTTAAAGCGTGGACCAACCGTGTTATGCATTTTGGTTGCACAACAACTAACAAGGTTGAATCCGCTCATGGTACATTGAAAGGATATTTGGAGGATAGTAAGGGTGATTTGGCAAAAGGATGGAAAACAATAAATGTCATGTTAACAGTACAGTTCACTGAAATACAAGCCACTTTTGGAAGAAACTCTACTATTCTGGAACATAAATTTAAAGGCAATAAAATGTACAAGAGTTTGGAGTATAATGTTTCTAGACCTGCAATGAACTATATATATAAACAAGCATCTCGGGTAAAAGATTGTGGTTCAGATAGTAAAAAGTGTGGTTGTGTGATACGATGGACGCATGGGTTACCTTGTACTTGTCTAATTTCTAAGAAATTGAATTTAGGGAGTTATATTCGACTTGATGAAATCAACATTCACTGGAAGAAGTTATGTTTTGAAGTTGATGATGATGTAGAAGACAGTAATCGACATGTTTCTATTCAAAATGAGTTGAATGCAATTCAGGTATGTTATAAATTTATAAGAAATTGTATATTCGACTTTATGACATAGATGTATTATTTTAAATTATTAAGTCTTGGTAATTATTTATTTTTGTGTGTTTGTAGGAAAGGTTCAATAAAGTTGATTACAATATGAAGTTGATTATCAAGGAGCAAATGCGTGAAATGGCATTCCCTGACACGACAACGTTGACTCCGTCGGTTCAGAAGCTTAAGACAAAAGGTGCGCAAAAGAGGAAGAGATCTACTTTGGATGATAGTTCTACTACTCGGGAGCCATCCTTTTGGGAGCATGTTGACGCACAATTTCCAGATAGCCAAGCTTCACAGACAAAACCATCATTACAGAAAAAGAAAAGTGTGTGTGTAGTGAATCCATCTTCAACCCTGACACCAACACAATATATTCCTTGTATTGATCAGATGCCTAATGTTATGAAACCTTATATTGAAAAGATTGTGAATGTGGATGGTGACGGTTACTGTGGTTATCGAGTTGTAGCTGAAAATCTTGGTCTTGGTTCTGACAGTTACGGGCTAGTTCGTCTTGCTCTCATTAAGGAATTAACAGGGAAGAGGAATGATTATATGGGAATATTTGGGGGTGAAGATCGACTAAAATTTCTGATTGACTCATTGTACCCTCCAAAGGAAAAGACCTCAATTGCACCGGTAGAAAAATGGTTGACGGTACCAGATATGGGACACGTCATTGCAACATTATACAATAAGGTTGTCGTTGTGCTGAAACATGGAAATAACTTTTCTGAAACATGTTTTCCTCTACGTGGTCGCCCTCCAACAAATCCATCCGCGCGGATTATGTGTCTAGGATTGATTCCTAACCACTTTGTGCACGTGTTTTTGAGACCCGGATGCCCAATACCTCCAACAACACCGCAGTGGAACAAATACAAAAAGCCAGAGTCTCAAGCTTGGGAGGATCACTTTGTTGCGAGGCAGTGTTTGTTTAATGAATTAATGGATATTGAAAAAGGCGACCAACCACCCAAAGAAACAAATAAAAATAATCCAATTTTGTGTGATGATGACGAGGAAGATATGCTCAAGACTACCTGACTTTTATTGTATTACGTTGATTATTTGTTTGAATTTTGGTTATTTGAATTAATGGTTTGTACTCTTGATGCACAAGACTATCTGACTTTTATTGTATTACTTTGATTATTTGTTTGGATTTTGGTTATTTGTTTTAGCAGTTTGTACTCTTGATGGTGCTCGAGACTATATGAGCAATAATTCTGAACTTGATCAAACCAGACATGTAGAACATATGCTATAGGAAAATAGAACTTGGGAAACAAATGTTAGATTTATGAGAAATAGTTTGAATCTGTACGAGCTAAGGATGTAACGTATTGCTGTGAGTAGAGAATGCACGTTATTAGACAATTCTAAATTTATCAGACCAGACAGATAGAATATACGCACTGCTCTATATAATTTGCAAATGAAAAAGAACATGCGAATTTGGTATCTTAACTAAACTACTGTCAGTGGTGCCAATTCTTTACATTTCAAATTCATTTGATTTTGAAGAAATTAATTATACTTAACTCTGATTTTGTGAACGCACTTTGTGATATTTGTATGTATGTATCAATTCAGTAGCTTGGGAAAGCTGCAACATTGTTAAACCATTTGATGTTAGTCTTAGTGGAAATTCGAATTTTAATCTCTCTATGAGTTGAGATGCCTATAGCTGAAATTTCAATTTCTCCTGGTAGTGAATCATGAATTCATGATTGTTACTACATCTTATATGATGATCAGGATTGACAATTAGATAAAGAAGTGCATGATAAATCAAAATGGGGATCCATTGGTGTAATTAGACAAATCAATGCTCGTGTACTCCGAACCAAATAATAACCATTTAATTCCCAACTACATAGGTTCATAAATTGATCAATTACCACGTAGGTTCATAACAAAGTACAATGCCCGACAACATAGGTTCATATCCAAAGTCTAAATTTCTAAAACAAAAAACTAAAAACAGAATACATACATCACTCAGTGCCCTGCGAACTATTCTGCCTGACATTTCTCCGCTTACGCCTCAACGACTGGTACTGAGTGGCAGGCGTGGCATAAACTATAATCTGCTCCATAGCAATGTATAAAGGAGTACCTGCAAGCTCCGGATTCTGTTTAATGGAACTAATTGCTAGGTCATTGATTCTGCACATGGCAGTTAATGGATCAACACCATGTTCCTTGTGTAACCGAACCTCAATATTAGCAGGCCTCGGCGGATTATTTGGAACATCAGGTATCAATTTAGGGTGAGAGACCTTATAGAACCACACCAAGTATCCATCATCTGACTGCCAATCAGTTTCCACTAGTCGCCCACGATCTTCTTCAGATATCATATGCATACTATAATTCTGAAAAGCCTGTTCCATCTGATAAATACTAAATGTGCATGGTGCGCCAATAGCAGGATGTCTAGGAACGTTCTGAACCAAACCAAATTGCCTCAACACGCGCTCCGGCAAGTGTGGACGATAACATGACATACCGCACATTATCCACCCTGAAAACCAAATGATGTCCTCCGGCGAATGACTTTCTCGATGACTATCATATGTATAGAAATTGATGTCATCAACCTCAAGACGATCCAACGCCTTCCTGTAAGATTGTTGTATAGCATGACCCTGTCTTAACATGTACCGAGTAGCACGTGGGCGGTCCTCTGTATAACTAATATCAAGATCCCTCGGACAAATGTCTGGAAAGTGTTCATATATCCATGCCTAAAAAAATCAAAATTATATCATTAAACATAATGTGTGAAAATCCAACAAATTTAACAATTTAACTTATAAAATTTTACCTGCATCAAACAAATGTAGCCAGACAAGGACGTACAACTGGGTTTAGTAAAGTCACCTAAATAATTATAGAGGAAAGCAAGAGCAGCGGCACCCCATGACCATTGGTTAACTGTAGTCAGGTCGTCAAAGTATTTCAAATAGACAACAGAACAGCTACTGCCGGCCTTATCACTGAACAATGTGCAACCAACTAGATAGAGCAGGAAAGCTTTGATGCACCGAGTCCGGTACCATTCCATTGAATCTTCCTCCCCATGTTGATTCGTCGCTTCGGTCAGATAACTCGTGTAAATACTCAGAAGTGTATCATAAGTGATATGTGCCGATTTCAAACGTTTGGTCTCTGCGGCAATTTCCTCAAATTCCAATCCTAAGTAGTTAACCAAATACTCTGTCCCCTGATGAATAGACAAGCTCTCATGAAACAGAATATTACCTCCAACAGGTATATGCAACAAGCACGAAACGTCATCCAAGGTGATTGTCATTTCACCTACAGGAAGGTGAAAACTACTCGTCTCTGAGTGCCACCTCTCTGAGAAAGCAATCAAGAGACCGTGGTCCACTTGACCATAATTTGTCTCCAAGAGCGGGTAAAGACCAGATGCCTTGATGACATTCCAGAACCACCCCATAGCAGCAACATCTGGAGGTAATGCTGATTTCAAGTCTATTATTCGCTTGGCATTGTTAAGCACCCGAGGTGTGTTTTCACGGCCCTAGAAAAAGAAAAAAAAAAGCAAATATAAATTGTTAAAACTACTATAACCAATAGTCCTAAACCACATACCTCACCCTGAGCAAGAAAGTAAAACTATTAGGCACATGTAAGTTGGTTTTATGGGGAAAAAAATGAAACTATTTGGCGGCTGTGAGTACAAATTGAAAGACTAACTGGAAAATTTTGTTCCAGCAGGCACATAGTTAATTGGGAGTAAGTGGGACCAGCCAATTAAGGCATTCTGCTTCATTATCAAGTATGAACCAATTAGTGTTCTTTCAAGTTTTAATATTTAATTTAGTAATCTATTCAGAAATATTAGAAATAGAGCTTCATTTTCTGTTCATATAATTTCTCTTCTTCAATGTTTCCCAAAAATGGATCTAAGTAATTATCTAATTATCACTGTTTTGTTCATTGTTTGTGCATTTTCTCCATCCATTTTTGTTCTGCATAACTAGCCTAGCATGATGGTGAGCCAAAATATTCACAAATTTTCTTAAAATAGCAATATTATTATATATAAAGCTTTTGCTAATGAGTTCAATTGGTTGCATCTACTTAAACTCTACCAAGCGTAAACAAATGGGTGATGATGTAAAATAGTTGAGCTTATAAACACTCAAGTTTGTTTTCTAACTGCTACACTAGACTGACATAATTGGCTAACATAAACAAGACTCTGGCCCCTAAAAGCAGTGCATGCATCTAGTTTGGTCTCTGAATATATATCTAAAAAAGTCGCGGCACCACATATATCTATTAATCAAATGTAATAACTCATTAATCAAGTGTCTGGACTACGTTTTTTCCTTTATATCTCCTCATTCAAGCAATCCTTTGTCTGTCTGAATAAAAGGCCCTAACACTGCGTTCTAAGCGTCGCCTCCATATACTTTACCCATCAACGATTGTTTTTTGAACAATCCCATCAACGATTGTTAATACCTTATATCATTTTTTTTCCAGAAAAATATAAGAGCGACTTATTTAAATAGTAAACTTTTATCTTGTAAGTATAGTTCATATAATAATTGCATTCTTAGTTCTGCCTCCTATATATTGACAAAATTCACTAAACTTATGGGATAAATTCTACTACTAAACTACCACATTCAAAAGCGAATAAAATAAATAAAAGAAATTCTTACCCCTCCATTCCAAATCTTTGCTGCAATATGTTGGCCAAAACTCGGCAACAAAGACATGTTTGAAGGTCCTCCATCGTATCCCTCTTGAACAACTTCCACGGAAGGAGGCTGTGAACCAGAGGCTGACTGTGATGATGGCATCTCCATATCAATCTGAGACTGGGAACTAGAGCCATACAGTTCCTCTCTCCGACCACGCCCACGACCACATCTCCTTGGTGGAGCGTTTGGAACTTGCTCTTTGGGGACAGAAGCATGCAATGCCTCTTTACCACGTCGTTTCCTACCAACATCTTCATTATCCATAGCTACAACAACGAAAAAACAAATTTTAATCCTTCAAAAATTTTGTGATTAAATATGGTTCCAAAGTTTATTGCATTAATTTTAACAATGTTCTTAACCTGTGAGTGTACCTTATGTCTAATGTTATAGAAAAATAGTTCAATTAAGTTAAGGAACCACGTTTCTTAAAGCATATACTAATATCTATATATTGAGATATAATTAAATGTCTATATAAATCGACTTTACACTGCCAAGAAAAAAAAAACTAAATCTTTAGACAAAACACATTTGAAATTAGTCTCACACCTTTGTCTTATTAGAGAAAACCACTCGTAATTGGTGAATGGTACAACCTATCAGCAAGCAATGTAAACTGCACAAAATTTCAATAATTCCTAGCACGTCTTTGAAATTTGTACTCAAGCTTAAATTCCTAACATGAAAAAAAAAACTAAATCTTTAGACAAAACACATTTGAAATTAGTCTCACACCTTTGTCTTAACTCCAAAAGAAAAGAATAAATTGAAAAGCAAAACAAATACATCTATAATTATTTCATTGACTAAAACAATTCATCAAACAATACATCTGGAAGGAATAACAACAAATGTATCAGTCATTTTGGAAAAGCATTCGACCTAAACAAAAGTAAGGAACCCACTACAATTTTTTTATTACAAATGAATATGGATGAGGTTAAATCAGTGCTACAAAGTGGAGCAAGGCCTTGAATAAATATAAAAATCTGCAATAATTTAAGATTAAATTAAGGTTCAATTATCGTTCAGCTTCTTGACCATGAATCTATAATTAAGTTGGCCTTAATTTAACCTTAATTTCGACCCATGTAGTACAAACCCATTGATGAATCTATAATTTAAGAAGCTGGCTATATTTTTTCTCTTCACCTTAATTATGAATAAGCAATGAATATGGATGAGGTTAGATCTTGTTTCAAGTTCCTTTTTATATACAAATATGCAATGCGTCTCAAGTTTCATAGAGAATCACCAAAATTTGAACCTCTTATATGTATAAGCCAATAGCAAGAACATTAGTACCGTACATTGTAATAACTAATAAGTTCATATGCATTAGTTTTGTCATAGACATTGACAACAAAAATAGTTTGCTTTCCTATATATTTCACTATATAAACCAGATATATAAGCAATTTGATGCACAAATCTATAGACCGTAGATCCTAATCTTACTTCCTCTTAATCTTTCACTGAGATGACTGTCAATGAAATAATAGCTTGAAATAACAGAGGCCAGAGTCGTCTTTATTTATTTGGTAAGTAAAACACCTACATGTATCAACATTTGACTTTAACCATAGAATGTTCAACTCACATATTCAGCTCCATGAATACGAACGATATGAAAGAGTTTATGAAAATGCTCAAGGTGAAGAGAGAAAATATAGCCATGGATAAAAATATTTTTGCAAATGGAATGATAAAATCTAAAAAGAAGCAATATTCCAAACTGCCGCTTTTTCTTCGTAGAATCTATAAGTTGTTTTTTTAAGTTATCCTAAAGAGCTTATGGAAATATGTTGAAAACACCTAATGAATATGTCATAAGTTGTTCTCATAATAAGTTCTCGCAAATAGTGTCACAAGTGCTTATGTCAGTAGAGAAGCTTTAATAAGTCAACTAAAACAGGCCCAAATTGAAGGTAACTAAATACACAGACACACACAACATTCTTTTCAGGCACAACCATAGCATAAAAGCAAAATCAAACACTAAATAATACAACATTAACTTACAGTTACATTATTCTTTAAAATGCGAAAAAGATTCATCACTAACGAGAATACCTTTCTTTACTCACTATTTCTGCCAAATCATGAAGACAAGTCGAGAGTATCTTCAATAAATCACTATACCTCTCTCTTATTCCTGCCAAAAACAATTAAATTACACCAAAAAGAACAAGCAAATTAGCACGCAACCTAATTTAAAATTTAACAGTTGAATTGAGCACGGCGAAAAGATGCAAACTCACCGCTAAGCAACGATTGATGAACAAAACTTTCATAATCTACAATACTCCTAAGAAGTAAACACCAACCAAACAACAAGTAACGATCATGATTTCTAGTAATAATACTAGCAAGAGCTTCAGCAACAGGTACGAAAATAAGTTCATCCTAAAAAACCAAAAATATAGTACATCGAACAATACTACAATATTTGATGGATTTGAACATTCTATGTATTATCATTAGCAAGCAATCTTCCAAACTCTTTGAAACCCTAAAACACCTCCCAATCCCCAATTCTGAAACCCTAAAACAATCAATTGGAGAATCGATGGGCTTACCTTACATTATTTGATGACAAGAGGCGAGAGGAAGAGTGAGCTGCTGGAGGAAGTGATTCCGGCGAGCTGGTGCTTGGTGGAGGAAGTGAGTGAACCACGGTGTTTGGATTTCCGGCGATTCTCGGCTGGAGGAAAGAAGAAACGTGAATTGGAAAGAAGCATGAACCACTGTTTTTTGTCCTCAGAATAAAAGAAGAGATATAGGGTGAAATGGGCCTCCGGTATGTATCTACCGGATTGCTCGGTATTTATCTACCGTACGCATACTAAAGGCTAAAATTGTAATTTTTGGGGGCCTAGGAAGATACAGGGGGGGCTTAAAAAGTAACCCTCCAAAAAAATCCCGAGCGTGTTTTTAGGCCTGGCCCGGTCCAAAAAGGTGGGTTAATGGGCCGGTCCGTTAGCCAGGCCCATTTTTGACATCTCTACCTGCGACAGTGTTATTCCAAACCAAAGGAGTGATATAAGTAGCACAAAACCTCACTTAATAACCCTCTAAGTTAAATCTTTCAAAAAAAAAAAAAAAAAAAACCTCTAAGTTACAGATATATTTCAATTTTTGTTTTTGGTTGTTAGCAGTCAGTAACTAACTACCACAATGTTACTTAGAACAACTTTTATAAATGTGTGATGCAAGTAATAACATTTCAATAAAGTTGTGATCATTCTTATCTCACAACAAAACTTTGTCATCCTTCTCGTTAATGTCAAAGTGTATTTGTCATCGTCAATTGTTCTAACAAGGACGGGTTTGCAAATTGTTCTACAATGATCACAAAAAAATCATATTGAAAAATGGGCTCTCAAAATCATAATATTATAAATTTCATTCTATTCCTTGGTTAGGAAACTTAAAAAAAAGGTGCCCTATAAGGTATTCCTTTTCTTCTTGAATTTGACTTGCGTAATGAAGATGATGAACGATTAACACGAAGCATACTTTCATTGTTGTCATCGCCTTCTTCTTTTTCTTCTTCCTCTTCCCCCTCTTCGTTTTCTTCATCAATTCCTGCTTCTTGTTTTCGTTTCAGATTTTGTTCTCGTGATATTTTAGCTTTTTCTTTTGGTGCTGATACCTTGATTGATTCATGCAGTAATATTTCCATTTCTTCCCTCTCTTTCGTGCTTACGAAAAATCCTCCCTCCTTTTTTATATATTCAAACTTGTATCACATACGCACAATGAAAAAGTGATTAATTATTCTTCAAAAAAGAAAATAAAAATAACGAAAGTGCAACACTGGATAATGAGAGAAAGAAAATCAGAAGTTATAATGTCCATTATTTTCCTCCAATGTCTGGATCGATAGAAATGAATGGAATAAAATGTACTAGTTTTTATGGTTTGAACCATTTAAAACATAATATAATAAAAAGAAACTATCAAATGGAACCCATTCTCATTTCCTGTCTAGTTCAGGATTAGGACCGGAACAGATTCTATTATATTTAAATTAAAAGATATTTAAAAAATATAATAATTTTATTTCATTTTACGTTCAATTTTATCTCAATTTAATTCAGTTTTCTATTTGACTTTTTTGAAAATCAAATAAACAAATATATAAAAATATAGTGTGTATTCTATAACTCAAAGAAAAACTCAATTACATTATCAATATAACCAGTGAAAATTTATTCTAATCTAAGCAACGCTCTCTTGAATATAAATACCAATAGAAAAATTATTCTCAATTAGACATCCAAACACTATTTTTAAATATATTTTTGATGAATAAATTTTATTGATCAAAGTCAAAATTCAACATCAAAGATATATGATAAATGAAAAAAAAAAGAAAAATTCAGATTGAGACCAAGAATTTACCTTGCATGCCAAAGAGCAAAAGTAGGTAGAATCCACAAGATTCCTATCGCATGTCTTACAAAGTGAGTCGCTAGTGTGACCAATTTTACCAATCTTGTACCTCTTAGGTTGGGCACGAGATCTCTTGTTTAAGAATACAACAGTAGAGTTATTAATCACGTAGGTTTGAATTCCGAGGACGTCAACATGCTTGTAAATTTCAGTGGTCTTAACTGCTTCGTTGTAAGACGATCTCCTTATCTAATTTATAATTGCAAGTATCAAGGGTCAAATTTACATACCAAAGTATATATATATGTATGTATATATATATTGATTGTTCATCTGTAGGACAAATAAAATGAAGAGAAATACATAAATTATTAAGATACTATATAGATCTAGCTATCAAATTAAACAACACTTACTTGGATTACTCGGTGATCTTTGTGACGGTATTTTATGCAAGATCCACATAATGGATTGTCATTGCAATCGAGGCAGAACTTGTTACACTCATTTTTCGACTCTTTTGGGTGGACTCCACATGTTGTAAAAAAAGTAGTGATTGCCATCAACTTTTCTAGCCAGGGTACCAACATCATATCCTAAGAAGAAAAAAGAAGACAAAATTTGTAATATGAAAAAAATACAAAGAATTATACTTGACATTGTAATTGAAATGAGTATACACTACCATTCCAATTATCATCGTCGAATGTCAATTTTGAACAAAACTTGATGAGAGAGAAGGATGCAAATTTTCAGTTAAAATGGTGATAAGGAATTGTCAAAGCAAGAGTTTATATGGTGATAAAAAAAATTGAGGTAGTTCGAGCAAGGTATTGGTGGGCGAAAAGGATTATTGGACTAAGATCCTCTGTATGCAAGAAATATGCAAACACAAAAATTAAGATAATCAAACAAATTATGATTGTTCGATTAAAATGGGACGATCTAGATTTGAAGTTTAGAATATCATTTGAAAAAACAATTAAGATTTTCACTTTAAGAGCCATTTGATCAAAATAAAACCATCTGGATTGCTTGACTTGCATATATTTCAAAGGGTATAGCATATCAAAATAAAACCATTAGATCTATAATAAACAAAATTGTTTGATTAAGATCAAATGGTCAGGATTTTAGAATCACATAATCATATTTTAAAAGTAAATTTAAAATCTTGCATAGTGGATGTATAATTAGTATCGTATGATCCATATTACCGCTTCTAGAAATCCAATTTGGTTTTGGAGCAATGGATTTGATTACCATTCAAATACATTTTCATTTATACCAAACCTGACAAATCTTATCATCAAACAATACATTGTACAATGCAGCACAACATGAAATACATTCACTATCATTTTTGTAATATTTCTAATTTATAACTTTTTCTATATATGGTTTTTTGACAAAATTATATTAAACAATGATTATAAATAGTTACAGTCTAAAATAATTAAATAGTTTAATATATCTCCTTAAAATAATATTAAATTTGGAATCTAATCAATAACCCAATGATTATCCTAATTAAAATACAATTTCTCCTTCATTTATTTTTTTCATGAGGTTGCCTCATATTATTTTTTTAATAAAGATGGATATATTGTTTTAAAAAAACTAATTCAAATCTATGAAGGAGGGTTTTGTTGAAATTTAAAACACATGGATGAAGATATATTCTTTAAAATTTGAATCTATTTAAGTGTAAAGACTCGGAAAAAAAAATTGTGTTATCCTTTCGGTTCTTAAGAAAATGGAGTTTTGGTGATCCGAAGTTCGGTCAGAAAATAAGTTAAGTCTGACAAAGAATTTTTTCTTTTCTTAAAATAATATTAAATCTCGAATATATTGAAGTAACAAAAAAATGTATCCTACTTTAAATGTAATTTCTCCCTTTTTATAAATTGTCTCACTATTAAGCAACTAAGTAATTTTTTCTATGTGATTAAAAAAAACGTATCTATTTTTTTAATATTATCTAAATTCATATTTATTATATATATATATATATATATATATCTTACTTGTGTTATATTTTTGAAAATGTACTAAATTACTAAAATTTCCATTTTGTAGAAAAATGTAGTATTGCACTGCATTAAATTATTTTTAAAAATAGTAATTGAAAATACACTTTCCAACATACTTCGTCCGGGAAGATAAGTAGTTCAATTGGTTGAGTTAAGATATCCAAGTGTTGAAGAGTTAAATGTCATTTAAAACAATTAACATACTAATATTTGTAAAATCATTTAAACATCCACTAGTATTGTGTCATGTGTAGTGTCATTACTAGAGTTTAACAATGACAATCAATTTTATTGTCAGAGAAGAGAACCGTTACTGACCAAGGTTAAAAAAATATTTACTTATAAAATTAATAACATTTTTTAATATGTAAGAAATGTTTAAAACAACTTATAATTTAAACATAAAGAGTATTTCACTTTACTAGAGGAGAGGAAATTAGGTCTTTATTCTTATTTTTTTGATACAATGCGATGTCGATTAAAGTATATACCAAGAAGACTGATGTTAATGGTTATCTTGCTACTGCAACTCAACTCTTAGCAATTAAACTAAGAGAATAGATAGGTAAACACACAATTGGACACATACACCGCATATCCATACGATATACCTTTCAATTTGACCTTATAATAATTTTTTAATAGCTAAATTATCTTTTTGGTCCCTTAACTATTTAATTAGTATCGGTTTGGTCCCCTAACTAAAATTTGATTTATTTTGGTCCTTTAACTTCTCTCCATTATATATTTTGGTCATTTCCGTTAGTTTTAATTCAAAAACGTTAGGTTTTCTTCATTTTCTTCTGAAATTTTTCTGGGATTCTTGTTGTTGAATGTTGATGGAGATAATATGAAGATAAAAAGGAGAAGAAGAAGATGAAGAAAACCTAACGTTTTTGAATTAAAACTAACGAAAAGGACCAAAATGTGTAACAGAGAGAAATTAAGGGACCAAAATAAATCAAATTTTAGTTAAGGGACCAAACCGATACTACCTAAATAATTAACGGACCAAAAATACAATTTAGCCTTTTTTTAATTCACCTCAATTTTCGTGCTGAATATCAAACCTCTTGAACTAAATTTGATGTATACAACACTTCCATTGCTTTAACTTTTTTTAGGGGTTTCATTGTTTTATCTATTAAGTTTAATTTGGTTAATAAATATTTCGATTCATTGATGTATATTGGAATGGTGTGTGACTGCGTGTACATGACGATATGGAATTATTGTTAGTGTGCAGGGGCGAAGTTACATGTAACTCAGGGGATTCAACTGAGGTGGCATTTAGTATAAGAATGGGAAGTATTTTCCCACCATGAGAAAGTGGATCCACCAAGGACACCTGGCGGTTTGCACCTGCTGCAATTAAAAAAAAGATAAATTCCATCCAGTTATTATAATATGTTATATGTTTTACTATCTCACCTCATTGTATCATTAAGAAATGATCTACAACCCTGTCTTTTTTTTTAATTCTAATTCTCTTCTTCCATCAAAATCAGAATACCACTGTCTTTGTGGTTTGCAATCGCCATTGCTTCAAACACCAATTTCATCATTTTACTCTAAGCTCAAGTTTAACCCATCTCTTTGTATAACACTAAAAAATCCCCAAAAATTCCTCTATTGCAATTTTGCCTCAAACCTAACGCTCATCTTTTCAAGTACATTTGATTATCAGTCGGATCTAGATCCGGTTTGCCATCGCCATTCATTTTGAATTTCAGTCGTAATTTTCGACACTGGTGTGAAGGTAAGCTGATACCTTCCTTTAATTTTACAAAATTTGTTGTTTAAGTACTAAACATTAACTTACAAATCTATAATTTAAGGTGGTTGTTTTGCAGTGTTTTTGAGTTTACATGGTCAAAGACTGTTATGTTTTCAAGTCATTTGAGTATTAGCAAAACTTCTTAGTTGCTTGAATTTCTTACTAATCCAAAGGATGAAACTGTTGGAAATACTTCAGCTGAACAAAGAAGGGTGTAAAGAGAACTGTGTTGAATGCTTGTTTTATTTGATATAACAAGGTTTACATTTATACAAAGAATAAGCATAGATCAAGGCTATACTAGAGCTGATCCATTTGACTGAAATTATAAAATGACAGACAACACTAGTAATTACAGTGAATGGTAATAATTACAATGAATGAGGAAATACAACAAATTGATGAATGCAATAACTAGGAAGATGTTGTTGCATGATTTGTGTCTTATTTATTTTATTCCGTTGACTTGAGATATTGGTCTAACACGCCCCCGCAAGATTGGGGTGCCATCAAAAACACCAATCTTGTTTCTTAGATAATCATGACGAGTTTTTGAGAGGTTTGGTCAGACAGTCTGCGAGTTGATCTGTAGTGATAACGTGTTGAACTTTTATTTGGCCTTGTTGCACCAAGTCGCGGACAAAATGAATATCAATGGAGATATGCTTCATGCGGGTATGATATACCGGATTTTGAGTGACATACGTAGCACTGAGATTGTCACATAGGATGGAAGGTGTTGAAGAAGAGGATATACCTAACTCAAGGAGTAGAGATTTAAGCCAACATAGTTCAGCTGCGGTGTTGGCTAAAGCTCTATATTCAACTTCTGTAGAAGACCGTGCCACAGCTCGTTGTTTGGATGATTTCCATGAGATGAGGTTAGACCCAAAATAAACAAGGTGAGCTGAGGTAGAGGTGTAGTCATCTTTATTTCCTGCCCAGTCAGCATCACTATATGCTGTGAGAGTGGAAGTTATTGGTTTTTGAAGAAGAAGGCCATGAAAGATTGTTCCTTTGAGATACCATAGAACACGCTTGAGAGCTATAAGATGTGTTGTGGTAGGTTGCTGCATAAACTGAGCAAGTTTGTTGACAGCAAATGCAATGTCAGGCCGTGTCATGGATAGATATTGGAGACTACCGATGGTACTGCGGTAAAAGGTAACATCAGTGGTGGGAGAACCGTCGTCCTTTGTTAAGATGACTGATGTTGATAAAGGAGTGATGACAAGTTTCGAATCAATCATTTTTGTTCTCGCGAGAAGGTCTGCAATATACTTGTGTTGGGAGAGAAATAAACCGGTGGATGTGGGAATGACCTCAACACCAAGAAAGTAATGTAGCTTGCCCATATCTTTGATGGAAAAAGTGCTGGCAAGCTTGTTGATGCAGTCATTAACCTTGGCATTAGAGTTTCCTGTGACAATTATATCATCTACATACACAAGGATGTATAATATTGTGCCATGACTTTGGAGAATAAAGAGAGAGGAGTCAGATTTTGAATTAACAAAGCCATAGCTACACAGAAACTTACGCAAGGTTTGATACAAAGCATGTGGTGCTTGTTTAAGACCATAAATGGATTTTCTTAGACGACAAACATGATGAGGTTTGTCAGGATGAGTAAATCCAGAAGGTTGTTGCATAAAAACTTCTTCAGTGAGAGTGCCATGCAAGAAGGCATTGTTAACGTCAAGTTGACGTAGTGGCCAGTCATGTTGAAGAGCTAAGGAGAGGACTAACCGCACTGTGATTGGTTTAACTACAGGGTTGAAGGTTTGTGTATAGTCAAGACTAGGGCGTTGGTGGAAGCCTTTTGCAACTAATCTTGCTTTGTATTTCTCAATGTCACCATTTGCTTTCCTTTTTATGCGGAAAACCCACTTGCATCCAACTAGATTTTTGTTTTGTGGTCGAGGAACTAGATCCCATGTTTGTTGTTGAATTAAGGCATTAAATTCATGGCTCATAGCATCACGCCATTCAGTGGTTTTCATAGCTTGGCTTAGGCACGTGGGCTCGGCCAACTGAGGGAGTGGATGTTTGGTAGTGAGAAGGTATTTTGGATTTGGTTGATGAATGTCATTCATTGCTCTTGTGACTGGTCGATGAGAAACTGATGGCGGAGGCGCTGATGATGCAGAAGAATCCAGTTGTAATGATGAATCTGTATGGTTGTTTGATGAATTTTGATCGGATAATGGTGTGGGTGGTGTAGGAGTTTGTGATTGATTTGTTGATATAGGTGGGGTAGGTAAAGAGGCCATTGAATTTTGAGGGGTGATTGGTGGAGGCAAGTTTTGATATAGTTGATGAAGGATGAGTGGATGGCGAGACACTTGTAGAGGAGTGGTAGGGCAGGATTTTTGGGGGGTAGATTCTGAGTGATTTATAGTGAATGGGAAAGTTGACTCTTGAAAGATAACATGTCTAGAAAGATATATTTTTTGAGTTGGCATATGATAGCATTGGTAAGTATGGTGTTGAGAGGAGGGTCCTAGAAAAACACACGGCAAACTTCTATTTGAGAGTTTGTTTTGAGAGTAAGGACGTAGCCAAGGATAACATAGACTCCCAAAGACACGAAGGTTGTGATAGTTGGGTTTGGATCCAAAGAGAAGTTCATGAGGACATTTATTATTGCATTGAGGGGAGGGCATGCGATTTATGAGATACACAGCCATTTGAAAAGCATAACACCAGAATTTTTGTGGGACAGAGGAGTGGGAGAGGAGAGTAATAGCAGTCTTTACAATATGGCGATGCTTGCGTTCAGCAATGCCAATGTGTTCAGGGGTATAAGGTGGACTGACAAAGTGGGAAATTCCATGATGACTGAAGTAAGATTTTAGTTTGAAATATTCGGTACCCCCATCAGTATATATGGACTTGACTTTGCGGGTGAAAAAGTTTTCAATTTTAGAATGAAATTGAGGAAATAGGACAGCTACATCTGTTTTACATTTTAATGGATAAATCCATGTGTAGCGTGTGAAATGATCCACAAATATAAGATAATATTTGTAACCATTTACGGACAATATAGGAGACGGTCCCCAAACATCAGAAAAAATAAGTTCAAGTGGAGAAGTAGTTTGAATAGAGGATACGGAAAAAGGAAGTTTGTGACTTTTATTAATAGAGCATGAATTACAATGCAAGGTTTTATTAAAATTCCTAGATAGACCACGAGTAGACAACATTTGGGTAAGAATTTTTGGAGATGGGTGACCAAATCTTGCATGCCAAAGATCGAAGGTGGATGTGGTTGTGGATAATGCCGTGGGAGAAGAGGAGGCTGGGCTATAGGTATACAGATTACCATTACTTGGACCGCACATCAAAACCGCCCCCGTCACCTGATCCTTCACACAAAAAAAAGAGGAATGAAATTCAACATAAGCATTGTTAGACTTACAAAATTTAGAAACAGATATAAGATTATGTTTTGCATTTGGAACACAGAGAATATTTTTAAGATGAAAAGTTGTGTTTGGTGTAGGGAGGGTGCTTGAGCCAATATGAGAGATTTTTAAACCTGTACCATCACCGATTTGAACTTCTTCAGGACCTTCATATTCAGAGTGAATATGCATATTGTTGAGACTGTTTGCAACATGGTGACTGGCGCCGGTATCAAAGACCCAATTAGAGTTGGTGGGGTTGGCAGAAACATAATGAGCTATCGGAGAGTTGATTGGTTTTGGAATGTGTGGACAGTACCGAGCAATATGTCCGACAGTTGAGCAAAATTGGCAACGTAGAGGAGGTCTGTTACCACGATTGTTGAAGCCTTTGGATTTTCCGCGACCGTAACCTCGACCAGAATATGAGCCACGTGAATTGGAGGATGAATAGCCATGACCAGATGACGGTGTTGGTAAGAGACCATCAGTTTTGAAATTTTTGTGGGCTAGGTTTGAAGTTGGAACCTGAATTTCAACTTGGGTTTCACGACGGATATATTCATCATGAGCAAGCAAGTGGCTATGAAGTTCTTCAAAGGTGAAGGGTTTCTCACGGGTACGAATGGATGCAGCAATGTCACGATATTCAGAGCCAAGGCCATTGAGAACATAGAGGGTGAGATCATCATCAGAAATTTTTCTGTCAATGACAGTTAGTTCATCAGCGAGACTTTTGACAGAAAAGAGATAATCAGTGATGGATTTTTCGCCTTTGGTACAATGCTGAATTTGATTTTTGATGGACATGACATGAGATCGAGAGGTGTTTGCATATTGGGCTTCAATGGCATCCCACAAGGTTTTAGCAGTATCATAGGAGGCAAATGATATACTATCTGCTTCTGTCATAGAGGAGAGAAGAAGATTGATGATGAGTTGGTCAATAGTGAACCAATTTATGTATTCTGGATTTGGGGTTGAGACACCAGCAGTGACAATAATGGGAGATTGAGAAGGTGTGGTTCCATCAATATGGCCAATGACTTGGATGCCAGAGAGAAGAGAGGTAGCCTGACATTTCCAGGCACGATGACTGGCTCGAGAAAGCTTAAGAGTGATGGAAGCATGGATAAGAAGACTTGTTTTTGATGGGTTTGTGGTGGCTGCCATGGTAAAGGAGATATGGATCGTGAGATGCTGTTAGGCTAAGGCTAAGGCTGATACCATGTAAAGAGAGCTGTGTTGAATGCTTGTTTTATTTGATATAACAAGGTTTACATTTATACAAAGAATAAGCATAGATCAAGGCTATACTAGAGCTGATCCATTTGACTGAAATTATAAAATGACAGACAACACTAGTAATTACAGTGAATGGTAATAATTACAATGAATGAGGAAATACAACAAATTGATGAATGCAATAACTAGGAAGATGTTGTTGCATGATTTGTGTCTTATTTATTTTATTCCGTTGACTTGAGATATTGGTCTAACAAAGGGATATTATGAGGCAGCCCATAAATGATTGTGATGGGATATGGAAGGCTGAAGTAAATGCAAAGCTTGATAGCATGGGATCACAACTTAGGACTTTTCAATCAATTGTAATTGGAGTTTTGCTTATGCAAATGTTAATTATGGTTTGGCATAAGAAACCATAATAAATCAAAGATATTAGTATCTATCTATCTATCTATATCTATATTCTATCTATCTATATTCTATCTATCTATCTATCTTCTATCTATATATCTTTGAATTAGAAACTTGAGCTATTCTTATACAAGAGTTATGATGATGTGACATGTCTATTTGAGCTCCAATTACTCATTCCCTATTGATTGAAACCTTGTCACCTTTCTTAGTTACTTAACTATTACTTTAATTCATTTTTTATTATCCACTTAATGTTTGTCCATTAACGTTGAACCTTCCATTAGCTTAGAATTCAATACAACATAAGGTCATTTTTGTTAAAACTAATCGGTTATAGTTTATTCAATTGATACATACTCATAACCATAGGTTAGGCTATTAAAAGGACTAATTTACCACCATAGCTTACCCTACAATGTTAGCATACATGCATGCAAACATTTTTCACATTTTGTCTTCATTTTCAATTAATAGAAAATAAAGTTATATACCAAACATTACAAAAATGTAGCGATATTTGACAAAGTTTTAGTCTCCAATAAAAATTCAACCATGAAGGAAGTTTCTTTAAAAATATATGGAGGAAGTTCATTGACATGGTAAGTTAGAAATAACGAAAAAAAATTATATTTATGGTACAGTTTTTTTTATCTTCATTGGTAACCTTTTAGTTCCTCTCAAAAAATTGTATACCAAGCATGAAGGAAGTTCCTCTGGAAAAAAAAAATGATGGAAGTTCAATGGTAATTAGTAAGTCACAAGTAACATAAATTATTAATGATACAGTTTTTTTTTGTCTTTTAGTTGAATGCTTTTTTGAGGGGATGAAAAATGGAAAGTTCACTCATTATTTTGATCAAGACCTTTCATTTGCAACCTTTTGGTTCACATATTTATTGCACTAATTGAAAACCAAATGTTATGATTCTTAATACAAGGTTCTATTTTTTTTCCACCTATCTAGCCTCCCTTCTTTAGCTTTTGCGGTATCTTTGTACCAATCCAGAGGTAAGCGACCATGAAGACCTTCGTATGATTAGCTCTATGTCATAGGTAAGGCAACATTATTTTCAAGAACAATAAGGTAGCATTTGTGGTAGTGGCAATGTAACTTACAACTATTGCATATTTTAATATCTAAAAAGATTCCTACCACTCTTATTCTATCCAAGTGTTCCAATGTATAGACCTTCATATAGTTGAAGAGATATACAAATCATCTTTATAAAGTTTAACAAAAATTGTAGTTTTGGATTTCACTACATATTGTGTCTCAAGCAAAGATAAATTGTGTTTGTCACATATTGTTCCAATAGACTTTTTCCATGCTATAACTAGAAGAACAAAAAAGTATGTAATTTTTGGAGTTTTTTATTTGAGTCTTTTCTTTTTTTGTTGCCCATATGTACATCAATTGATTTTCCTTCTTAAAGCTTTCAGGTTGAATCAGAAGACAAAAAGGTGGAATTTTATATTCCCGGTCAAAGTTCATCACTTTTACTACAAGTTTTTGTCAAAAGAAAAAACTCTTTATTCTCAAATACAAGCAAGTACCAATCTATCACATTGTAGCTAATTTGCAAGACAATAGATTTCGTTTTTTTTTTTTTTATCACATTATAATTTTCACAAATTAATTTATGTTATATAGCCAACCGATGTTTGCCAATTCCATTTTTCCCATACATATGTACTGTTTCTTTTGTTTGGATTCGAGGGATGGATTAAAGCAATTCAATAGCCAAAATAAAACCTTCTACGTGGGTCTAATGTCATCAATTTCACTACAATTTTTGTTTCATTTTACTAATAATTTCATTATTCTTCTATTCCTATTTACAACCTTTTTAGAATGAAATGATGGGATAAACGTGCCTATGATAAAATATGATATATCTTCTTTTTATATAAAAATAAAATAAAAATTTTAAAGCATATGAAATGTTTTGAGAACCACAAAAAAAAAACTTTATTAGTTGTCATTAATTTTTATTTAACAAATATATAGTATGTATTAATGCGAATTCTCATACTTCTGAATTTTTTTATTTTTTAAATATAAATTGATATGATCATACTTACCATGATATGAAAAATATACATTTTATGATTTAAATATTTAATATACTTTTTACTTATTAAATCAAATAATTGAATTTGTATTTTTTAAACAAAAATTGAGCGAAATTGAATAAAATTTTATAATAGAGTGGATTATATCAAGATTATACTATTTTTAATCAATTGTATAAATGTTGGTAAAATCGATTGTATAAATGTTGGTAAATTTTTTATCATGTCAAATCTACTTACATTTTTTAGTATAATGTGTCGTTGTACAATTTAATTTAAAAACAATTTTTTGATTTAATAAATAAATCACATTCAATATTTTTGATAATCTTTGTGCGAAAAAATATAAGCATTTGAATGGAACCCGTGCAACGCACGGGTTAAATACCTAGTAATTTATGTAAATGAAATCCATGTTCAAGTGGTTATCAATGAAAGTTTATCCTTTTAATTTTTATGCTAATTGGATTCATGGTGACAATTAATTTAAAAACTAATAGCCCATGTTCGGTAAAAAAAAAAAAAGTAATAGCCCATGTTAGTCTTTATCTGTTGCCAAAGCATAAAAATTATTAAGTTTTAATTAAGGGTGATAAAACAATCCATGGTGACAATCAAATTAAAAATTCTGCTCTTACAATCAATTTAATGTATGTATATAAGTCTTCAACTGCACTACCAAAAAAAAAAAAAAAAAGTCTTCAACTGTGCATATTTATCCGGAAAAAAAAGGCCAAAAGTGGGTCTTCGCCTGTGTATATTTACCCAAGTCCACTGTCATAATTTCCAAAAAAAAAAAAAAATTATACATTTTTTATAATAAGTGGGGTCTCTTTTTTTTTAACAAAAAGTTGCCAAAAGTTAACAGGTATTAAATCTTAACCGTTAAATATTTATATAATAAATTTATGGCTGAAACACTTGCTTTCTCATGATGGGAAAAAAGTTTCTTTTTCCATGTTAAACCCCACCTTCAACTGAACCCCCTCAAATCTATAAACTCTACCTATTTTTCTATAATAATCATACGTTGAATCCCCTGAATTTTAATACTTGCACCTCTGTGAACCAATTATCTCTATTGTTTAAGAAGTAATTAGCTATAAACCCTACCACTATAGTAAATGAGTACAAGTGACATAGCTTTGTTTAGAGTTATATATATTTAAAGGTCTTGTTTAGAGTTATATAACTCTTTAACGAGAGTTATATATATTTAAGAAACTGTTTATTAAAAAAAATTGATACTTCAATTTTGGATGCATTTAATGCACACTTTTCATAAAAATTTAATACATAAAGTCCTTAAAGAGTTTCGAGTGTCCTTAAGACACTCATTAACATTTTCTTATATTTAATAGTGAAAAATGTATATATAGTTAAGTAAATTATAATTAATATATTTAAATTATACTCCATCATGTCAGTATTATAACTAAAAAATCACTTTTTAGGTTTATTAAATAACTTAAGTATTTGATCTATGATATAAAAAAAAATATACATATAAAATAATAATAATAAGCAAAACTACTATAAACGAAAAATCACTTTTTATGCTCATTGAATAACTTATGTTTCTCTATGATATAAAAATTTGTAGAATCTTTTCCATATGCATAAAAAATTAATCAACGATTTTAAGAAAAAAAAACACATAGAAAAAAATTATAAAGTATATAAATGTCGTTGAGTAGAATATATATATATATATATATATATATATATATATATATATATATATATAAGTTAAACCCCTGCAACGCCACTTTTAGTGCAGTATATATTCATTGTCATGTTTTCACAAGTTTCCTTTTGGCAGCTATATTGCAGTTGCATTTTTTATTGCAAATAAACAATTTTTTTTTTGCTTTTTAGACTTTCTTGTTTTGTTTTTGTTATTCTTTTTATATAGAATAACAAAAATAAAACAACAAAGTCTAAATTTTTTTGTTATTCTTTTTTGTTATTCTAATATTCATTTATATTGAAATTAGTTTTTGTAATATGTAAAATATTTAATTTTAGTTGCTCAAAATAATGACTAATATTATGTATATCAATCTTAATATGAACATACTTGGAAATTCATACACATAAGTGGATGAGCTGGGTTTGAACCTCAATCGCGATGTTTGCCTCAACAATTTTAAGATCTGTACCAGTTGACCT
Organism: Medicago lupulina; assembly: GCA_958299785.1. NCBI lineage: Eukaryota > Viridiplantae > Streptophyta > Magnoliopsida > Fabales > Fabaceae > Medicago > Medicago lupulina. The sequence goes on from OY283139.1 coordinate 66,084,576, forward strand.
ATGACTTGTAGACAACATGAACATACTTAATAATCAATGATAGAAAAAAGATATTGTATATTTGAAAGGACCATAAATAAATAAAAAAATATTTTTACAAAAACTAAAATAAAAAGGTATATTTACAAATATTAAAATGTTTTTAAATCTATAGTAAAGATATTTAGTTGGATGCACGTGCAAAAAATGGTACATCCTTATTATCTAATCCTAATGTACATTGCATACAAGACTTAAAAAACCCTAAACCTAGATTATGGGCGGGAAACCTTTGCTACAACTACATTTAATGTCAAATTCGAATTTCAAATCCCTTCAGTGTATGGTATGGCGCAAAACCATTAAATGCTATACTTCAACTCTCTTAACAAGGTATTATAAACAATAAGTGCATACTCTTCCTATTCATATTACCAACAGGCACCACTAATGAATATTTTCCTTTTTTCAATGTTTCCATCAGCATTCAATGATCGCCTCTTTCCAAAGTATTCAATACCAATGATGCATTTGTGGTTCAGTCTCACACGTGAAATTTGTTTCATTTTCCAAAAAGCAAAATTTATGTTGCCATCTCTTCAAGTTCAATCTATCTATTCTTTATTGCTCCAATTTCCTCTCTTTCTCTGAATTTTGTTCATATCTCTCCCTTTTTTTTCTTCGCCATCCCTTACATGGATCCTCTCCCATCTATCATCTACTCATTTCTACTCATCACTAAAGACCTGTCACTCCTTACTCTCTTCCGATTTGTCCCTCACCGCCAAAAAAAATAACTACGTGCTCTTACTCTTCTTATGCGTCTCCCTGCCAATAGACTGAAGGTTGGTGCTGAGTTTTTAAGAGTTGGTTGTAGACTGACATATCTAAAGTGATTGATGTAAATGCACTATTTTGATGATTTGCAGCTGGATTTTGAGAGTCAAATGAAATTGAATTGAAATTTGATTGACAGATTTTAGAAGTTGTGAGTCAAGATAGTCTTTGCGCTTTTGGTGTAGATTTTGGATGTTGCGGTCTGATGTATAAAATTGATGTTGAGTTATTGAATCATGTGTTAATATTTGCGCAAAGAGTAGAAACTTCTCTTTTGATGGGTGCTATAAGGTGCTGATTATGTTAATAATATCAAGGCAAATTATATTTTACCCCTAAGAAATGTATTAGAGCATAAGACCTAAGCATGTGTGTTTTAAGCTTGCACTTCAGATTTCATCTTCCAAGGGAAGGCCCTCGGTAATGCTAGACCAGTATTTATGCCTACCATAAGACATTGGTGCACACTCTTTTTTCCATCTAATTAAACAACACAACGTGCATACTTTTTTTTCCATCTAATTTATGCATTTTATGAACATGATCCATGCATATAAAAACATATTATAATGCATTTAAAATCAAATACGAAAGTGGTTCCAAATGCTCAACTGGTTTTAACATGAAGAATGGCTATAAGGATGGTAATGATTTTCAATACAATGTAAATGAATTACAAGCATGACTTGAATAGTGTAAAGAAAATTAAGTTAGTAACATTTTGATTTCATATTTTTGTTGATAACGTGTTTAATTGTTTGACTAATAATTGTTCTAATTTTTTTTTGTTGCAAACTATTATTGTTCTAATGTTAACTATACATAGTTTGGTGGAGTTTTGGGATGAGAATTCTCAGATTAGGTTAGTTTTTTTATGTATATTTTTTTCAGCAAAAAAGGGTAATGAGATGTTTTGGGATTATCTTTAACTAGTATGGTGATGGAGCTATGCAACTATTACTTACGAATCAAGTTGTGCCTATGAAAGGTTCAATTTTTTATTTTGATTTGGATTGTTTAATACCGAGAATGATTTGATGTGTTTTTATTTTCATAGAATATAATTTATTGTTACATTGTATCCAATTTACCCGCACATGCAATCAGGTCATGTTGAGACCACAAAATTTCAGAAATATTTTGATTCAATTATGTGTTTGGCTGCTAGAGCATGTATTTGTTTCAAGGCCTTTTCCTAATTAGTTTTGTCTGAACGACACTAGCTACATCAGTTTGGCTGCTACAACAGTTGGTTAATTTGGTGAGTGACTGATGGTTTAATGCACAACCACATGTTGATATCCATTTATGAGCATGTGTAATGTTCTTTGGTGTGCAAATATAAAAGGAAACTTGGCCAATCAAATGTTTAGTTTTATCTTCAAGAAGGAATCTTCAACTTTTGTTGTAATGGATGTCCATCTCTCAGTGTATTTTATTTCTTTTCAACGTAAACTTTGAATTTTCAAATGTAGGGAAAACTTTTGTTGCAATGGTTGATACCTCTCACTTTCTTTTATTTCATTAGAAGGTGTTATGTTTGTGGCCGTTGTTGTGGGAGATTTTCGTTGCTTCTTTCAATTCACAAGTGTAGGAATTTATTTTGTACCTTGATTGAAAATTATGCAGGAAGGAATGTTGGTTTCAATTAATCACAGTTACTATTGGTTACTCTAATTCTTTGAAATTTTGCAGCTGGTGTGTTTTCAGTTAAATAAAGTTAGGAGTAATAATAGTGTGATAGACACCTCATAATGATAGGTGTAATTTTCAGTTCATTTTTGTAACCATCTTGGACCTTTAAGTGTTTGTTGGTAGATTTCACCTTTGTAATCATCAGCTATACTCATTTTGTCTTGCTCTTGATTTATTATACTTCCACTTTAGGATACAACTATTCTGCTATATATGCCAACAAGAAATGTGAGTGACTACTCATTTAAATTATTTCAGGGGCTACTCATATAAACTTTTGACTCCATATGTAGAATTATGAAGAAAACTCTGTTTTTTTTTTAATATTATTCCATGAATCATGCAAATATATTGTAGTCGATAATTCTAAAATACAAGTTTTGATTCTAAATGACCCGTGCATCGCACGGGTTGGAGGTCTAGTAGAAATTAACTAGGGGTGTGCATAACAACCAGTTTTAGGTCCAAAGCCATAACCATATCCAATCCAATTTAACATATCTAGATTTTTTATAAATGGGTTACCAACCAACCCATTTTAAACAGGTTGGATATCCGAACCGGTTAAAATTCGGATCCGGATTTTAACCACTTCAGATCTGCATTTTCTTTCTCTTCTCCAATCCCCAAATCTCAAAATTCTCAACCCTAATTCCCAATTTCGCAACCCTAATTCGGATCTGGTTCCCTAACTCGCCGCCACCGCTTCTTCCTCCGTCGCATAGAGTCGTTGTGTAACGCATCATTTTCAATTTCGCAGGTAACTTCTCTACCCTTCATCTTCTTCGTTGCTCTCTGCGTTCGATAGTCGGCTCTTTTGTTGTAGTGATATTTGTATATGTCTGTTAATCATTTGTGTGATTTGGAGTGATTTCAATCCCTGCCATAATAGGATTAGTTAACTTGTTTGAAGCAATTCTCGAGAATTGGTTAAAGGGTTGTCACCATAAGATTAGTTAACTTGTTTGAAGCATCTCTGATGGATTGATTAAAGGGCTACCAAATTTTTTTCCATGCATTTAACTGGTTTTCAATTTTGGTGAATCTAGTCTTTTTTATTTGTATTTGTATATGCATGCTAAATGCTATAAGCTATCTTAAAGAACTTATGAAAATAAGCTGAAAAAAGCTTATGAGAACTATTATAAGTAGTTTTCAGAAGTTCTCCGAAACGGTCTCATAAAACTTATACAAGTTGATAGGCTCAAAAAAGAGATCCAAACACACCCATACTAATCAAACACCATTGTATCATACAATGATATCAGAGCAACCTATGAACCAATAAAATCAGACAAGTGGTCAGTTATAATTTCAGTTCAGAGTTGCTTTACATACAATGTTGGCACACTTCATGACAAACCTTTGGCATCAAGTTGAAGGTTTGTCATCTACAAGTTAAAGTAAACACCAAATTAGAATAAAGTGTGTAAACTGGATATATAGTTAAACAAGTTTGTTTTTTTTTAAACTATATACTTTTATGGTTTTTGAGAGTTTGAGAGAATGTAATCTCAAATTTGATTTTGGATTCAAATTTCGCACAAAGACTATCCTCCAATCATTACCGGGCTTGCCTCATGTGAGCTGTGTTTTGGAATCGGATGAAGGCCAACCTACATTTTTGTCTGATTATCCTGAATATAAAAAATTGTTCTGACCACCTCCATAATGGATTGTCAAATATCTTGCATCAAAAGGATTCTAATGTGATTGTGATATAACAATGTTGATGACTTTGATTATCCTTCTTTTATTGTTACTTTTGCAGACTATATGCTTTCCAACAAACTCCTAATTACATTTTCATTGAATTGATTGATTATTGTTTAGGTTTTTATGAAATTAATTAATTAGTCAATAATTTTGTGGATTTGATTGATTCCAGAGCTTGATGTATCAACTTTGCAAGGGTGTTGCTTTCTGACATGGCCATGGAATCTTGCACAGGTATGCACAATGCATTTGATTTTCTCTTAAATTGTTAGTTACTAATACACCTGCTTAATTAAGAATTGGTACTATAATTAAAGGGATATGAAGCCTCACAGTCCCTTGTTGGCATAATCTACTTCGAGTGCTCTTTACTTTTGTGAAGTCATTCTAGTTGCAGCCTTGACTCAGAAAAGTGCTATGGTATATTAAGAAAAGCTAATAACTAACTAACTTTGAACACTGTACCTTAATTTCTTAGGCATAATTGTATTGTGTTCATAAAAATTATGGGCTTGTTGTTCATGCTAGTTATGGATTCTAGTTAGTGGTACTAAGGCATGAATTTGGACTTTTCAAATGTGCATGTTCTGTATTGTAGATGACCAAGTGGTTAATGTTTTTCTTGATTGTTCCATAATATATGCTTATCAAAACTTAGTGCATTATAGACTAAGACTCATTTGGGACATGTCATAGTCACCCATTTTTCTATGGTCATTCTCTTCAGGAAAAAGATAGGCATACATGAAAGTATCATATCTTTGACTGTTGCATTCTATGTTATTTTCAGTGACTATTTGTTGACTGGAGATTCTGGTGCGGGCAAGTCTTGTCTCCTCCCCAGGTTTGTTGTAAGTTTTTCGAGCCTTTAGCATGCATATAAAATTGTATTTCTTTCATGGAGAGTAAGGATAACGTGAGTATGATATGTTTTTGATGTGATGAATCCAAAGTGACTGAAATTCAAGATGACCTGTATGTCAAGGCTATGAATTACATTTTATTGCATATTTACAAGTTTCATATAAATGATAATTAAAAATAAAACTACTTTTCATGCATATAAAAAATACACCAGAGACTAAGTCAGAAAACAAGGTGAGACTTGTAGAATAACTAGGTCTCAACTAATTACTATTTGATTCTAAAGAGTGTAACTTTTCCAACATCTCATATTTCTAAAAAAAAAAGCATGTGATTCCATTAGTATACTTTCAGACTGCATAATTTGTAAAAAAAAATATACTTCTAAATGGCTCATAAATTATGTGTTTTTTTTTTCTTTTCAAATTATTTGCATATTTGTAATGATATTGGAGAATGGAGAAAGTTGATCTGGTTCCAAAATGGTCAAGCCCGTTAGAAAAATAAACAAATGGAGAAAGAAAACAACATTCTAAATCTGCCTTCATTATCCTTTCTCAAGTTTGAGTAAAATAACGTGACCAGGTTTCTTTTACTTTATAACATATTTACTAATGTGTAACTTTTGGGTCTTTTTCTTGAATATTTTGACCAGCAAACTGTAGTTTAAGAGAGTTGAAAACAAAATTACTGAAAGCAACCAGTCAGAGAAAGATAAACCTCCTCCTTTAGATGTTGTTGTTCTATTTGTTTAAATGATCCTGCAAACATACAAACTTAATATTGATCTCAAAGCATTTACTATTCTCCTTCATATATAAATTTTCTTTACATTATTTTATTAGAAGTTTGCAGTGTTAGATCAAAATCAAATATAATCTTGAGAAGAGAAACAGTGCATAACCGCTTCC